>JAHOYR010000009.1:5835359-5968376 GCA_023213295.1 Bruguiera hainesii
TTAGGGAGTATCTCTTCATCCATATGTTCTTCAATTTTTGAAACAATTTATTCCCCTATTACAGCATCAAATATTGTTTCAAAAATTGAAGAACATATGGATGAAGAGATACTCCCTAAAAAACTAACTTAAAATTGATTAAATTAAATGAACTATAAGAAATAATATTAAAAAGATCTTAAAGAGAAAAGAAATTTGACTATTTAAGATGATTATTTGATTTATTTCTAAGAGTCAAAATTTGATATTAAAATTAATAAGGATTTATTTTCATTTTTACAACAATAAAGAGTAACAAATATGTGAAAATTGCCTTTTGTAATGAAAAGTTTTAAGAGGAAATTTACATAAATCTATTGAAAGGTATTTAAAGAGGGTTAAATATCAAATAGTGTATAAATTCAAAACATTAATATATTGATTGAAACAAGTTTGTCAATAATAGTATTTTAAGTTCAATGATATCTTAATATCTTTTGGATTTAATAAAAACACCATTAATCAGTGCATATACTAAAAGATCAGTGAGAATAAGTTTATTTTTTAATTTTGTATATTACTTATTAATAATGATTTAAGTATATTACGTGAAATTAAAAATTTCTCTAAAAACATTTTATATTAAAATATATGAAAAAGACATCCTATACAATAGGATGAGAAATATTTCATGATAAATTATAATAAATAATGATTGTTTTAGAAAGACTATTAAAAAATTTATACAAAAACTCAATATAAGTATTTACTTGTAATTATTTTCATGTAAAAAAGTGACAAATTCAATATCATGTAATATTTTAATGATAATATAAAATCAATTTCATATGTCTTTATTGATGGTAGTTTGGTTTATTTACAAATTTGTACTAGACTAAATATTAGTTTTGTAGTTGAAATGTTAAGTAAATATCAAAGTGATCTTGGAATAATTCATTCGAAAGTTACAAAAAAAGTGATAAAGTACCTACAAAAAACAAAGAATTATATGCTTATTTACAAAAAATCCAATTATTTAAATGTAATTGGATATTCAAATTCAAAATTTACTTGATATGTTAATAGAAAAAAGTCCATTTTTGTTTATATGTTCCTATTAAGAGAAGGTAAAATATTGTGGACTAATATCAAATTATCTAGTATTACTCTATCTGTTATGAAAGTAGAGTTTTATGATATGATTTAAAAATATAATTCATGTATTATAGTTATGAAATTTTATTTGAAGATTTAAAGTAATAGTCGTCATTATCAAGTTGCCAAAAAATTATGTGTAATGTAAGGATATAAAATCAATTATATATAGTAGTTTTATGTATTTATAAATCTAAACTATACTAAATTTAATTTTATGGTCAGAATGTTAGGTAAATATCAAAGTAATTTTAAAATAGATCATTGAAAAGTTACAAAAAAAGTGATGGAGTACTTACAAAGAAAGTGATGGAGTACTTACAAAAAAACAAAAAATTACATGCTTATTTACATAAAATCTAATTATTTAGATGTTAATGAATATTCATATTTATATTCAGATTTTACTTGATATATTAATAGAAAAAGGTTTATTTTTGTTTATATGTTCCCATGATAAGAAGGAAAAATGTTGTGAAATAATAGAAAATTGTCTATTATTACTCTATCTATTATGAAAGAAGAGTTTATAATATAATTTAAAATTATAATTTGTATATTATAACTATAAAATTTGATTTCAAAACTTAAAGTATAAACATCATTATCATACCATTGAAATTTTATGTGATAACTTTATAGCTATATTTTTCTTTGGAAATGATAAATATTTAAAGAGTACTAAATTTATAAGAATTAAAATACTTTACTATTAAAAACAAAACTCAAAAACAAAAAGTGTTGATTAATTATTACAAAATTGATATCATAATCGTAGATTAATAAGATCACTTATAATCAATATAATGTAAAGAATATATTTTCAAAATAAAACTTAGTTATAAATAATAATAATTGATAATTTATGATATAATGATATTTTGAACTAATTAATATATTTTTAATATATATTATTTATTTTCTCTTATTTATAATTATGTACATACTATTATTTTAAAATTAATAAAAAAGTATTTATTAGATATTATTGTAAACTATTATAAAATTATATTTTATACATATATTTTATAAATTATGTATGATAAATTGCAAGTATTACAATATATAAAAAGAAGTGTTCTTAAGTAAATAGGGTATAATTGTTATAATTTGAACTATTTATGATATTTTGACATTATACTTGAATTGCAAGAAATTATTTATTATTATTATTTTTTTGTATAATAATTAATATAATAAATTTTAATTGGGTCAAGTGAAAAAATATTAAAATTTTTAATTAATTATATTAAAATATTTTTAAATAATATTTTTATTAATAATTTAATTATAATATGATATAATTAATGAAAAATAAATCTATATATTATTGTACTAATTGAGAATTATAATTTTAAATATAATTTAGATATTAATATGCATATTTAATTAAAATTATGAAGTTATGTATATATATAATTGATTATCTTTCTCCCTAATGCATATAAAATTTTATATAAAAATGTGTGATTATAATTTTAAGGGTTGAATTGCTGTGCATACTCAATATTGTTTTTTTTTTGTTCTCAATTTTTTTAAGCCGACCCTGTACAATAATAACTCTGTTACTTCTCCGTTAAGTAAAGTCGCGCGGTAGCTATTTCAAATTCAAGATTGTTATGGATGACTTGGAATTTTTTTTTTTAAAGCTAAAAATTTGAGAATTCCAAAAACTTTCAAAAAAAAATCCAAAAATTTAATATACATTTTGGAAAATTATGAAAAATCCAAAAATTCTAAACAAATAAGAATATTCCAGAAAACTCAAAAAATTCCAAAAAAATATAAAAATTAAAAAATCTGAAAATTCCTAAAAATCCGAAAGCATACAAAAACAGTTTCGAAATTCAAAAAAGAAGAAAGAAAAGAAAAGTTCCAATAAAATACCAACACATTTTGGAAAACTACGAAATATCCCAAAGTTTCGCCAAAAATTTCAAAAAGAAATTCTAAAATATAAAAAGTCGTAAAAATATAAATAAGAAAAAAAAATCAGGATTTTGTTAGAATTTATGAATCTTTTTGAAGTTTTGGATTTTTATCATTCTAAATTTTTTTCAAAAATTTTAGATTTTCAGGTTTCTTTCATTTTCAGATTTTTTTTCTTAAAAGTTTCGAATGATTTTGCATCTTTGGATTGTTTTCTTATTTTGAAAATTAAAACAAAAATCTGGATTTTTTCTTATTTCCGTATTTTTGTAATTTTTTTAATTTTACAATTTTGTTTCGAATGCTTGAAAAATTTTTGCAGCTCTTTGAATTTCAAGAATGTATTTTAATGTTTTGAAATTTTTTCTTTATTTAGTTTTAGATTTTATTGTTTTAAAATAAAAAACAATGTTATTGACAACGTCGCAACCATGTCAATATGAAATTTGAGGTGGCAGCCATGCCATTGTCACGGGACGCCAAATAAGGAAGAAGTCACATAAAGTGGTCAATTTACGTGATTGGGGCAACGACGAGAAATGATTTCAAAAAATAGAAATATTATAAACACAGATTAAAAAACAATGAAACGTTATGAGTATGTTATATTCGTAACATCACATTAATATCTATGTTCTATTATGTTCCATCCAACACTAGAAGTGAAGCAGCATTTTGGTAGTCACAGCTGCTCTTTGGTTTTGCCCTTGGTGTACAAGCAAGCAAGCAAACCCATTAAATAATTTGCCCCGGATACGTATTTTTGCATCATATTCCCCGGAGAACTTTCAATAACGAAGATAATTATGCCATACTGGACCATATAAAATGACCCGAGAAGCCCATGGCCGAACAAGTCTCAACCTGCAAGAAACATAAGTTGGTCGTGCCGAGCACAGCCTGCTGCTAGGACTTCACCGGACGGTCCCCGCCTGTGGGTCTTACTTGACAGGGGACTGGGTTACGCACTCACCCTCCTTTGCCCCTTTTGTTAAACTCATCTGCAATGACGTATTAACGTAAAGCCCCCCCCGTAGAATCTTGATAATAGGCCCAACACCCTTGTTTCAAAACCCCAGGCTCCAGGCTGTATCTAATTTAAAAACACAAGATACATCTAACAATAGAAAACACCTGATAAATTTAGCACGAGAGAACTCAAAAACTAGAATCCCGTCACGATCAATTCTATTCGTAGGTCCTAGACATGAAAAACCACCCGAAAAAAGCCAGTTCACCAACCATTATTAGTGTACAAAGGGGACAGTTTAATTGCACTCCAAACGCCAATCATACATTCGCAAGTTCTGTCCCTCCTCCAGCGTCGACCTTATATAAGATCAGCAACGTTCATTGGCATCTCATCAATCTGGGTGCTGTAATACTGTTCTATGTCTCTCAGAATCTTGATGTCATCGCTCTTAACAAAATTAATAGCAACACCCTGCAAAACAATAAAAACAAGCCATGAATAACTGGCCAGAACAGGATAAGGCACCTAAATGCAACTGAAGCCAGAAAGCAGCACTGAAAATGTAAATATCATGTCATGCGAGGAAAAAAGTTAGCTAGAAGGGAGTATGATAGTTCACTGAGTGTAATGAAAGCTCTGAAAGTGTGAAATCTCTCGAAAAGATAACAAACTAGAAGAACCAACTGCCCCATCATAGAGTACACATAGTTGTCACCCCTTGGTCATACATTTATATATTTGATTATCAACCCATTAGACACAGCACAAAGCCTGTACCTTGCGTCCAAAACGACCAGAACGGCCAATCCTGTGGATGTAAAGCTCTCGATTGTTTGGCAGGTCATAATTGATCACCAGAGAAACCTGCAAACAGAAACAAGCATAAAATGCATAAGCAGGAAACCAAAGGTGGAAGCTTCCATACATGATTAGAAAAGAAAATTTATGGACTTATCACCGCAAGCAATAGAAAACAGAAAACAAAGAAACCTAAATACATGGTGAGCAACTACATAAGTGTGAAGTTTTGTGGCAACCACAATAAGTTAATATCCCAAATAGGTAAACATTGTTTGATTATTCATGCAAGCCAGTTTGAAGCACCTATCTTATTCAAGTACTACTCAGAGGTGAAGACGTCACTAATTTTCCATAATCACAAACTTTTCCACAAGCTACAATCAAGTTGCGTATGTATAAATGGAGTTTTATTTATACAAACTGAAGGCTTAGTACCCATGAATGAAAGTATCCAATCATTGGGTCTTTTTGAAAAATTCATCCACTGGAAATTTTATTGTCCCACCATTTATTACGCAGCAGTGGTTTTCATCACTGTCATTTAAACACAGGACGTAAAAGATGAAGACATGATTGTTTGGAGACAAACAATGACACCAGGAACTACTTATCACAAGGAAACTCCTGAAAGAATGCTGACCTATCATAGGTATAACCACTTTAAATGCTATTAATCTGCATGATTGAAGAATATAACTGAGTAATTCTCATGAAGTTCTTCAACAGGGATGCCCTGAGCAGATGATAAGACAGTTCATGATGAAATATGAGTTTGCAAGTTTATATATTATTGTACACAGTGCAAAGGCATCTCTTATTAATCCTTCTGTTATTTAGGTTAATGCGGAGGAAGTAGAAAGAAGGGCTCTTGAGAGGGTGTCCCTTTTGGCCCTCCTAGATAAACTTGAGTTAGAATTTTTTTTTTTTGTTCTACAGGACACCACTTTAATATAGCAAAGGATTGCATAGATTCTGTTGATTGTCTCTCCTGTAGATCTACGCGAGTTGAACGTCTGCACAACCTGGCCAGTCAATTTCATCTCCACACAGAAAACTAATAGGTATAAGGTTGAAAGTCATGACTGTATTCTAATGTCAGGACATCAAAAAATTAGGCAACCTAGTATAATAAGCAAAATCCAATTAATTTATTTCAGATTTTGGGAAGAGAGAAACTTCATGTTTCTGAAACAACTATATAGAAGACATCTGAATAGAGAGAAACAAAGAGAAAGGATAAACAATAGTGCACTTACATGTTGAACATCAAGGCCTCGGGCCCAAACGTCAGTTGTGATCAATACACGAGTTGTCCCTGATCGGAACTCTCCCATAATTGCATCTCTCTCTTTCTGAGGCATATCACCATGCATGGATGAGACTGTAAAATTATTGCTGCGCATCTTCTCAGTTAACCAATCCACCTGTCTCCCAAAGATAGAACCATTATTGTTTATTGAAGATCAGTGTCGAAAAGCTGGCACAAAAGTTAAGAGAGAGTATGATTCATCTCTGGATAAAACATGGTATTTGCGTAGATTACCTGGGCATTTTTTTCTTATCCTTTAATCTTCAACTCTTTTACCATGACCACAAACCCACTTTCCCAATTTCTCTACCTTATAGTTGTCATATACCATCTATGTTTTCAGTAGCCCTAAACAGCTAAGATGAATACATGGAGCCAATTAATAGGTAATCCATACACCATATACCAATGTGTCAACCAAAGCAAATAGAAAAGCAGAAACCTCAGCCATTTAAATTTTCATTTAGCATAACCAGCCATTTAGTAATTTATACCTACTAAAAATAAACACAAATAGTTAAATTTGGTAAAACTATATCAGCAAAAGCCAGTACAACAGTGGGTACAGTCATTAAATTGATCCTCATGATAGTAAAATATAGATCCTTTAACACCTTAAAAGAAATAGAAAACCCCTAATTTTATTACCTTCCGCTTTGTGTTGCAAAAAATAACAGCTTGTGTGATTGTAAGAGTGTCATAAAGATCACAAAGAGTGTCAAATTTCCATTCCTCTCTTTCAACGGCAACAAAAAATTGCTTGATTCCCTGCCAGCACAGAATTACAGCAAAAGAGCTCTATTAAAAATTCAACTCAGCTGTGTTTAGAGCTTTTGTCAGCTCAAATCAGTACTCACCTCCAAAGTCAGCTCATCACGTTTCACTAGAATTTTTACTGGGTCTGACATAAACTTGGCCGTTATCTCCAAAATTTCATTAGGAAGTGTTGCAGAGATCAAGGCAACCTGTGATGGAACAAAAACTTTTAGTAAAAAAGATTGCGTAAAAAAAAAAAAAAAAGCAGTCAGCGAGCATGATCATGCATGCAAACAAAATCAAATACCGCAGAAATATAAGACTGCACAGGAAGAGAAATTCATCCGTAGTTATTTTTTTGGCACTTTTCAGCAAAGAATAATAGCCTCTGTGCTACTTGAAGATAAAGCAATTTTCAAACTATGCTAACAGCTTCTTTTCAGCAACTTCTATATTTTTTTGACTTAACTTTGACCTGAGAGCCAAATGTTTGGTGATAAATAGCACCTAGCAATACATCTCAACAACTATTTGCATATTTTAAATATAAATGCAGCGCACATAATGGCAGAAAGAAGAATTTGGGGGGACATTTATATTGCACCAAACAATAGAAAAGAAACCAAAGCAATAATTTGACCAATCTGATCACTATAAATTGGAATACCTGCCACTAGCCACAAGGTCTAGTGGTAGAGTCTAGAGTTCAAACCCTAGTCCCTACAAACTGAAAAAAACGAAAAAAAAAAAGAAATTGGAATACATGATAAAAATGCTTTCATTTGGATTCCAGATTTTTCATGCCCTTTCCTAACAGACATGGGTCTGAATTCAAATGAAACAGACTGTTTGGTTATGGTTTCTCTTTCTCATTTTTATCCCCCTCACTTTGAATTGCCAAAACTCCTTAAGAAATCATATTAAAAGCACCTACTTAGTCATTCTTGGTAACCAAACAATGATTTAGAAATATATTTATCAATACATCAGAAAGAGGGCCACAATAAAAATGATATAAAGGTACACAGTCAAAATAAATAAGTAAAAACCAAACCAGCTAAACAAAGTATATTATTATTTCTAGAAAGGGAATTAAGCAAAGCAAATCAGCATGTATCAAAATCACTAAATTAGGTGGGACACATCGGTCGCCAGTTGCACATGGTACATGAGTGTGTGCTTGTGCATGAGAGAGAGAGAGAGAGAGAGAGAGCCTGAAGTTCTGGTGGAAGGTATCTGTACACATCGTAAATTTGATCCTTGAACCCTCTGCTTAGCATCTCATCGGACTCATCCTGAAACAACAAAGCAAAACATAGATTTTAATATACCAGCAGACTTGCTAAAAACCTGAATAGAAAAGGATAAGTAACTGTGCTGTCATTGGAGTACCCCCACCTAGAGCCAATCGCTACAAAAGTAAATGTACAGTAATGAAGGGAGATAGAAAATCATCAACTCACAAGCACTAATAATTTAATGGCTCTAGTACGCAAAGTCCTCCGCTTGATCATATCACACACTCTGCCTGGTGTTCCAGACACGACGTGAACTCCATACTCAAGCTTTCTAATGTCCTCACCCACACTTTTACCTCCAATGCAGGCATGAGCTTGTATATTCATGTAATTACCAATTGCCAATATCACTTTCTCTGTCTGGGCAGCCAGCTCCCTCGTAGGTGACAATATCAGTACCTGAACCCTGTGAGAGTGAAATATCAACTCGGTAATATATGATCGATCAATTAACAAGAGAACCGTCGAAGGATTAGGGTTTCGAGGAATTTTCGAAGAAAGATGAAAATGACAAGAGCCTAGCAGCACTAGCAAAATAACAGAGCAGAAAAGCAGGAGATTTCGGCAATTAGGGTTTTGATACGATTGAAAACGGCGGAAGGAACTTTCTTACTCTCGACTTGAGGTGTCGACGAGCTGGCAGACGGTAAGGGCGATCATGGAGGTCTTGCCGGTGCCGGACTGCGCCTGCGCGATGACGTCGCGGCCTTTCAGTATGGGCATCACTGCCCTCTGCTGGATGGCCGACGGCTTATTGAACTGGTACTCGTAGAGTCCGCGGAGCAGATCGTCTTTGAGGCCCATCTCGGCGAAGGTGGATATAATTTCGATGCCCTCCGTCGTCTCGAAGACCAACCTGTCGTCCTCTGGGGCGGCTCTCCTCGCTCCCCGCCCCGCCGGAACCACGCTGGTTGTGGCGGCCGCCATTGCCGTTCAAGACTGAGACAAGACAAGAGGCACGCCGACTTTGGTTGCTTAACGCTCTCGTGTCTTTCTTCTTTTTTTAAACTTGCCCTTAAGGATTGGGGTTTTGTTTATTCTCGTTCGGACTGGATAAATATGAAATTTTGGAAAAAGCCAAAAAACAAAAAACAAAAAATGAAAAAAACGATTTACGTTAATTTAGGATCCTTTTGCTCTGCCGTCGAATTTTGCTAGGTAAGCATAAAATTGAAGGCCTAAGCATTTAAGGGGTTGTTTTGTTAATAGTCTGAAATTAACATTAGAATTATAATAAAAAATTATTCTAAAAAATAAAAATAAAATACTACTATAATTAAAATATATTTAATTATCATAAATAAATAAATAAATATAATTTATATTTAAAAATTTATTTAATAATAATAAATTAATTATTTATATTTATTTATTTATTTATGATAATAAATTAATTATTTTAATTTAATAACGTAAATATTTTATAATTTTTATTATAATATTATTAATATTATATTATTATCATATATATATATTAAAATAATATAAATATTATTTAATTTATTTATAATATTTACTTGTTATATTTATTTTATAAAAATATATTATATTAATATTTTCTCTATCTAAAAAACAAAAAGAAAAAAAAAGAGAATGCAAATATTATTAATTAGGAGGAATAAGGGGATAGTAATTTGTAAAATATCTCATTTTTGTAAGAAAATTAGAATGAGATTTTTTTTATCAAATACTAAAAATAAAATTATCTATTCTTATTTTTTATTAATACAATTAGTTTTAATTAAATGTTTTTAAAATTTTATCTCTTTGTTTTAAAATAATTTATTAGCATAAAATATTTATAACAAAAATAAATAATATTATATTATTTGATTATAAGTTTAAAATCTGGTGAATACTATTTTTTTTTTATATTTTACGTAACATGTAAATAAAAAAAATTATAAATTCAGAATCAATTAATTAATAAAAATCAAAAACAAGAAAACTAGAAAGATTGTTCTTTAACGTGGTCAACTTAGGGCGATAGAACAAACCCTCTCGGCGAGCACATGGTCAGGCCCTTCTGCTTCAGTGATTGGACGGAAACCAACTCGTCTTTCACATCTTAAATCTGATCCTCCAAGCAATATCTATGCCAAAGATTATCGAGCCTTGAATGCTTCCTTTTTCCATAAATATTTCGTATTTTAAATTTGAACAAGAAAAGAAGAAACAACACTTTTAACATTAATTGCCGCAAGCAAGCAAGCAAGCAAAAGGGAAGCTTTGCAGAGCTCCAGCAATTCATCAAAGATAAAAATTAAAGACGACCCAGGTCACAAAAGAAGTAAGATAAAATGACCCATTTGACTTGCATCAAAAAGCATCAGCTCTGCCCATTTTTCACAAAGCACAACTATCACACACGGCCACATCCGTCTCAGATAAACCACTTGTACAATGCCACGTATGGTGGGGAACCATGACAAACCATTCATTGGGAAAAGGACCCAGGCACATGAATTCTACGGTCAGCACTTTGTGTTTACTAAACTCCCCGGATCTTATAAAATAGAAAATTCATAATCACTACTAAATCAAATAGAAATACCCAGCAAGGACATGAATAAATAAAGAATAAATTGATTTTTCAAATATCAAATATATGTGAACGAGAAAATAAATCACTTATTCCTTCAAAAGGGAGACAAAATTAAACAACCAATGCCAAATACAAATTACGAAAGAAAAAGGAAAAAAAAAAAACAGAAAAAGATAAAAGAACAAACAAAATGACGTCTTAAAGAGTTGCCAAAACTAAATTTATGACTATCGTCTCTGGCTCCAAGCAGAGATGTAGCAACAGAACAGGCAGAGAGGCGTGCAAATAATAGAAAAAAAAAAAAACTCAAAAACCGAAATGGGGATTAAAGAAAGAGTTGAAGAATAAGAAGAATGATAGGAGAAATGAGATTTCATTGATCAAAAGAAAGTGATTCAGTCAAACTATTGTTTCCAAGGAATGAAATCGTTACGATTCCGTAATTAGCAGAATTATTATTTTAATGTTTGACTTTCGATATTTTCCTTATTTTAGTAGAAATAGTCTGCCAACATATTTTACATTTTAATAGGAGTAATTTACAAATCTTGATTAGGAGTGGATTTTGCTTAACTCTTGAGTTGGACTCCCAAAACAATACATATTTATTTTTATATGACTTTTTAATTTGAGTAATCAAATATATGAAAAATTTTTAATTTATTAAAAGTTATTTTTAAGTGATCATTAAAAGTCAACCCCTTAATGAGATTAATTCTTTTTATCTTTGTTTTCACAATTTTCTTATTTTCAATACATTGATTCTCACCTGGTGTGATAGCTTGATTTTTAAGAATTTCGCTTTTGTTATGTAACTTTACCACCACACCCAAAAGAAAAAAAAAAAGAAAGAAAAAGGAATTCATTTTATGCCTCTTACCCGTCAATAAAACAAAAATCTTACCATCAACAATTTGCAATTATATATCCTATCTTCCCACAATTCATCCGATTCAAATGCTAGACACTTGTATTGAAGAATACATAGAAGATCTTAGACAAAAGTTTTGAAATTGGGAAATAATGCCTGCGGTCTACCATTAAGCCAAAAGAATTGATAGAGTCTCTTGGAAGCATAAACTATGACTTTGTACATCCACACATGAAAATGAAATTTTTTTCGTTGGGATAAGAGTGGTCCTGCCAATTGGATTTTCAGAATTGAAAATTATTTTGGTTTCCACTATATAACATAAGACTCTATGGTGAAATTTGAGTCTATTCAATTAAAGAATGATACTATCCAGTGGTACGATTCACTCAAGTTGTACTGAAGTTTTTACTTGGGTCAATTTTACTAAAAGTCTTCTTATTTGTTTTTAACTTTTGAAATTTCAAAATGTTGATGGATAGTTCTCCAAAATCTGCTAGGCACCAACAATTTTGGCATACCAGCATTATTTCAAATCACCTGCCAATCATGCTAAAAATTGGCTTGAAAGGCAATTGGTGGCATATTCATCAAAAAATTTAGTCTTGACATCTAATATGAAAGTTAAAACTTATCAACTACAAATAATGGTAGTTGTTATCTCCTTTGCTCAACTATGAGAGAAGCTATGTGTTAAAAATTCTTGTCTATTTGCTAATAGAGTTAACAAACATACTGACGATAACACTAATTCATCTTCTTTTAATCATTCCACTAATGCTAAGTGATTGACCCAGAAGGTGCTAAAAGAGTGAATAGTGAAGAGACTATTCTAACATTTTGATGAAAAGTGACATACAAAGCAATGATGTAAGAGAGGACAATTTTTAATTATTGAGTTAATAAGGGAAGATGTTAATGAAGGATGATTACACGTATTTAAATCATAAGTATGTCAATGGTGAATATTCTAATGAGTCTATTGCGCATATAGTTCATCCTTTTGTAAGATATTTTAACATGCAAATCATGAAAATTGATGCAAATCATGAAAATTAATGGTTCCTCAAAGGATAATTAGTTAATGTATTGTTTAAGTTGGGTAGCACCACAATTGTATGGAAAAGAAAATTGTCAAGAGACTTGCTTTTTCAATAGAAAGTTGTGATATGTTTGTTGTGAAAGTTATAAGTGGGAGAAATTTGGCATGCCAGGTTAAATGTGCAAAGGTAAAGCTCTCGTTGTAAGGTGAAACTATTTGTTTGATTTATTTTTATTACTTTGGAAGGCTATAAGATTGTTCTAGACATTGATGTGTTATGAGTTTTGGAAGCTATTTCTTTTAATTTTTTCTAAGTTAACAATCAAGTTTATATTAAATGAGCACATAATAGAGTTATAGGAAAAACAAGGTGAAAAAATCACTATAGTGTAGTGTAAAGTTGAGATCTTAGTTAGGAGATAAATGTATCACTGAATGAATTTTCTAATTTCTTTGTTGAGCCTAAAGTATTACCCCTAAGGAGGACATTTGACACTATATTCCCTTAATGTTTGTAAGTGTTCTTACTAATGTTCAACCTTATTACTACTTATATTTTCAAAAATAAGAGATTGAGAAGATTATGAAGGAAATGTTGGGGGTTGGTATCATCAAACTTAATATTAGTTTCTACTTCTCTCTTGTTCTTAAGTGAGAAAGAAAGATGATTTTAGAAAATGTGTGTAAACTATAGAGCATTTAATTGTACTACTATAACGTATAAATATCATATTCTTATTATTGATGAGTTACTCAATGAGTTGGGAGGTACCTAATTATTTGTGAAATTTGATTTGCACTCATGTTATCATCAAATTTGAGTTCATGAGAAGTATATTTAAATGACAACTTTTAGGATATATGATAGTTATTATAAGTTTTTTGTTATACTTTTTGAACTTACCAATACTCTCATTATATTTTAGAACTAAATGAAGGATATAATTTGGTCATATCTATGTAAATTCGTCATGATATTAAGCATTTTATAACTACAATACTACTTCTTGTGCTACCTAACTTCATCAATGTATTTATTATTAAGTCAATACCTTTAGAGTTGCAATTAATGCAGTTTTAATGTAGGAAGATTGTCCTATAACCCTTACTAACAATGTTTTATTGCCAAGAAATCTTAACATATCTATCTATAATAAGAAGATATTAGTTGTTATTCATAAAGTTATTAAATGGTGTTCCCACTTAATTGAAAGGTGTTTTTAGATTTACATTGATTAAAAAAACTTAAAATAATTATTGAAACAACATATCTCTTTTATAGAGCAGCAAAAGTAAATCTACAAATTGTTGTGATATGCTTACAAAATTGTTTAAAAGAAAAGGAGCAAGAATCTTATGGTTGATGCATTTTGTCACATTCTAAAGCATGTTTAATTAATAGTAATTTCTATTTCTACTTATAATACTTTGGCATAAAATAGGGATGAATGGTGGAATGATATTGAAACTCAAGAAATAATTAAAAAGTTTCCAAAGAATCATACTTTAGTTGTCCATTACACTTAAGATTCTTCATACTTAGCTTACAAGGGTAGGATTATACTTGTTTCTAATTCTTGTTATAGGGAAAGTAATCTTGCAGGAGCTTCATTGATCTCCTATTATCAATCACCCAAAAGTTTTTTGCACTTACAAGTGTATTTGTCAATAATTTTATTGGAAGGGTATGAGAAGTGAAGTAAAAAAGTTTATAGTTAATTGTAATATTTGTCAATATCATAAGAATGAATTTGTGGTATATTTAGGTCTTTTTTAACTTTTGTTTAATTTGGAAAAAATTTTAGACAGATATATTTATTGACTTTATTAAAATGCTTCCATTATTTTAAAGTAAAACTATTATTTTTATTATATTTATTATTTGACTAAATATAGTTATTTTGTGATGTTAGCTATCCTTATACTGTATCACTATCTCTTAAGTTTTTGTTGAAAATATTGTAAAATTGGAGTGTGTTCTTAAATCTATTATTAATAATTGAGATAATGTATTTACTAATAACTTGTAAAAGGAGTTGCTTCATTTTTTACTAATACAATTAAATATAAACATTACATATCACCCATAAACAAATGGATAAATTGAGATTATTAATAGGTACTTAGTGAAATATTTTCATTACTTTGTAAGTGACAAGTCAAAAGACTAAGTGTAATGGTTTCTTTAAGCTAAATGGTGATACAATACTATTTATTACTCATCTACAAAGATTTTCCCTCTTTAAAGTTGTTTAATTATGATCGAGTCTTGTCTACTCTTGCTAAGCGTGTAATCGGGTTTTCTCGGGTTGATCATATTGGTAAGGACTTGGTAGACAATGGGATTTTGATGCAGCTCTTGAAAGAGAATTTTGTTGATACCTAAGCCAATATAAAGTAACATACTGATATATATCCTACTAAACTGAATTTTCAATGAAAAATTAGGTTTATCTCAAGTTTCAGCTATATTAGTAATTGCTTGTTACTGTTGGATCATCAATGAAAATATCTCCACACTTCTTCCGGCAATACAATGTTCTTGAGTGTATTAGTCATGCTGCTTAAATATCTTGACTTGCCAACAAAATGCAAAATATACCATGTTTTCATGTCTCTTACTTGAAGAAGAAATTAGGAGAGACCGTTGCTACACAAAATCAATTACCTAACATTACTTTCACTGGATGGTCAAGGTTCAACCACAAACTATCTTAGACGGATGTATTGTCAAATATGGAAATTGAGTGGTCACTCAAGTTCTTGTTATAGACTAATTTTCTTATTGAGAATGCCACGTGGAAGTTGAATCATTTTTCCGTGGAGTGATTTCTTGAGTTTGTTTTTGGCAAGTCTTAAGAATAAGACTCATTTGAATGGTGGGAGAATGATACAATTTCATAAGTTGTTGTTTAATATTTGACTTTTGATGTTTTTCCTATCTCGGCATGCATGATTTATGGATATATTTCTTACTTTAATAGGATTAATTTATGAAGATTTATTAGGAGTTGATATTGTTAAGTCAAGCTCACAAGCCTATGACCTTTTATTTTAAGTAATCAAATATATCAGAACTTTTAACTTACAGAAAATTAATCCCTACTTAAAAAAGGAAGATGGACAAAAAACAATTTTTATTATATTAATAATATTTTATACTACAACTGTAGGTCTAATAAGACTTTCCCGTTAAAAAATTGCAGGTTATAAAAAATTAAACAATTTTCTATTCTCTCAAGAAGTGTCATAAAAATGAATTTACTTCTCCAATCTATATATTACTGTTTTCAATATATTCCTCGAAAAATTCTTTCTCTTCTCGGCAAGGAAAAAATTTATGTATATTTAGCAAGTGCTTTATTATGCATAACAAGCAGTATATTATGCAAAATTGATAATAAAATCTTTTAAAACAATATTTTTGTTATTTGCTTGAAATCCTCCTATCTTTTTGGGGCGAGCTCACAGCTGCTGTAATACCCCCATCTTTCTTCTCATTTCCCCTGGATACCTAGATAAATGTCTTCTTGAGGGATCAAACTAGCTCAAGTTATTTAAGCGCAGAGGGCATTCTTTTTTATGTGGGTGCTGGTCCATTTGGAAATTCTAGAGTGAAAAGTTATAGGAGGGGTGAAATCAAATTATTTCCATCAGAAACGTCAAATAATCCAACTGCTCGTAGATTATTGTGGCTTCCAGTATTTGGGCTTTAAATATCCTTTATTTGCATGGCATAAAAAACAAAATGAAAAAGACCATGGACACGGGTGGTATTTTTTGGCAGATTGGACCGAACAGTGACCATAGAAAATTGGAGGGATCTTTATCCTGAGGCATCAATTATTACTCTTTTAGAACTCTATTTGATCATCAGCCTATTCTTTTGATTTCTAATAATGGGAATAGACTTATAATCAACCATCTAAATTTGAGGCTTCGTGGCTTACACGTTCAAGCATCAACGACGTCTTGCATCAGGCCTGGAAAAAGCAGAGGGCGTTTAGTATAAGAAAGTCTGTTAGATGTACAATAAGCTGCTCCTGAATTCAATCGCAATACATTTGGTAATATTTTTTGGAGGAAAAGACGTCTTCAAGCCAAATTGAATGGTATTCAAATGGCCTTGGAACGACATCCGAATGACTTCCTCTAGTAACTGGGACAGCTTTTAGCCCATTAGTACTACAGTTTTTCATGCTTTTACTATTGTCAGGCGTAAATTCAATGAAAGCAAAAGCTTGCGTTTGTGGGATAGGATTTGGTGCTATGATGAGGAAGTTATTAAATATGAAGTCTTGAATCCTTTTGGCAACCTGTTTAGTTCCATCGAAAACACTGTTGACTTGCCATCAGTTAAAAATCACCCTACAATTTTCACTGTACAACGTAGAAAACCCCGAAGAACATGTTGTAAGGTAAGAAGTTTATGCGGCATTGAAATCGATGAAATCATTTAAAGCACCTGGCCTGGAAGGTTTTCATCTGATCTCTTCTAAAAATTATTGGAATGTGATTGGTAATAATTATATGGATCTTGTTCAGGAAGCGTTTCAGACGGGGTTATTTGTTGAAGCTCTCCCAGAGGCGCTGTTTTGTTTAATTCCTAAGGATGCCAATGTTGATCATATTTCTAAATTTCGCCCTATCAGTTTGTGCAATGTTGTTTTGAAACTGATTATAAAGGTCTTAGTTAATCGTCTTCAATCCTTTCGTGATGAGATTATCAACCCACTCCAAGGTAACTTTATTCCTGTGGCGCAATACAGCTGATAACATCATCGTTGCACGAAAGGGTTGGTGTGCATTTCGTTGACTGGGTTGAGGTTACCCGACCTAACAAAACGAAAGGAGGAATGGGGCTTAGGCAAGCTCACCTCAATAATGTTGTTATGTTAGGGAAGTCAAGTTGAGAATTATCAAGTGATAATGACCAGACATGGACTTCAATCCTGTAATGCAAGTATCTGAATTCCTCGTCATCTGGCCGTCTCGTCTTGTCAACAACATCATTTACTCAGAGGGCTATTTTCAAGAGCTTTGGCAAGGTAGTGTTAATAAAATTTTTAATTTTGTGACGTAGAATTGTTTTTTTTTATATGAATTCTAATTATATATTTCTATTTATGATGTCATATTTTTATTGTGAAAATGAGAATTTTTTTTAATTTTGTTTTTTTGGTAAATTTCTTCTTTTTTTTTTTTTCATTATTAAATACAACAGGAAAAAAATCACTGTTGACTTGCCTCTCGTAGCCTAGATGGAGATAAAGCTGGGGCACTGTTCGTTAGACCCTAGTTTTATTGTTTAATTTTTTTTCCTTATGTACCAAAAGAAAACGATATTTTTGTTGTATGAAACAAAAAAAAAAAAAATTAAGCTTAATAAAGAATTCACACGCCAAATCTATATATTATTGTCACTGAACTTGTCTCTTATGAAATTTTGTCGAGTGCTAAAAGGGAAACGCGGCATATCATGTAAGGTTGGTGATGAAACCCTTTAAAACAATGTTTTCATTCTCTAAAAACTTGTCATAAGAGGGAATTTACATGTTTATTATGCATTTCTCATTATTAGGTATGTTTCACGGAAAATTGTTTTTAGCACAGAGAAGGGATAAATGTAGCATATGCAATCATTTCAGTAAATATTGACCTTAATAAAATTGTCTGAATTTTGAGTTTTTTTTTTTTTTTTAATTTGTGTATTCTTGATTATTAATTTTAGCATACAGATCATTTTTCTTTTCCATATCTAAATATACAATCCCCTGTATTAATGCAGTATTTTTTTTAAAAGTTAATATATAAATAAATTTGTAATTTTTTATTTATTAATAAAAATATTATAATTTTTAAAATATAATAATTTAATAATTTGAATTTTTTTACCAGATCTAGCATGTTATAGTCAAATTATATAATGTGACATGATGACGCGTAAAAATACTACTTGGCATTTAAACAAAAATTTAAAAAATTAAAAATATAATTAAATAAAAAAATTTAAAGAAAAAAACATAAAAAGAAAATCACTTTCCTGTCTTTCTCTCGCACAACGCAAAGACGCGGTGAGACAAGATATCAAGGTGACGGTATTCAATAAATTTGATCAATGGTACGTTCAATTACACGTGACAATATTCAATTTTTGAATTAGGAAAAAAGATTTTTTAATTTCGAATTCAATTATTTTTATTTTTATATTAAATTATACATGACATTCCATTTTTATTTTTCAAAATTATCTAACGATTACCCTTTAAATATTAAAATATATTTATTAAATAGCGAACACGAGAATACTGTCCACGAACTATACCATTAATCAACTAATTCTGCTGCGAATTAGATTGGCAAACGAACACCAAGCAATTTGCACATAGCCATATGTCCAAATTCTAATTTGTATCGAACCATTCCATAAAAAGGACCAAGCCAGGGGGAATAGAAGAGCCACGGCAAATCGGATCAGAACTCAGAAGGGAAATAAACATAAAAACTATACGGATGTACAAGTTCAGAAGGCATGAATGAAACTAATATGTCGTATAGAAAGGGATGATTTGAAGAATTAGAGAGGTCTAAACCAAACTCCAGCGAGCAATTAGCTGCCGCCTGACAAGAGGCTGTCGACTTTGGCATTAGCGGCAGCGGAAAGAAACTTCATGCATATGGGAGCCTTGGCACCGGCTAAAGAAAGTATAGCCGCCGGGATTCCCCACAATGAGTCGCCACAAATGAGGCCAGATGCCACTGCAGGGCCAAAGTCGCGTGCCTTTTGCTTGTTCATCCTCTGCCACACGAAGAGGATCATACTTCCAATGCACATATCTATGGCGAAGTAGCCGCCGAGATAGAACGGGATGGCCATGCACATTGGGCTGGGAATGAACCTGTGGATCCCCCACTTTGTCTCGTATTTGTGTAGCAACTCTTTGATCAGGTTTATTACCATGGCAGCAACAAAAAATCCGATGGCCAGTGCGAGGCAGTTTTTGGGAAGGGAGCCGATACCCTCTACACCAAGAAGGGCGATCCCACGATAGATTAGGCCGTAAGGCGCTGGATAGGTGCCGTCAGGGTCACCTATAGGGTAAGCCTTGTAGAAGAACCAAAAGACCAGAGGGGTTATTAGGCAACCCATGGCGGTGCCGCAAACCTGGCTAAAGAACATAGAACGAGGAGATGAGAGGGTGAGATATCCTGTCTTGAAGTCCTGCATCAGATCAGATGCCGTCGAAACAATGCTCATCATGACACCGCAAGAAGCAAGGCCAGCAACGATGCCTCCATTTGCGAGGCCAACCCAGCCGCTGAAAATGAGGATGGCGAATTTCCCGTAGTTTGAAGCGAGAGACCAGTCTGTGAGACCGCATCCATAAGCATTGCAGAAGGCCAAAACAGGGGCAATCACGTAAGCCACCAGAATGTGGTACCATTTCAACTGGGGAAAGATGAAAGGCACTGTGATGATGGAGATAGCGGCGAGAGCAATGTAGCCGAGCACAGCTGCCCAGACTGGGATCTGATCATTTAGGAAGTACTCCTTTCTGCGCTTTTCATCATAGCCTACAATCTGATTGTTGTCATCGCTGGCAGGAGTGACGGATTCTTTTTTCAAGCAATCACAATTCTGCTTTATCAGGCTATATGTGGTTTGTATTAGCATGTAGATGACATGGAAAAGACCGTCGCCAAGCATCATGCCAATGGCAATAAAGATCTGTTTAGTTCAATAAAAACCACAGCAATTTCTAGATCAATGCAATGAAATAAGCATTATTATGTCATTAATAATTTAAATGTCATCTCATCTAGTCCACTGCACATTGTGCGAGGGAGAAATAAAAAAAAAAAAAAGTAAAAAGTAAGAACCATCGAACTTACGTACCCTATAACCCTGGATGCCATGCAGGCTGCTTGGTTTTAGAGCAGCGCTATACCAGTCACCCTTTTTAGCCTCAATTGCTGGCCACATAATCCCCCACGAAAGGATGGCTCCCAAAAGCAAAGATATGTTCACCATGTGAGGACAGATCATACCAACACCCACATATGTTGATGAGAAATCAAAGTAGAACCTGTAACATAATTTGAAGTCGATTAAAACCTAGGAAATATATTAGAACTCGTAATTATCATACAATATTAATTACTCGTGATAATTAAAACATCATATTATTAGTGCGAATAATGCACCTGTGAGATACAATTTAGAAGTTACAGAGAATCGTCCTTTCATGTGCAAAAGATGATTCCAAATTTTTTTAAAACCATTGCTTCCAGAGAACTTCCACTTTTTTGTTGACCATGCGATGGTAATTGCTAATGTTGAATTTTCTATGTACTCAACACAATATATTTTAAAACGAAGGCTAACAATGACATCATGCTTACTTTTTATCGAAGGCTTGGAGACCAAACGTGGGGAAGCTTGCAAATCCACATCCATCTGAAGCAGCAAAAAACCACTGGAAAAAGGCCCAGAAGAAGCTGAAGCCAAAGAATTTGAAGAGAACGTTCACTTGTTTCCTGTATTCATCAGCTCAGGAGAGACGTTAGCATGTGAGCAACAATCTCTTAGCCTAAATAAAAACAATCTTGTAAAGAAAAAACAAATTGATCGATGCTTACTTTGCTAGCCTCGCTCCTTTCGGGGTGTGAAAGCTGTTGATAAGGTAAGCGGTAGCAGTTCCACTGGGATATGTCAATTTATACTTCAAAATCATCAGCTGTAAATGGTTCAATGTAATTAAACATTAGTTGATCATGTGAAAAATTTGTGTTGCAAGTAACTTACAGGGAAAATAAAAATAGAGAGAGATAGAGAGAGATAGAGAGAGAGAGAGATGACTTCCTCACCTTTCGCAGGGGTACAATAGAGAACAACCCAACAAAACTCACAACGAAGAGAAATGCCATCATCCATCCGAGAGAGAGAGCTTTCACGTTTAATGGGGTGTTTCCTCCCTCTGATTGAGCGGCCACTCTTGGACTCATACCCAACAAGTAACTTGCAGTGCCGCCTAAATTTATTACAATAAGCCAAAACAAAAAACAAAAAACAAAAACCAAAGATATCATTATCAATCAGCAAACATAGCAAAAGAAAAGGAATTTCGGGGAGTTTGAGTGGCCCAATAGTAAAAAGAATAAAAAAAAGAGATAAACAAAGCAAAATAGATCCCTTTTTTGTCCGATTAGAATATAGAAAATGTAGCCAAAATTCCATTCACTGAATTTCAACCATTATTTCTGCCTCTATCCTCAGCTCACGAAATTGCAATTGAAACTCTCAGGAACATATTTCGGAATTCTACCTAAGAAAAATATATTCAATGGCTATTCGTGCAAACTTTTGTGGTTAGGGTTTCCTTTCTTTTGTCTTGGAATAAAAATTTAAGATCTCAAAACGTAAAAATTTGCGTTCTTTTACATGCTCTGAAAACAAAAAAAAAGAAAAAAAGAAAAAAACATAATTATAAAGTACTATAAAAACAAAAAAAAAAAATAGAAAGAAAAGGAAAAGGCATAGAAACATACTGCTAAATGCAATGCCAGAGGAAGCAACGACACATGTTTGGATGACGGTATTCTCTTGCCTAGTGAAAGGCTGCTTCAAGAGGCCAAGCTTTTGAAGCAAGACGGACCAAGACTTGAGAATGGCGAAACCCAACAAGCCGGCGGCCACGTTGAGAGAAGGAATGACGCCGGTGGTGAGATTGAGCTTGCAAACTATAAAGTTGAAAACAATGCTTAAGAGAAAGCTGGTCGCTATTGCCCTGAACGTTATCTGCTTGTTCCACGGCGGCACCACCGTTGTCTTGAACGCTTCCTCCACCATCAGCTTCCCCTCATCTTCATCCATTACGGGGCTATTCTCGCCCACTTCGTCTCTCCTTCTCGCCATTGATTCTCCTGGCGCCTTCTCCCTGAAACCACCCAGGTTCTTATTTTTAAAGCCTATTTATCGGCAGCAACAGAGATTCCCAAGGGAGATACTTGCCACTATTAGGTTTCCGTTTTTCTTGAAGGAATCAGAATCGTAATATTTAGTACACAACCAGCTGTCAGCAGCGCAGAAAAAGAAAAAGGTAGGCTCAATTAAAGACGACACGGTTGTTTTTTCTTCGTGACAACGGGGTGGAACCGAAGAATTTAAGGTTGTCCCAAAATGAAACGTGAGTTCGACCAATAACTGATTTCCACGTATTTTTCCAGCCGAATTTCACTTAAACTAGGTTAGGTTCGAGGTATTTGAAACCCCACTTATCTCAGGTCGTCCCAATCCACCAGCTGTAGATCAAATTGTCATTGCCCTGAAAAGTATTTTCCTTCTTTTTATTTTTTTCTTTTCTATTTTGACTCAACTGCATAGATTCTTGTTTCTTTTTGGGGTGTGAGACTGCTGCAACCCAACCGCTGCCTGACCTTTTTTCATTTGTTTCTTTATATGACTTAACTATCCCTCGAAGCACAGATTGAATTTTTATATCAATTTTTTAAGAACTCAAATTACATTTTAATCAATACCCTTATTAGACAGCCCTTTTCCATTTCAATTACATCTCTGTAATGGTTGCGATATCTAAATTTTACTGACCTGATATTTGGTCTCTTAGGAGAGTTGTCTGGTATTTTTCTCTACACGTACGACTGTCAGGCATGAACTCAGGGCATTATATAATTATGCTGACATGCCAGAAAAAAAATATATTAATAATTATGTATTATGTGGAAAATAATATTAAAAATAACAATTCCAAGATGAAATCTTTAAACTAATAACTAGTAACTAGTTTTTATAATTTAATTCGGATTAATATTCAACCTTCAATATGATTCATTATTTTTGTCTTTTTTTTTTTTTAACGAAATATGAATCATACTTTGCAACTGCAGTAAGGGTCTAACATCACACTACTTCGTCGACCAAGTTCGCTATTACGATACAATCACTATATCTTCTGTTCTGTTCACATTCCTGGCAAGAAGAATATCCCTTCTCTTTCTATTTAATTGCTTCATCTTTAGTCGCGATCGCGCGCACACACCCACTTATATTTTGTTTAGTTAGATTGGGTATGAGATTCAATCTTCAATTTCCCCGAAAATTTATACTCAGTGGTTAGTTATATTCGATGAATGTATTAGAAACACATAAATCTAACATAATTTTGCATCTCTAATTATAATATAAAAATTTAAATCTATACTAGCTGTTAATGAAAAACATTAAAAAAATTCTTCCTAAATAAAACGCAATTAGAGCTACACAAAAGTCATAAGCAAATAAATTGACATTTATACGTATTCTAAGAGTTGACTTGCACTGTTGGCGAACCTTTGATTATTTTAATAACATAATCACTACATGGCAAAAGGTTCCCTTCTTTGATTTGCTAAAAACTGTCTCAAGACTTACCCATTTGCGGGAAAAAAAAAAAAAATCTAAAATTTATATGTAGTCTTTTTTAATTTTTTTTCAATCCTGTTTTTTTATGTCTTAAAAACTGAATGAGAAAACAAAAGCTTTCATAGAATGTTAAGTGCATAAATAGTCAATAGAAAAGAACAAAATAAAAGTTCTAGCATGGGGTTGCTCACATAATGACAATGAATGAAAACTATTGGTACCACCAAATTAACATACACTCCAATGGGAATGGATTTTGACTTGTAAACATTAAAAAATTTTTAATTAGTTGAGACATAGACTTATCGGCTTGCTTACATGGCTTGACATCTTTCTTTGTCAGCAAATACTTAATAGCTAATTGATTAGTGTAGACAATGATTTTGGTTCTTATTAAATATGAATAAAATTTATCTAAAGTATAGACAATAATCAAGAATTCCTTTTTTTGTAGTTGCATAATTCTTTTAAATATCATTCAACAATCTATTGACATAATAAATTACATGCAATTGTTTGTCTCTTCTTTGCCCTAATACAGCTCCTACAATATAATCATTAGTATCACATGTTAATTCAAAAGGTAAACTCTAGTTTAGGGCTATAATAATCAATGCCAAAGTCAACTCCTTAGCCTATTTAAAACTTCCATGTATTCATCATTGAAGTGAAAATGTAAATCTTTAGCTAACAAAGTACATAATGATTTGGTGATTTTTCAAAAATCTCGATTAAACCTCTTATAAAAACCTATATGTCCAAGAAAACTCCTAACAACCTTAACCAAACTAGTAGGGGATAGCTTTTCAGTCACTTTAATTTTGACTTGATCTACTTCTATACCCTTAGATGAAATCTTGTGCCCTATGATAGTTCCATCATAAACCATAAGATGACATTTCTCCTAATTTAACACTAAATTGGTCTCTACCTATCTTTGAAAAACTATTACTAATTTTCCCAAGCATGTATCAAAAGAATCAAAGATAGAGAAGTCATCTATAAATGCCTTTATGATAATTTTAACCATGTCAAAAAAGATGGCTATCATACATCATTGGAAAGTAGTAAATGCATTGCATAATCCAAAAGACATCTTTTAATATGCAAATGTCTCATAAGGGCAAGTGAAAGTAGTCTTCTCTTGATCCTCTAGTGTAATAAGAATTTTATTAAACCTTAAGCACCCATGCAAAAAACAGTAATATTTATGACTAGCCAATTGCTTTAACATCTAATCAATGAATAGAAAAGAAAAGTGATCATTCCAAGTAGTAACATTCAACTTCTTATAATTAATATACACTTTTTACTTAATGACTGTCTTTGTAAGAATCAACTCATTCTTACTATTGGGTATTACTATCATACCTCTTTTATATAGCCACTCAAATCAAACTAAGTCAATAAGTGTTAGAGATAAGATAAATGATGTTGGCATCCAATAACTTAAGTTTGTCAACTTTAACAGCCTCTTTCGAGCTAGGGCTAAGAAGTCATTGATGCACCATACATGGCTTATGGTGTTCCTTTATAAGAATATTGTATATACAAAAAAAAAAAAAAAGGGACTAATGCCTTTAATGTCGACAATAGTTTAAGCTAAAACTCTTTTATATTGCCACAATACCTGCTATAATTTCTCTTCTTCAACTTTACTCAAAGTTGTTGACATGATAACAGGAAATATATAAGACTTATTTAAGCAAGCATATTGCAAATAGTTTAGAAATTGCTTAAGCTCAAGTTATGGGGGAATCTTTAAAAAAGGTAATATTTAAGGCCTTCCTAGACCAAGAATTTAAACATGAGTTGTCCTCTTTGAGCTAGAAACTTGGCTTTATTGAGTCTTATCACTCACTCTAAAACTGTCAAATCCTCATCCTTGTCAGTAATATTATAAGTGATACAAGTTGAAAATGGCTTCATAAAGGTTTTTTCTTTGAAAGTTATCTCCATGATAGAATTAATGGCTTTTACCATAAAGTCAAAATCACTAATGATTAGATACTTTATAGCTTTGAACACATTGAATTCTTGTTTTTTATTACTCACTTGAAGTGTAAGTTTCCTTTATTGTATATAAATGAAAGCATTTTTAGTAGTTAAAAATGACCTCCCTAAAATTATAAAGATCTTCGTATCTTCTTATATCTTAAGTCAAGAATAAGAAATTTTGCAAAGAAGTATAATTTTCCAACTTTTACCAATATGTCTTTGATCTTACCAAGTAGGTATTTAATAGATCGATCAACTAATTGTAAAGATACAGTGGTTGGCTTTAAGTTTACCATTCCAAGTCTCTTGAAAAGAGATAAAGTTATTAGATTAATACTGACACCAAGATCACATAAGCATTTATTAATATCAACTTTTCTAATAAAGTGAGAAATAATGAAATTCTCTGGATCTTTTAACGTTGGAGGTAATTTGTTTTGAATGATTGCATTACACTCCTCTATCAAGGCTATTGTGACATGCTCTTTAAGCTTCCTCTTGTTAGAGATAATTTCCTTAAAGAACTTGACATATAAGGGCATTTGAGTTATGACTTCCAAAAAAGGTATGTTAACATAAAGTTTCTTGAATATCTCTAACTTTAATAAGTTTTTGTCATCATTGTGCTTCTTTAACATATGAGGAAATGGGATGGGTGGGACTTAGGGTATGACCTCATAAGGCAGAGTGTAAGAGTTATTTATCTCTTCTTAGTGAGACAAATTTCCTTTATCTTTTGCTTGGGGTAAAGTTGGTTTATCTACTTCCTTATTACACTCCTTGACATTGCCAATATCAACTATGCTTAACAATGCAAAGATTCTCAACAAGTTTTTCGTTCCTCAAAGTAATAGCTAAGGTGTCTTCTTTGAGATTGACTTTGGTAATGCTAGGCAATTTCCCTTGAACTTTACTTGACACCACATTTACTAATTGCCCTTTTTGAACCTCTAAGTTATGAATTAAAGTTTGTTGAGTTAAGGCAACTTTATGAATCATTTCATTTAACTTTTTTAATATGGCATTTTGACTATCCATCCTTTCTTCTATTTTGGACATGGATTACATAAACATACTTTCTGATTATTGCTTTTTTTTTCTTTCTAGAGGTTAAGGTAGCTGACATTAAAAAGGTAATCTTTGTTGGAGTCCTAATGGTGTATTAAGTTTATTGTCTTATTCCTTCTAAGAAAAATTTGGGTAGTTTCACCATTCTAGATTATAAGTATTAAAATATGGATCATTCCTCAGTTGCTTTCCCACATAAGGCCCTATATAGTTAATGTCTTTTATATTAAAACTAAAGTAATCACCATACAAGCAAATGGCCATGGTATAGCCAAGCATCCCATAATATGAATGTTGTTCTTGCTACATGGTCTTTTGATTCACCAAAAGTTTTACTTGCCTTGCTAAATGAACAACTTGAAATGTCATATCATTTTGGGTTGACAACTCGTAGGCTCCTGCTCTTCTTCCTCTCTTAGCCTTTTATTAGAAATTAGCTTCCAACATCGTATAGATGTCACAGATCTCATTAGTGGCCTTGTCACTTATATAATCATCTTTTGTAGTATTGACCTAAGTTTATGAAATTACATCCAATCAATCATAGAAAATTTGCATTTGAAGTATTTTGAGAAATTAATGATAAGGGCATTATACTAAGAGTATCATAAATTTATCTCATATTTTATGAAAAGGCTTTTTATCAAGTTGAAAGAATAAGCAAATCTAATTTTTAAGGTCTGTAGTTTTTTTAGGTGAGTAGTATTTTTTCATAAACTTGTTATAGACTTAATCTTAAATAGTGAAACCCAAGTAGTGAGTAATTCCTTAATTAAATTGATGAACCATATTTTCACTTAATTTTTAAGATTATAAGGGAAACATTGCATTGGTAATTCATCCTCTAAATAACCTTGCAAAGGGAAGGTTTGAATTATACTATTGAACTCCTTGATGAAGGTGAGAGGATCTTCATTTAATAACCTATGAAAAGTTCACAATATATTGAAGTGAATTGTTTTTAACTTATAGTTGTATGCTACGATACTAAGTTTAGTACAAGAAGGAAAGGCATTCTTAGACTTTCTCAAAAACATACATTTCCTACAAATAAAAATAATAATAATAAAAGGTAGAAGTTAAGTTAGTAACAAAAAACCAAATGAAAACAATAAAAAAATGACTCACAAACACAATCAATAGGGTATATAAAAACAAATGAAATCAAATCTCACAAAAGGAAAGGAAGAAGTAAAGAAAGCTCTTTTGAAAATTGATGCCTTTAATAATCGTACTAAAATTATTACTATTGACTTGGGTTGCTTAATCTTTTTTTGAAATCTTTTTCTCTCTTTTTATCACAAAAATCCCTCTTTCCTCTAACCTCCCTTAAGTCATCTATCATTATGGTATTTATAAACCTCCCTTAAAACAATTAACTACCCTTAAAACGTCCTAAGAAAAATTGCATAACATTTTAAAAACATATAGCTAACTAACATTGATTAGATTGAACCAATGTTAATTTAATGCATTTTTGCAATATTGTGCATTTAGTATCTAATTAATTCACCAACTGGCTCATAAACATGTATTGGTCTATCATTCTAACAGCAAACTAGTCATCTAACTAGTTCCACAATAAGTCCATGCTTTCTCCTTTTTTTTTTTAAACTTCGTGATAAATCCAATTTATTAATTCCATTACTTTATTGCTTTGATTCTTCACCTATAATACAAAAAGAATTGAAATCGAATTAAAACTTACCAAAATCAATAATAATCGCACAACATCAAGTTTAAAATTCAATATAAAATTTTACAATTCTTAGACCAATCAATAGGTCACTCAATATAAAAAATAACATATTTATCTAGAATCGTTGATAAAAAATGTAATTTAATCAAAGTCTTCTTTAACTCTTCATTTATCTCAACCTCTCTTTCTTTTTCTAACTTAAGATGTTTGAAGATGACCATCTCTAACTTTTTCTTATTTTTCAATCCAAAAATTTCTTGTGTTATAAAATCAATAACATTAGTGGTATAAACTAATTAGACATCACCAGGGTAACTTATAGCCTTATAAATATTGAACCAAATCTATTTACCATCAAATTCCATTATCGAGATAACGTCATACATATTAATCCTCATCTTAACTGTCTTAAAAAACAACCTCCCCAATAAAATATGTGCAAGGTGAAGAGAAGCATCATCATTTATATTGAATATGTAAAAATCAATTGGAAATATTAACTTATTCACTTACATTAACACATCTTCAACTATCCCCTTAAGGTAAGTATTAGTACAATTAACCAATTGTATAATGACATTAGTATTTTCAAAGGTCTTAATTTAAAGAAATACAAATATGGCTTCACATTGATCGAAGCTTTTAAATCTAATATAGTTCTTTCAAATTTGATTTAACCTATTTTACATAGGATGGTGAACATACCTAGATCTTTATATTTAAAAAGAAGCTTCCCTTGAAGAACTACAAATACATTCTCCCCCACTTGGATCTTCTCATCATCTCTCAGTTTCTACTTATTAATGCATAATTCCTTCATAAATTCTGCATACTTTGGTACTTGCTTAATTACATTTAATAGTGGTATGTTTACTTTTATCTTACAAAATGTCTTAAAGATTTCTCTTTCATTCTCCTCTTTCTTAGATTTTATGTAACTCAATGGGAAAGGATATAGGTTAGCTTTAATTTGAATGGAAGGGTTAAGAATTACCTTGGATGGAAAAATCTTTACTTTTCTTAATTTTCTCCTTAATAATTATAGTAAATGTTTTCTTACATAGTTCTTCTAGCTCTTTTCCACTTCTGAATGATATGACACTCACATTATCTTTTAAATTTACTAGGGTTTAAGAAGGTAAATTTTCTTAAACCTTGAGTGTCCAATCTACTCATTAAAATGACTAGTTGACTCACTTAATTCTCCAAATTTTGTATGCTTGTCTTTTTCTCTTGTTGGAATTACTAAGTGTGAGTTAAAAAAAAAAAACATTTTAAACGTATCTTTTAATGACATACTTAAACTAGATGAAGTTGCTTGTTTAGGTTGATATGGCTATTGAGCTTGCTGAAATCTTACCTATTTATTTTAATATGCATTTTAAATAGGCTACCTATTTCCCTAATAGGTCAAATTAAGGTGATCCCTTCATCTTGGATTATATGTTTTAGAATGCGATTATTCTTCTTTAACTACCTTAGTAATCCTTCTCCAATAATCACTTGCTCCTCTTAAAGAATAAGACACAAATTTGTTGGATATCCCATTGGTGAACAATGCCTTATGCCTTAGCTTTTTACATGTTTCCCATAGCCAATTATCAAGCAATAGAGGCAAGATTAGAAATTTGTTGTTGATGAAAATATGTATATACCTCATTCTTTTATAAAAAAATATTAAGAGTTTGCCATCATATTAGAAATCAAATTACTTACAATATCAACATTTTGTCCATTAAAGCTCCTCCACTTGTTATGTATATCATATTTCTATCCATAAAGAGTAAGCTTTTATAAAAATATTAAATTAATAACTGGTCAGTTATTTGGTAGTGTGGATATTTTGCACACAACTTTTTAAATCTCTCTCAGTACTCATAAAAGATTTCTCCATTATACTAATAAATACCATAGATTTCCTTCCTTATATTTGCAACCTTAAAAGCCAAAAAATACTTTTCTAAAAATTGTCTCTTCATCTCATTCCATGTTATAATTGACCTTAATAGTAAAAAGTAAAGCTAATTTTTGGCATCATTGGCTAAAGAGAATGGAAAAGTTCTCTATTTTATCTACTCCTCCATCACACCTATTGGCTTTATGCTTGAGTGGACAATATGAAATTCCTTCATATGTGTGTTGGGATCCTTACTTACATGACTACGAAAAGTAGGTAACAAATGTATCAGTCTTGATTTAAGCTCAACAACTACATCTAACTCAAGATATTCTATATACAAAGGTTATAAATTAAATTTAGGAGTTGCAAGGTCTTTCAAAGTCTAATTATTCACAACCATATCTTCAAACTCTAAATCACTAGATGAACTACTGGATAAAAAAATGAAGGTTATAATGAGGTCAGATAAAGTAACCACAGATTGGTCTTGATTCTATCTAACCTCTCTCCTCAACATGTACAAAGTTCTATCAATTTATGGATCAAAGTTTAGTTCAATAGAGTGAAATGATTGAGTCATAAACTATAAATAAGCATAAAATAAAAAAAAGCATGCAAATATAACGAAAAAAAAATCAATGATGAAAAACACAAAATTTGCCAAAACCCTATCAAAAAAATGTTTTTGGGGCTTAAAAGGGTAAGACCAATGATTTAGTGATTTATTATGCTTAGAATGTCATTTCTATTAAAAAAAAGTATAATTTTGTCACCTAATTCAACTAAAAGTTTCTTAATAAATAGTATTATTGCAACCAAAAATATTGAAACACCATAAATGTTTGAAAAATACAAAATTTCACAAATGAGTGGGGAGATAAAGTTATAACTAACTAAATAAAACTATATAAAGAATGAATAAAAATTGATAGAAAACACTCCTTGGAAATAATGCCAAATTTTGGTAACTATCATTAAGGTACAAAAAATTTAATACCTTATTATTGATTTTTCAACATTAGATAATGTGAATAAGAGTTAATCTTATATAAAATGTAATCAATTCACTATTGATTAGTTAAAAATTAAAGCTATTAATGTAATTGGGGGGAAAATTGAATTATAATTTTATAACAAATAAAATAAACAAATTGACTAAACAAAATAAATTATAGATAAATCAAATACTAAAAATCTAGTTCTAGGTTCATATGCAATTATAATATTCAATAATTTTGTTCACTCATAATATTGTCTTGATTCTAATAAAACTATCAACTTTATATAACAACAAATTTTATCACTCAAATTTTTTCTTAGATATTCACTAAGTAAAGTAGGCTTACCCTTAAAATAAACCTTTTAGAGTATAATACTATAGTTTCAAGAAGTAAAAAAATAGATTAATACAAGTAACAATCATATAAGTTTGGATTGTCTAACCGTTATTAAGTTATTTATAATAATAAAATGAAACTTATTCATAATTCCCTATTCTTTTTCGTTACTTAATGATTCGGAAGAGGGTAAAAACAAAAAAAAAATTCCTAGTTTTAGCATTAGTATTTGTTTAATCAATTTAACAACTATAACCAAATTAGTTGAACAAATAATCATCTAACCATTATATAAGAATAACTCAAATAATTCTAGAAGAAAAGAGAAAAACTTTTTCAAACAATTTATATTATTAAAATATTAAAAATTTTGAAATCTTCCAAAATTGTTAAAGAGTATAACTACACATGTTAAAAATAAATTCTTTATATAATGATTGTTTTATTCTATGTTTGTCTCTGCCCTCTTTTTTTCTCCTAAAAGATAATTATTTATATCCTAAAAATATACATAACACCCACCAGTAAACCCTAAAAACTAAAAAAATCTCTAAAAATCTCAAAAATATCATGATCTTATTTCTTTAATCTTTTAGAATTCTTATATTAGCTTTCAAGTTGATTTTGGACTAGATATAGTTATAATTAAGGTCTAACTTCTCCATAAAAATTGTAGTCTTTCTCTTCAACTTTCCAACATATTAAGTCTTACTTAAGATAAAGGTTTAGAGCCCAAGTTATGAGCCAAAAACTAAGACTGATGCAATCCAGCCCATGATGGATTCTACAATGACTTCTCCATTATTTTTGAACCATTAAGCAATCAATCTAGGCTTAAATCTCTTTATAACAATTATAGGCCTAAATGTGTACTTCAATTTAGGATTTTGAATTACTTAATTTGTATGTCTAAAAACTCAAGTTATGTTCATTCAAGTATGCAATGGTCAGACAGGAATCCTACTTCAATTAGAAATGGATTTCAATTTTTTGTCATGTCTTTGAAGCAACATTTCAAGGTCCAAATGAACTCAAATTTAGACTCTTAACCTTAATCTAAAAAATTTGAGATATATACTATAACTTCACTAAAAACTACTTTTCCAATTTAGACTTTTGAGTCAATAAAGAACTCAAAATAAGCAATAAAGATCAAAATGATAAAATGTTATAATTTTTTTTACTCAAGACATGCATCCTCAAAATATACCTAAGTCACAAAATATATTCTAATTAGTTCAAATAAGTATAAAAATCATTAAAAATAATTAAATTAAAAATAAATAAATATAATAAATTCTCGTTTATCAACTTACTTCCAAGTAATGCCTAAACTTATGCATATAATTGTTGCAACCTAAGGTCAAAATCCTAAGCTAAGGAAAGTTAAAAGTGACTTTAAGAATAACAAAACTTAAAAATTCTCACTTAATTCCATTAGGGCAATAAGAGTTGGAAGTTGATTTTTTGTTCCAAATATAGATGGCCTAAGGGAAGAAATTATAATAGAAGCACATGACCTAACTTTCATGGTATACCCAAGAATTAATAAAATATGTTTAAATATACAAGAGTTTTATTAGTGCAAGAACATAAAAAAGGATGTAGCTGATTATGCTTTTAGTTGCCTTATCTATCAACTAATACTAAAAACTTGTAAGGACACTTTAGCCTCTTTTTTTTTCCTAAGTAGAAGTTGAAGAGTATTTTGATGGACATGTAATAGGTCTACTACTCATGAGAGACTAACATGCTTATGTTTGGTGAACTATGGATAATTGAAAATGAGTGCATATTTATTGTTAATTCATACAACTTATAGGTTTTGAGTGTTTAAGTCACTGTACATTAATCATAACGTGTGTTTGCATGAAGTGTTAGTGTCAATAGCACCTTTAATTTTTAGAAAGAATTTTAGAAAGCCATGGGAATAAAATTGGACTTTCATACAACATTTCATCCATAGACAAATGGGCCATCTAAACACATTATCCAAATTTTAGAAAACATGCTAAGAGCTAATGTAATGGACTTAGGGAAAAGTTAGGACCAATATCTTCCCTTAATTAAGTTTCTTTTTAACAATAGCTTCTAGTCTACTATTCAAATGACAACTTATGAAGTTTTGTATGATTGCAAATGTCATTTGCCTTTGTAATAAGAAGAATTAAAAGAAAATAAAAAAAAAGATGGTTGGAACTAGTTTTAGGACTTGAAGTATTCAAGCAAATCTTAGAGAAAATTCAATCATTAACGATTATTTGTTAATTACTCAAAGTCAATAAAAATCTTATGTAGGTTAAAGGAGATAAGGGATAAGAACTAAAATTTGTGGTTGGTGATATAGCATTTTTAAAGGTTCCTCTTATGAGAACAGATGTTCAATTTGGTAAAAAGAGAAAATTAAATCAAGATTTATCGATCCTTATGAAATTTTGGAGTAGGTATTCTCTAAACTTTTTTAGAATGCATCATGTATTTCTTGTATTAATGCTTCAAAAGTATGTGTATGATGTATCACACATTCTAGCACCATAACTAATTGAGTTTCAAGAGAATCTATCATATAAAAGTATCTTATATTGATCTTAAAGCATAGTGTTAGAAAGCTTCATTCAAAGGAGATACTACTAATGAAGTTATTACGGAATAATTATTCAGAAAAATAAACAACATGGAAAGTTAAGGCAAACATGAAGGCAAAGTACCCATAACTATTTCATAATGGTAAGTAATGATATTCCAAAAATTCAAGAACAAATTTTATTAAAGGGGTATACTATAATATCCTGAAAAATTAGAATATAAAATTTTGTGCCTAAATAAAATATCTTTGTGTTACTATTTAATATCTTGGTAGTAGATTGATTGTGTGATGAATTTTGAAATATAAAGAATGAAAATTTTTTGATTGGTTAGAGACAAACTTATATGGACTAGCCAACATTGGATTAATCCTTTCATTTTTTCTTTTCCCTTTTCACCTCTCTACTTAACATTACACTCTATTTTTCCTTCTTTCCTTATTTTTCTTTCCTTTTTCATATTTCTCCAACACACCTCTCCTATTTTAGCCCCCTTCTCACCAACCTCCATTAAACTCTTATTTTTCTCACCTTTTCCCCTCCTTTCCTTCTCAATTTGTGTGTTAATACCCAATTGATTTTCCAACAACATCCACCCTCAAATCAAGTCTCAATCAACAAGTTAAAGTCAATAAGAGTTGTAGAAACATATTTAGAAGTTGATTTAAGAAAATGGAAGTTTGAAGTAGAGGTTTGTCCAAGAAGAAAACCCTAAGTAGAGAATTTTAAATTTGAGATGAGTTTTTTTATATTTTTGTTTTAATTTTTTATTAATAGATATTCTAATTAATTGTGCAAGTTAGTATAAAGATTAGGCAGCTTCAATATATTGTTGAAGAAGTAGGCAATGCAAGCAATTGTGTTTAACTTAAGTAAGAAGAGAAAATTTGCAAATTTCATCAATTTGTATAAGTTTGAATTAGAGTGAGCATAACTCTTTTTACACTTTGAATTTTGACGTGAAAGTTTACAATTAGTTACATATTATAGCCTACATTATATCTTCAAAATTTTAAAATTTTCGAACAAGGAAAGAGTGGCAAATTGATGGCTAAATTTAGGCTGGTTTCTTGAGCATTTTTTGTTTAGCAACATTTGATTCGGAAATTTTAATTAAATATTGGGTTAGAATTTTTCCATAAAATTTTACTGGACATAGTATACATGTATGCCTACTTCTACAAAAAAAATTTTAGGACCAATACAATCTGGAAGTATTTTTAATACATCTTCCATTCCTGCTAAGCAGTTTATGGCAGTTTTGGGTAAAAGTGCATGTTTCAAACTGTGATAGAATTGAACAAAGAATGTGCCAAAATGTGTTGGCATAGGAAGTCTAAGGAGTAATTCTATTAGTTACCATTTCCAATTTTCATTTTCATTATCTCAATACTGATGTTTATGTTTTCTCTTGTACTCTTGGTAGGTTTGACGGACGCCACACCGCCTTCTTCTCAATCATAGCTGCGATAGGACTTTTGCTTTTGTTTTATGGGTGGTGTACAATATACTAGGTGTATTGCTTGTATACATATTTATAGTATTGTAATTTGATATTTAATAAAGAGGAAATCATTTTCAAGAATTTGATTAGTTACCGAGCAATTGACTTGGTAAATATTTTTAAAATAACTAAAAACCCTTAGGTAATTTTCATAGGACTTGTTATTATGACATTGTGAATTTAAGGTCAAGGACTAGTGACAATAAGATATTATATTTATATTTGAGCTCCTAGATTATGTGTTTATTTGATTTACATGTTGCTGATTGCTATTATGGATTATTGTAGCCGATTTCTAATTGTTGTTGTTTGCTGTTACTAATAAATAAAACAAAATTATAGTGTTTAATGAAATTGATATTGCATATTACTATTTGAATGAGAAAAATGACTATTTGGTGCATTTGTTTCCTTTTTATTATAATAGATAAATTTTTTGGCTAGACAAAAAAAATCTAAAATTGAGTGATATTACTTGCATTAGTCATCTAGTAATACAATAAATAGAATATTTGACCAATTAGCAAGTACATTACATAAACAAATTAAGGACAGTGAAAATTCACTTTTGCTAAAATTAAGGTGCCCATAGAAGTGATTCTTGAAAAGAAAAGAAAAGTGACCATAGAATTTCCCAATTTTTTTATATTGTTATGCAATCAACCTCATTATGAACATAAAAGAAGCAAAGAGCTTCCAAAAATGATGACTATTTTGAATGATGACTATAAATAAACAAAGGCAAAACTCGTTACGAGACGTAGTATGGAACAATAATCAAATTTAGGTTTCTGGGTAAATTCATTGAAAAGAGAAAATTGGAAGTGAGAGGGGGAAGATTATTATTGGTTTAAGAGAGGAAAAAAACAAGTAAACGAGAATATAGTTAGGGGTAATTTAGCCGAAAGAAATATATCAGTTGTTTCACTCAAAAAGAAGAATAAAATTGTTTTTCTTATCAACCACTTTTCAAATATATTAACAGTAGGCTTTAAAAGTTTACCAAATATATTAACACCTTGTTGTTTCGATCTCAGTAATAATGACTGCCTTGAACATCAGAATTAAATACTCTCTATGTTATTGTAGATTTGGTTGATGTATTAGATTACTTTTGTGTAATTTGAGAATAATATTATTCATATTCTGTTTTAGAGCGTAATTTATCATTATTTTTGGTAGGTTTACGTTATACTTGGCATGTCATATGCGTTGGGTAGTGTACCAGCCACGACCATATTTCAGGTCATAATAGATTTGGTAGTAAACAAGAAAGATATGCTTGATCGTTCTTATTCCTATTTTTTCCTACTGTAATTGTAATTCATAAAAACCAAAATAGTTTCTTGGAATTACTCTCCAATGAATTAAAAAAAAAAAAAAAGTTTCTTGGAATTTGTATAGGCTAAATGACCCTAAAAAGAATTTTGGTCCGTTTGGCACTCACACAACTTAGGATGATTTTTGACATAATTGAATAGGATTATATAGATATTACGAAGCTATTTGTTTAAGTATACATCACATCAAAATATATTTTAATATTTTTTCTAATTTGTTTCTCTATTTTGTTTCTAAATTCTTTAAACTTTCTAAATAATTTAGATTTATGTTTTATTAAATACATATAATCATATTTGAAATGGACATAAGTAAATGTAATAAAATATGTGAATCCACTTTTGCATAAATTGTTATTGGTCCATATACATCTAAATGCATTAGTCCTAACAACATGTTGAAAGTTTCTTTGTTTTCTTTAAAATAAGACTTGGTCACCTTTTCTAACAAATAAGATTCACATTATTAATATAATAATCAAGTAGATTTAAGTAACCATCTTCATGTAGCCTAATGATTCTTGTCTCATTGATAAGAACCAAACAATAATGTCGTATAAAAGATGCATTATGATCATTCAATTTGAATCTTTAATTATTTATGTCAAGAGTATGTTATTCCATATACAAATTGATTGTGTAAGAACCATATCCATTATAATTATCACCATTAGAAAAGGAACAAATTTTCCCTTAAAATTTCAAGGTAAATCCATTTAATTCTAAACATGAAAATAATATTTATCAAAAATACAGGAACATAACAACTACTAAGTTTTATTGCTAGGTATGAAGGTATAGGTATAGCAAATTCAAATAGCTAAAATAACAACCATGGCTCCATATGCAACTCATATATTCACCTCACCTTTTAGCAGCTATACCCATGAAGCATGATTAAAACCATGTAAATTGAACTTAATCTTAAACATAGTTGAACTTGAAACTTCATTGACCTTCTTCTCTTTCAAGATTGCAAGATACTCCTTTAAGTTCCTTTCCCAATGCCCTTCATTTCATTGCCACAATGATGACATATGCCCCTGTGGTTTTCATTCTTCACATCACCTCTAGTCTTCACCGTATGTCTGCTTGCATTGTTTCTTTCTTTTTCTTCTGTTTTGACTTGACTCTCTTATCAACAAGTAGAAAGAGACCTTAACTTGTTTAAGGTACCTCTCAACAATTTTGAACATTTGATAGTTTTAGCAATGTGACTTACAAATAAGTAATATAGAAGTTTATTATGAACAGTGAATAGCTTTGTGGTAATCATTACATGATTGGATTAACAACTAAATCATGATCCATGATAAAACCCAATTGGCCTAACTTCTCAATGTAGCCTATAATCATGAGTATATGTGCAGTTCTTGAAGATCTTTTCATCATTTTATCAAAGATCAATTTCTTAGATGTCTCGCAACTCTTAATCATAGATTGTATATCAAACAACTCTTTTCAATGTAGTATGATGTTGTTTGCATCTACATTCTTATGTTACCTTTGAAATTCAAGAGACATACTAGTTAACAACACACATTTAACTTGCTCATCATTATCTTTATGATGATTATATGCCTCCATTTCTTTCTCACTGGTCTTCTTAGCTTTAGGATCAAAAACATGATCTTCAAGAATATACAATTTCTTCTCTTACTTGAAAACAATTCACGTATTTTGGTAACAATCTAGGAAATTTAGTCCAGTATGTTTATTGGCATCAATTAGCTACACAAAGACATGTTATTACTCTTTTGTGTTATAACAAGATATGTATACACTAAAATTAGATCAGATCTTTGATAACTTATTTTGATTATCCTTATTATTCCCTATTAATTTAGAAAATTCTTGTGTAGGATTTTTTAATAGGCTAAATTCACATTCAATTTTTTCAATTTTGAATCACTTAACAAATTAAATAATCTAAGTTAAGTTAAATAACATAGCTTATCCATCACATCCAACCTAATTGTTAAATCAATTAGATAAAAACTCCACTATAATATATCATTTATGTTTCCATGATTATTAGTTAAAGACTCTGTCAAATCACATAAATTTAATTAAAAAGAACTTTATCAATCATAGTATTATAGATATTTAGATTAAGCTGACCTTGAATGATTTAACAAATTAATTTTTAAATAAAATTTTGATTTTCTACTATGATCACGGATGATACATTATATGTTCTTAACATGTATTTAATATTTTAATCAAGAGATTTTGTTAATTAATAATAGCTTAATGCATTAACATAATGATTGTAATATATACTACATACATGTCATACAATCACAACATCCTAATATGAATTATAATGGACTCTATTATAAACTAAATTCCTTTAATTATAAAAGGAAGTTAGATCATCAAATAATTAAAAAATTGCAATATGATCTTAAATCTTTTTGCTTGCAACCTACTCATGATATCTTCTTTAATTTCTTTGTCTTAAAACTTCTATCTAATTAAGTCCTAAATTCCATAATTATATAACTATTATATAATTTAAAGTTAAACTTCAAGATATATTTGAGAAGAGTTTAGATAAAGAGTGAATTTACAACCACAAAATAAGATAAAAGTAAGGGATGCAATCTTTATAATCCAAAAATAAAGAAACCATCTAACTATAAAATGAAGTATACTTGATAGTAAGTTCAGTGTGACTTATAGAGAACCAGTATGGGAACCAGCAACTTTATAATGTTCATATTTTCATTTTTTTTTTTTTTTTTGCCCTTTCTATGAATTAGATATCTCAATTTTAGGAATTAATTGTCTCAGTCGAAAAGAGGAAAAAAGGTCGGGCTACTTTCCCAGCTATTTGATCTTTTCTATAATCAACTTTCTATTTGATCTTTTTTCCGGCTACTTTCCTCATATTGTTTCAAAACCTGATAATCAACCTTCCGTCTGGTATTTTTCTATGTACCTTTTCTTCTTTTTTTTTTTTTGTTGTTATTTTTTTTACATATTGATTCAGATTTCAATAATCTCAAATGGGTATCTTTAGTTTCAATGATCGATGTCTCTTTCTAGCTTGATCTTCTTATTTCCATTGACTTCTATTTTTTTGCTATTTGTTTCTTGGTTGTGAACATAATGTAATTATTCTTTAATTTTGGGTAAAAAAACAAATAAAATAAAAAAGTGGGTATTTTATTTTCTAGGTTCTTTTAAGGTCTCCAAGACCGCCCGTGTGCCTGCAAGGAACAATCTATCCCAAGTACATGATCCTCTTCTCTTCAAAGGACTATAAAGCAATTAAGAGTGGCATATAGCTCATTGATTTTTGCTTTCCATATATATATATATATATTATTAAAAGATTATGTAATTATTAGGCGTTTATGGTTTTCTTTTGTACATATTAAAATGAGGACTTATAGAACTCATTTTACTTTACAAAAACTAAAGCATATAATAAGAGTTCGGTCCAATGTTCATCATACCACAACAGATGTCTAAGACTCACTCCTAGTGTTTAATTATAATTATTGACTTTATGTGCAAGTTAAAATAATATTCCTAACAATTAGAGTCATTAAATTAATGTTTTCAATCTCTGACAAGAATCCTAATCAAATTGATTTTCAATATTCAATTAACATTTCCCATCTAATTAGAAGTTATAATTGCAGTAGAGAGTTATTGTCTAATCCACCAGGAATTTAAGCATAATTAATTTTTTCAACCCATTCCTTGCTAGGATGGTCTAGTTTTGAGAAAAATCTTATCTTATTATAGAAAACAATTTTCCCACATGGGAATCAGAGTAGAATCCCGATAATCCAACCGTAATTTTCCTTTTGGTCTTGGTAGTCCAACTGTATTGAACTACTAAACTAGACACAAGTTGTTAGAACCGGACGGCCGGCCGGTCTGGCCAGAAAAATGGAATGGGTCTGATTTTCGGTCCAGTTAATCCTTATAAATCGGTTGGGGTCGACACTGGTCAAGAACCGATGACCCAGATGATCAAACCGTGAATGGAGACGAAATGAGAACGCACATGTAAATGCTACGCTGGTTGTGGTTAGTAATTTTTGTTTTGTTTTATGGGTTTTTTTTTATAAAAAAAAAATTGTTCAGATATTTTTTATTTTATTATTATTATTATTATTTGCTTAAAAGTTAAAGGTGATTTTTTAGAAAAAAAGAAAAATTGAAAGAGTCTCAAAATAGAGTCTCCTCCATTTGTTAGGAAATCATTTGTTGTTCATTTTTTCAGGACCTTACAAGACCACTGAGTATCTTCTTCTATCTTCTCAATTTATTTATTTATTTATGTATTTATTATTTTTTTTTTCTCTCTAATTTCTCGTTACAACGCCTCCCCACGGCTCGTGTTTTAAGGCATTTATATTCTCCGGCAAGATGCTCCCTACCACTCTGAGTCGCTAAGAAGCATATAACCTAACTATGAGACAACCTGCTTTGCAAAGTCAATAAATGGCTTTCAGAAAGATCATCACATCACAACCCCTAATCATCAAATAGTCTTTAATGGGGCAACAATGCAAATCCAAGATAATGAAAACTAGGCTTATGAAGCAAACAAGCCAAACGGGAGATTTTGGCCAAAGCTTCCTCGAGAACTTGGATGATGATCGATAAAAATACATTTCAGAAGAATTGCTAATAATAATATACATTGACTAACATCGACCCAGAAACTGGGAAAAATGTTACAGGACGGGATTCCTACGTTTATTTGGGCTATAACCGTTATCCGCGACTGCTGCCTCGCCCCCCCCCCTCATTCATTGAACAATACAACACCAAGGAAGGTTCCTCACAGGAAATTCACAGGGGCACCAGCAAATAGGGACTAATCAATTAAGTTAACTGACCTAATCGCTTTGCTTTCAGAAACCAAAGGGAGATTTTCTTCTGCTTCCGCCTTCTCCATACTGTTCATTCCATTTTCTCAGCTCATTCATGCTTGTGGCGTCAAAGGCAACAGAGGGGCCCACCTGTTGTTATACATGAAAATATTATCTTCTGGCAATTCATATGGCACAGAGGCAATTCAGAGGATGCTCCGCGGGGAAGAAGGTGACCGATGTAAAGAACCGAAGACATAAATAACAGAATTGACCTAAAATCATGCCCTTGGTTTGATGTGGAAAAGGTTAAGAAGCATGTTTGGTTGCAATATGTGCATAATTACTTCAATGGGGGAAAAAGAAATCTATAAGATGCATCAAAAGTTAAAAAAAGATTATAATATTTCCCATCCATAAAAGCACAATTGAAACACACAAATTAAGTATACCATCATTATCACCATCCTTTTCAATTTGATTTCCTATTTCAATATTTGCGCCTTTTGCTTTTTCAGATGACAAAACAAAACAGAAAAAAGTTAAAATCAAACAGCACTCAACAAGTTCCTCCCTCTATAACTTCAAATAAAATCAAGCAGCCCAAGTATTGCCAATGGCACCAAACACCTATAAATTGTGCTGCAACTAAAAGCCATGGTAGACATATAATTTCATATGTGCCAATAAACCAAAATCTTTCAGGAACATTTCTAGAGGCCAAAATAATAATGAAGGCAGCAATAACATATGCCTGCCTAACTCATTCAACATAACAGAACATAAATGTAAGCACCAAACTAAAGCACAAGAGTCTACTCAAACAAGCACTAAAACCTAATGAATGCAGGAAGGTCACAAAACCATCAAATTGCATGATCGATGCATAGCCTTTATATTTACAAGTGAAATTCTTTCAAGTCCCAGACAAGCAGTTTCCTGCATTTGCCTACCTAGGCATTTGTAGCATTTTGTAGTCTTATCCTTCACACTGGACTACAACAAAAAAATCCCAAGCAAAGAGATTAATTCCTTACCTTTGCTTTTGATTGAACAAAATCATCCAAATTAAGTGGTCTCAATGCTGGACCCACATCATTCTTGCGTCCCTGTAAGTGAAACATGATTAGATGATGAAGCACTCATCAACAATAAGTAAAAGGTGAGCTAGTGTATAGGCCACATTCTCATGTTCGAATTCATGTGGGTGCATACGTTGAAACAATTGAGAGCCATGGCAGCGGGGTCATGCTAACAAGTTGGGGTTTGTCTGAAAAGGATTCTTCATCATCAAAAAAGTGAAGTTACAGGGTTAAAGTTTAAACCTGCCCATGTACCTCCCTACTGCAAAAGATGCAAGCATTTACATGCCGGTAAGTACTTTTGCGTGCATCAGTGTATGTGTGTTGTTTTCTCCCAAGCAGCAGAAGGGATATTTGGAGAATGTCATGGGATTGTAATGCCAGAATCCACGTGCACCTAATGCCCCAAGGCAGCTAAGGTGCCTCTCACATGTTTTTTGGGACAGCCTAAACTTCACATTCAACAGACATTTGTCATACATACTACAGCTTTTAGAAGTGACAAAAAGGAATCATTGGTTACACCAAACATATTATTCTCCAAAGAATAGTAATCTGCTCAGGTCACATTAAGACAACTTCCTCAAGGCCAGTTTTAGACTGGCTTTATTGTGTTTGGATCATACTAATTAATCGTTCAACATTTAATAAAAAGTATATGGTTGGGAAGTATAGTTGTCAAGAACACTGTGTTCCAGCTTGTTCACAATAACTTTCATCAACATGTTATAAATCCAATAGCAATTTGAATCTCAATTTTTTCTGGAGTAAGCAATTGATGTTCAAAACTACAGAACCTGAAAAAATGATTGAGAGAAGTAGGATATGGAGAGGAAGAGAGAGATAGTGAGTAGGAGCATGGAGAGCAAGGAAGCTGTTGTGGAAAAGTCAATGAAAAAGAAGAAGATATGGAAGATAGCAGGAGTAGAAGGACAGTGGAAGGAACTAAAACAGAGGGTCAAGTGTGTGTGTGTGAGAGAGAAGGGGGGGGGATGAAACCTATTTCCTACTACTTTTTCATAGTAGATTATGCTTTTGTGCAACCAAAACAATGACAACAAATTTGTCTAAAAACAGTTCCAGTTTGTAATAGAGGGAAAAAACAAAAAAAGATGACTGCAGTTGACATCAGATAGGCATGCCTTATTCAGTGCCTTGCACAGTTGCAACTAAGGATCGACACCTGCCCCAACAAAACAGCAGGTGCCTTGTGAAATGAGCCTTCCCTGAAGGTATCAGAAGCAATCTCCATAAGTGAGCCTTTAATGATACTGCAGGAAGAAGCATTCAAACTCTTCCTTATCAAGTACTTAAATGAGAACAAAAACAAAAAGGAATCCTTGGATGGCAATCTGCAGTTGCAGTGACAGCTAAAGCTATTGGAGGCAGCAGCCATAGTCCATGACCTGGCTCCTTGCTATAGCAGACAAATTACAGAAGGCAACCAGCAAAAAACCTTTTGTGTTGCTGGCAGCTCACTCGTTACCAGTCCAAGGATTACTGTAGGTGTCGGCATTCATGTATGCATAAATCAGTGGGTTTGTGCATGCTCATGCATCCACTCTTTGCATTTAACAAGAATACAAGATTCTTTAACTTCCTCTTATTATTTTACTCTTTCTATGAGACAAGGTTCAGATGAATTGATGAGGTCTACCTCAGGTTACGGTTTCACTTAGTCAATCATAGATAAATGGGCATCAATTTTGAAGTGAACCACAAGATCTTATAGAAAAACACATAATCCAGATTTTAAAAAGGACCTGGGTCTTCATAATTATGACCATTGAACCCTGATTCAACTTAGCTAACTCCAAATAACACTGCATAATTTGCCACTGTTTTTAATAAAATATTAATATCAGAATTACATCCACCAAACTTTTTTACTTAATTTCTCTCTCTCCCTCTCTCTCTCTCTCTCACTGAAGTTTGAAAGAGTTCAGAAGCTTATATCACACACACTAACACACTAACCTTAATCTCTAACATCCTACATCTAAAATATAAGCTCCAAACACTACAAACTATATCAACTGTCTCCAAATAAATAGAGAACTCAGCAGTCTCCCCTAGGGAGAGAGAAATAGCTAATGTCAAGCATTAACAGGTTTGTACTACTGACTTTCTTTCTACCCTCAATTGACGGTTCACTATATGTTATGCCTTTCTGTTTGTTTTTGTCAGTGGAAACATATGCCCTGTAATAGAGAAAGATGAAAATGCCAATAGATCATAACAACTCAGCAAGCATTGAATAGGAAGGTTACTAATATGGAAAAGAAAACTAAGGTCTAGTTAGATTTAAACAACAAGAGAATATAGTGTTTTCTAATAAGAAAATGTAAACTCCACCCAGGTGCATGCATGATGGAAAAACCTAGACCTTCAAAAAAAATCAAATGCAAGATGTACCTTCTTTTCTTCTTCTAGAAGTTCTTGAACAGGTCTATATGCTGCAGCAACACACAGATTCTGCAAAACAACATTATGAAAAAGTATAAACACCAGACACTCATACTAATAAGTTCATCTTTATCTTCAGCACATTACCTTCAAATCACTACCAGAATATCCCTCAGTTGCATTTGCAAGTTTGTCAAACTTGAAATCAGGTTCTAGATTCTCATGTGTGAGAATTATTTTAAGAATCTTCATACGATTTTCAGCATCAGGTAGATCCACATATATCCTAAATAACCACAAATCATATTTCCAAAAGCAAAATTGTTATTTCTTTAAATAGAAGAGAAAAACCCCCTGGATCACAGAAGAACTCAACATAATGAACTACTATGAGATATGCAGCTTATAACAGTCAAAATGGGGAAGGCATTTTCCAATTACTAGTGCAACTTTTACCTTCTTGGTAAGCGACGAATTACAGCATCATCCAGATCAAATGGCCTATTTGTGGCACCCAGGATAAGGATTCTTTGACTATCTTTTGACCTCAATCCATCCCATGCTGCCATGAATTCATTTCTCATTCTTCTAGTGGCCTCATGCTCAAAAGCACCACCACGAGCACCAAGTAAACTGTCAACCTGAGTATATATGTAACTTAAGGAAATCAAACAAAATTGTTCTTTATAACCTAAGTAAAATATTACAACAACAACAAAACCTTAATCCCAAATTTGATTGAGGTCAGTTACATGAATCTTGTCTTGTCGTTTCATTCTATTACATACTGAGTTGGATGTGAAGTGTAATTGTTTTAAATCCTTACTCACCAAACTTTCTCAAGTTAACTTAGGTCGCCCCTCCCTCTTGTCTCGCCATCCACCTAGATTTGGTCCCTCATCTTAATTGGAGCATTTTTAAGTTTATGTTGGACATGTTCAAACCAACACAAATCCCTCTCCCTCAAAATTTTGCAGTAACACAAAATTCTAGTAGCACACCTCCATTTTAATCATCCAACTCTCACCCTATGAAGAAAATCCTCTATATTTCCATCCTTCTGTATAATAGAGATTAAATAACTAAATTGGGCACATCAAGAGACTTCTACAACACCTAGTCTGATAGTATGTCCTATCTCACTCCCAACATAGCAAAAATTACAATGCATATATTCTGCTTTTGTGCAACTTGACCTAAACCTCTTAGATTTCATGGTATCTCTCCAAATTCTAATTTTTAATTCTAATTTTTAGGCAATTTCCTCTCTAGTATCATCTATTAAGACAAATAACATCAGCAAATAACAAACATGACAGGAGATTGTCCTGAATATGTTCAGTCAGTGCAGCCATAACAAGGACGAATCGGAAACAGAAGGACATTGAGGTGCAGAAATTCATAAAATTACAGTAAATAATCAACACTGATAATATTCAATTCAGTATGCTGCTACAAATGAGTCAAGTTATGCGTTAAGATTTAGCTCAATTTGACAAAGGCTGATTTGAGCTCGTTCATTTCTTTAACTAGCAATTCCTTAGCATAACTTTGAAGCTCGCTTAGTAAAGGAGCTCATGTAAGCAATATTTAGCCTGGATCATCAAGCACATGGGTGGGGTTGTTAGCAAGATTGCTAACAAAATTGATATGCTCATTTTTAAACTAAGTATTACTTGCAATTATATACTAATATTAAAGATTTTAGTAATTTGATCAATTGCTTCAATTTCCATTACAATGAAGTTTTTTCTTAATCTTTAACTATTGTTTATTGTTATAAACAAACCATAACATGTATTATTATTCTTAATATCACAAACATAAACCAGTCTTTCAGGAATAGCTCAAAAGCTTAGCTTCTCGGCTTGCCCTTAATTGAACATGGTTAGGCTGCACTTGGCTTCACTCACAAACTAAATGGGCTTAATACTTAGCCTGATTTTCAGTATCATTTAATAAATAATGCGTGCTTGAGCATGCTAAAGCTTGACACAGCTCAGCTGGACAATCATTTTAAGATAATTTTTTATAATAATCTACTAATTTTCTGGTACACTCCAGTCCCTCCTACTGAAAAAAGCTTTGGACACTTTTTTGCAGACAATGTGATCAGAACAAAAACTTTTGCAGAAACCACATGAGACTATAAAGACCATAGTATACAGGGAACACAGCCTCGGAAGCACATTACAAGGAATGATTTTCAAAGCTATGTTGTAAAAGTTAGTGGGAGCTAGCATGACATGTAATAAAAGCAGAGATGGATAAACTAGAGAAAAACCATGCAACTGTATCTCCAATACTTCATAATTCATAAAGTAAATTGACAAACAAGTTATTTTCTGAATCTAATATGCCAGGTCACATAAACGGTCCAGTATATAATATCATTAATAACGTCAGGAAAAAATGAAAGAAGAAACTGTGGTGCTCCTACAAAGAGGCGTATCTTCTGGTACTCACAAAGCTCAAGAACATCTTTTTAAGAGATTTTTCTTTGTGCTTAACAGCTCATTATCCAATTCCACAGTTGTGACTCTTCTAAGCGGAAAATAATAAATTTAATAAAAAGACATCATAGTGCACAAGGCTCTCAAAACACATAAAAATCTAGGCTTCAATAGGCAGGAAAACAACATTAATTTTACAATGGTCTTTATTGTTATGTACTTTTTGTTTCTTTCTTTGAAGAAGAAAACTCACCTCATCAACAAATATAATGACAGGAGACAGCCTACTGGCAAAGGAGAAGAGAGCTTTGGTAAGTTTTTCAGCATCTCCAAACCACTGTAACAAAAGATTATAATATAACAATAAGCACTGTAGTGAAAGCCAAAAAGGCAGCAACTTTTGACAAAATTCTATTAACTTTTTCAAACATTACTGAAGTTAGCACACGGCATTGCTTACCCAAATCAAATGTTCATGCTCAACACTAAACAATCATACAACTTGTACCACGTATCACTTGGACTAGAAGTGCACACATGTCATGCATATATGTGAACCAGTGTACATAAATGCATGTGTGGTGTCCATATCCATATATATATAGAGGAATATATTGATGTATAGACAGATGTAATTCCAGCAAGGCAGTGACCTCAACAATGCAATATCAACAAGAAGACCATCCCATCTCCCATATTATGAAAGCTATCCCAATGCTTTTCTGCATATCAACTCCTCTCTAGATGACAAAGATGGATTTTTCCCCATCAACTAACAGAAACCATTGACCATGCTCATTAGCTTAAAAAGTTCTTTTTTAATATTTCTTACACTGTTCAACGATATAGCCAATTAGAAAAACTTGATAACCTAATCGCCAGATAAAAATCAATATCATATTTACGATGATCCACAGATACACGGATATGGGGAACACACATGAAGACCCACCAATTTTTAGAGAATTAGGATACCTGATGACTACAAGAACTCAAATCATTTCTATCCTTCTCTTTTTCATTATTTTTTTGAGCTAATATTTTATTGATCAAGGATGAAACTAAAGTTCTCAAAATATCACATGAAACTCTGAATCTAATAATATAAAACTCAATTTGCTCAAGATTAATGCTAAACTAAAAACTATCCATCAATAAGCATAACATTCTATTTTTCATCAGCACAGGCTATCCCTATTTCATAAGCACATTGTGAGATAGGCATCTGGTAACAGCATGAAAAGTTTAGCCAGAAGAGGCAGTTTTACTTTTGCAATTTCAAATTTTAGAATACAAAAGAATAGCTAAACCTCGAAAGAGTACCACATGGAGTTCTTTAATGGAACTTACAAATTAAAACATACTATAAGGCACATAGCTCTTGCTTACACAAAGCATGCAACAGATTTTCAATCTTTTTGACAAATTCAGTGAACCTTTGCAATGGCAGAAAAAATGGATCATGGATGTTTTGTTACTTAAACTCCTACAGCCAACCTTTGAGGTAAGGGTTGAACCAGTTATACTGATAAAGTTAGCCCCAGCCTCAGTTGCAAGTGCCTTGGCAAGAAGCGTTTTCCCAGTTCCAGGAGGCCCAAAAAGTAATATTCCTTTGCAGGGCTGGAATGAGGTTTACATAATCAGCCACTGTAGAATATATATATGTATATATATATATATATATAGATAAAGAGAAATATCAGTACTCGTAACAAATTTCCATGAGAAAAAAGGTCTGGTCTTCTCATTGGAAGAATGACAAGTTCATTCAGTGCCTTCTTCACATCTTCAAGAGCACCTATATCATCAAATTTGACACCAATTTCACCAGGAGGTACCACAGCCGAGATAAAGTTGCTTTCATACTCATCCTTAGCAAGGTTCTGCTGAAATTCTATCCATTAGAGACAAACACAAGATGCAAATGTTTCAACATTTCAGGATCATTTGAAAATAAAAGCTAATGTCAAGTCATGCCTTTAAATTTTGTGATGGCCTCCGAGATGTGATTTCTTGTTCCTTCAACCTCATAATGGCAATTTCCAGGCTTTGCATGAAAAACACAGAAATAAGTTTTAAGGTCACACACTTCTGGTTAACATACAAGGATAAGGCATGCATACCTTTCACGAGGCAAGGACAATCGATCCCCTTTTATAGATGGCAGCATACAAGATGATAAATACTGATTCCTAGCCCAGCCAACAACCTTTTCAGCCTCTGCCAACAAAAAGAGAACAGGTAATTTCCAATTATAAATGGTAAATCAGAAAAACAAAACACATTAAGGCTTCTTGTCAAAAGAACAGTAATAATACACAAGGTCTGCATGAAAGTTTTACATAAATCAAAGTTAAACATTCTTGATTCAGAATCACATTATCTATGTACAATGAATGGCCATATCAAAAACAACTTTGACTAATAACTCCATTCCCTTAACATTAAATAGGTTCCACAATTCTCTTAGCAATTGATTACAAGAAACAATTATGTTTTTGAGACTACTTCAAAATTGATGGTTTGAAATTACCGAAGGCTTATTATGTAAATGAAGATAACCATTTGGTACTGAAATATAACAGAAGATATTTTCTTGTACACCACTAAAGAGAGCATTGTCAAATACCAATATTTCATATTTCATCCAACAAATGAGGTGACATAGTTATTTAAGGCAGTTAGAAAGAATGCATGGTAGAAATCCCTGCCTCGCCTTTCATCATCCAGATGTTGTTAAGTCTACATAGCCACCCATCTATTTGTATCCCACCATAACTAACAGCAATAAGAAATCAGCAGCCAAAACTGAAGTTATACAACAGTTGGTACACCGAGTTCTGATCAATAACATTCCTTAACTAGCCAATAAAACCCCAAAGAAGATCTATTTAAGCCCATCCTTACAGTTCAAATAGGCAAGCCATCAAATATTCCTCTTCATCTCATTGATAATTGGCACTCAACAATCATGTAAAATGACAATCCCAACTGCTTTCTACCACTTAAATGAAGCTCAATGTCTAAAATACATGGATGCTTATTCACATCCCCCCTGACGAATTTCAAATCTGACTTCTCTTGGAGGTGCAAAAAATACACTCAATCTGCCTTTATTTATCACCAGAGCCACATCCAAGTTTCCTTTCTGGATCATATTTCTCTCCAAATAAACTCACTAATTCCACAGAAATGAGAGCTGCAATTTGATTCCTTGACTATAGAAAATAAGGCAGTTTCTGTCCTATCTTCTCCTAGCATCTATAGTAAGGATACACTAATATGCATGTAATGCAGAGACAGTTTGCTCATGAGCCAAAATCAGTACTTTTGACTTGGTTTCTTACTCTGTTTAGTCAGTATGACACCATCAGTATTCACATGCAACAGGTCCATGCATGACATCTCATTTTCTTCAAGGACCTGCATGTTAATCACATCACTGACAATCAAACATTGTAGCTAAATGGAATAGAGGAAAGTCAGTGAGATCATGTGTGTCTGGGAGAGCTGGATTTGTGTGTGTGTGTGTGTGTGTGTGTGTGCGCGCGTGTGTGTTGTGCATGAAGGAGAGAGAGAGAGAGAGAGTAAAGATAGCTTAGTGTGGTATCCAAAGGTACATCCAGCACAACGATGTGGTAAATCTAACCAAAACAGTGCTGTTATGCAAAAATACTTTCAAATTATACCTTATGTAGTTCATTCAAATTGCTTCTGGATATAACGATTCTCCTGTCTTCTTCAATCTGCTTATTGAATGTCCTAAGGAGATCTTCCTCCTGTAAAATGTGGGAGGTAAAAAATTAGTATATATAGGTGAGCATAAGAATGAAATCTGAAGTGAAAATAAACTTGAAGCCTTTTGCTATTTAGGAACTTTTTGGTACACTTCTGTTAACCAATCAAATCAATGTTCCCATCATGATCACATCTTTCCAAGAACAAGAACATAGTTTGCAAATCAAAAGATAAAAAAATAACATACATCACACTGGCCAAACATTCATTTTCAGTTGTTTAGTTTGAATCTCAAAGAAATCTAGATGGTCAACACAGAATCTGCGTTTATCATTCGCACAATTGTGCGAATTTGGTCTTTTGACCTAAAAGGCTAAGCTTTGTCTATGTGTTTTAGATCATCTTTTGAATATCAATTGGCACTACATTTTAAAAATGTGCTCTTAACTTCATCCATGCTATTGTACTTTCACCAAAACCACACCATTTTTCAATTAATATTCACCAAGCACAAATTAACTTGTCATAATAGATCAATGGTCCAACCATTCTTCAATTCACAATTTAGTTATGAAAATAATCAGCAGATTTCAATTTAGACCCCACCATCCTGGGTGCAATCAAGAATCCAACTGCAACAGCCTCCAATTTGTCTCTCTAAGGAAAATGGAAAGATCTCTTGTACTACTATGGGCACAGGATTCACTAAACCAAGAACTAGCAGGTAAAGGAGACAGCTAGTTACCTTTGGGGGATATATGCACATAACATTAGTGAAGAGCTTATGTATATCGTTATCATCAGATGTCTTAGTTGCCCTAAGTCCTTCGGTAAGTTGCTTCAAAGAGAGAGGCTGTAAAATAGAAGAATTTGAAATTCGTATTAGATAGAAGTTAAAGAAGAGTATAGATGACATACAAACATGAAAACAATCATTACATGCAAAGAATTTGGTCCCCTAAGGTAAAACATATTTGGAAGGTCTACAAGACTTACCAGCTTAGCCAAACGACCAAAGTTTGGGAGTATCATAGTCTGTTCAATCAAAACATAACATCATTACATGAAACAGAGAAGAAACACGTTGAAAAAGGTGTCTTTATCTGAATAAGCTGAATAAAAGCTCTTACAATGTTCTCTTTCTCCTTTGATCCACTTTCAACTTTGTTTTGGCCACATATCATCACAGCAGGACCAGGTAACTGGTCAAAAATTTCTTGCAACTTATGGACAAATTCACTGCGATTTGATTTGGGAACGGCCCTAGACAGCCATGAAGAAGAATCTGGAAAATAGACAATAAGAGGTTGCATGGAATGCAAAACCTGCAGAGAAAAGACAAACAAATACCAATTCTTAAAAGAAAAATAAGAACAGGCAGGTTATAAGAACAAAAATTATCAGGCGCTTGTACCTCAGATAGAGCCTCCATTGCTATATAGCAATCTTCTGACTCCGCATCGGGATCATACTCAATGTCTTTAACTATACATTAGCAAAACTAATCAGTCAACTTGCATCTGAGCAAACAACTACTTTTGTTTGCATTCAGACGTTAAACAGCCATACAGAGCATCTTCAAGCAACATAAAGTCATGTCGACATTTGAAACCTGAATTTTATACGTCCACATGTTCCTCTCAATATTCTTTATACAATTAATGACTTTGTAAGGTTTAATCTCTACAGTTCTTATTTTCATCTGATAAGCAAAACAATCTCGATAAGCAAGAGATTTACCATTTATCCAACAAACTGGAGCTTTTGCAGGCTGCTCTGCAAGTGTCGCATCCTTCACTCTGTTTGCTTCACTGTCACTAGGAATATCCAAAATAACAGCAACCCGATCTCCATTCACTTCATAAACTTCCCCACGCTGACCACTTGATAAAGTCCTGAAGTTACATAAAACTTTTATTAAAAGAATCTCCATGAATTTTATCTCATAGATGTGTGGAAAACTTAAAGGTCCAAGATTGGTAACATCATTTGAGTAACAATGAATTTTCAAGGCTTAGTTCAATGACTTTTCAACAAACTTAACATGCTAAGGTAATATCCCAGGTAACAGTATCCATACATCAAGAAATAACCAGAACTGAGTCACCACAACATCAATAAATTTAGCACATAAAATAATCATATCAGACCCTGCAAACCCATTAAATTCCAAAATAGACTCAATAGTTCACTGTCTAGAAGGAACAGTTCTCTGTATGAAAATGAAAAAACAAGATGACATATAGATAGCATTAAGCTCAAAAGCAGAGCTAGCAAGCAGAACCAGAAATTTATAACCAGTTACTGATCATCTCAGATGATGTACCACAAATCCACTGACAGTCACCCAGAATACAAGAATCACTCGCCCTAAATAGGCAAGCAAAATCCAGAAAAATAAGTTTCACATAATCCAGTGAACTAATATTGCAACTCAGCTGTTGGATGCTGCCAGTCCATGGTCCAGTTGCTGATACAGTACACTTATTCTTTAGTTTGTCATGATTTTTGAAAGAAAGTCAGCAGATTGCTCTCAGTGCATGTGAAATATCAATTAAATGCAAAGGCAAGCATTTCTGTGAATGCTTGGGCACACGCATGAGAAACAAGGTCCACATGTATGATGAATCAATAGGGAAACTAATTATGCTACAGTCTCATCAACAAAGAAACACATTCTGCATGTGTTGACCTCACCAGAAAACCAATATGACAGTTCTCATATTGGTGTTCCCAATTATGATGGTTATTTTCCTTTGCTTTGACATAACTAGATTTTTTATTTTTTTTCATTGTTAGTTCTAGCAAAAGCCTAGAGCAATTTTCTTTCTTCCAATTCTGAATTCTAGCTAAGACCTCAAGCACTTTTCTTATTAACTTGAATCAGTAGGTGTACACACCAATGCATAAATCTTTCCCATTCTTAGTGAAAGCAAGTTTGCAGTTACCAACAAAGGCCTTAATCATAGATAATTACATATGAAACCCAAAAACCTATCTTCTGAAAGAAACTACCATAAAATTTAAGAAATGTGAACCTGTAGTTAACTTGACAGTGCTTCACAATTTGAACATCCAGAAAGGACCATTCTTTACAAAAACTAGTTGAGCAAAACTAAGGAAAAACCCACTGACAGCTCCATTAATTTGTGAACCACATAAATTTACCCATCAAGAAAACTAATTCTATCCTACAAAAATCCCCAACAAGGCCATACGAGGAAAAGAAACCAACTTTGATGCTTGTGTCGCAAATGAAGCACAGCTAATGAACCAAAGTTTTCAATAAAATTCCAAGATTACAGTGGCACCTATGTGGTCTCCTCTAGACATCATGATGACTTACCAACCCACCTGCCACGAATTATAGTAAAAGCATTTTTGGGACCATCAGACGTCAGAATCTTCCCCAACATGATCCTGTGATGCCAAAGTTTGTGCATGGGATAAGTTCATGCTAGATGATTTTTAAAATATATACCATGGACCAGACCTTCCTGAAATAGGTTCATTTGTCCAAGGTAGTTAAAACAACCCAATTAATAACTCAGCAATGTAATATTTCCAGATGTTTAGCAAAAATTCCAAATCCACATCTACATTATATGCGCTTGAAATGCAAAGGAACAAATCCAAAATAGTGAAAAACAACCCAATTAATAACTCAGCATCGTAATATTTCCAGATGATTGGCAAAAATTCCCGATCCACATATATGCTATATGCCCTTGAAATGCGAATGGAACAAACTAAGCATGAAATGTAAGGGGAAAATGCAAACCCAGAATTCCAGACTTGAGGATGGAATAAATGGCCCAATGCACTTGCAAAAGGCAAAGTTATTTAGCATTTAAGATGTAACAAAAGCAGCATCAAATACTTATGGCCTGTATATAACAGTACGATGTTTGACAGAGCTGCAAAGCACCAGCACTAACTATCAAGCAGACATTGATGTGAATACGACCAGCACACAACCAAACAAGAATAAAACCAAAAACAGTGGCCTTGATGTATTATATCAGCAAATGATAGATGAATAATCATATGCATGTCAAATGCATCAAACCTGAAGCCATAATCAGTTCAGCTACAGTGTGCATAACTTGAATGTATTATCAATGGATTGAACTTGTTAAACTATAAAACAACATACCAAAAGCTTTAGGATTCTATAAACTTCAAGCATATCATTCTATGTGACTATATTTAGTGTACCCAGTGATCTCGGGTATTGATAATACACCAACACTAAAGCTTGACAAACTTTGTGTCATGCTGGGTCTTATCTGTTCATTAAAGATCGATGTACCTGTTATCAGCTTCAATGCGAACAGAACGTCCAGTGTACTTCACCCGATCCCCTAACAAAAGATGATGAAGCAAGAAGAAGTAAGCATCTAAAACTTTGCTTTATAAACTTTTCTTCCAATTAGTTGAGTTGGATATCTAAGGCAAAATGCAAATCAAAGATTGTCTAAATGGAAAGATTTGGATCTCTTCAGCACAAACATGAAAGTCATAATAGTTCAACTAACACCACCAAGGTAAAGAAAACCCCAGCAGCAAAAATTATCTTAACCTCCAAATAACCTTGCTAAATGGGGGTAAGATGTTAATCAATAAGATAAGAATGCAAGGAAGATACCAAAAGAAATAAGACATTAAAAGCCTCATCATTTGAGATGCCTCAAATTGACTGAAAACAGAAACGGGTTAATGCCAAAATGAACTAGCAGAACAGAAAATGACCTGAAGAGGCGCCTTGCTAGAATGTTTATGGAAAAGAACCAGAGTTGAATTTCAACAAAATGCCCTAAACAGGTACACACTAAGTAAATAATGACTTTAAATTTGCACAGAATAAGATAAGAGCATCAGATTCTTGTGGTACGCATATTCAGATCCAAAGATTTTCTCCCTTGAAAACATTCCTCAACAATCATGCAAATGTAAAGTAAGCCAGAATTCAAAGCAAATGAGGAAGAGAGATTAATAAATCAACAGAAGGTAAGTCAAGGTGAAAACAAATCAGAGATGCACATTTGATTCGAATTCACTTTTTGAGGAAGCCATAACAGTCAGGGAGGCTAACACAGAGCAAAGCAGAAGTTCTAGAATTTTTCTTTAAAATAGGACAAAAAGAAAAACTTGATACCATAAGATGAAAAATGTTACCCTTTCTAAGCGGTCGTTTGGAATTATTAGAAGGCTCAGAAGCCTCAGAATTTGGGGTCTTTGAAGAATCTTCAGGTTCTCCAGTCACTCTCTGCCAAAAATTGAACCTTCAAGATCAGAACTTAGGTCATTGTCCAGAATAACTTGCTAGCCAAGCTTCCCCCATAAACAGGTCCTCAGAGCATGCTCAAGGACACAAATTTTCTAACCATGACAAGGTGGCAGCAAAAAGGGCAAGTCACCAGCTTAAAGCAACTCAATGGTGTAAGCATAAATTCAAAATATACTTCAGAAAAGAGAGACCAGAATGTCCCATTTCCTCTTTGCTTCACTAAGACAACCTATTTTTTTCAGACATAGAAAGAAAAAATGCAAGAAAACTAGCATAAGCTTGTTTTAGACATGGCACCTTTTCTTACAAGAAATTTCATGTGTTCCATTTGTGATAAATATGGCTAGGCTAAGTACAATGTATTTATCCCTAAAATTATGATTGTCATTGGATTGCATTTTGCAGACAACAATTTCCCTTAATTTTCTCTCGTTGGTTTTTAGAATCCTCTTGACCCTATTTCCCTCTGTGTATACATTGCCAATGGCAGCTACCTGGTTACTTAGTCCCTTCCAAACCATTGAGCACAACAACATGGCAGAGGATAGAGTTGGCATTGCTAATTCTGCCTTTACTCAGTGACATGTTTTATTTTATTCCAATTCTTTTAACCTGTTTTTGTAAGTGATGTGGCATAACTCAACTGTCTTGATTGTTTTGTTTAATTCAATTATCTTTCTTCTTCCACAAAATTATAGAGTACTTTTCATGTGATTGTAACCAAAGATGAACTCAGCCACTTGATGTGTCCACAGCTAACATTGTTCGGGTTAGACTTTTTTAAGTTCTCCATTCCATGCATTATAGGTTCAAGATCAGTGTCCTTAAAAAATTTAATATTCTCTTTTCTTCACTTTTATTTTTATATGTGATTTGGACTTCCACTTGGGTTTTGCTTAACTGGTTTGTAAAAAGTCTTAGGACATTTATTTTTCAACAATAAATAGATTGGTGAAGCAAGCAAACAATTGTTTTATTATTTTAAGTAGACAGAGGGAAAAAAAATCTGTGCATGCCTCGATATGAATCAAAAGTCAAAATATATCGTTAAAATGAAGCCAAGTATAGCATGCTGTGCAGAAGATAACTGGTTCTATTTACAGCTGAAAGATTATAAAGTGCACCTTAGCAAACTCCTCAGCAAATTCCTCAAGCTCATTCATTGGAACAAGCTTCTTGATTGCTGCCTCCGCAGTTGCCTGCGCATCAACTACATCATCATCAGCATCTGATTTGGCCTCAGCACTGCTTGTCCATTCCTCTTCAGTATTTGCCTCATTCTCATCCTCAACCTCTGACTCTGAAGTACAGTCCTCCCCAGATTCTGCAGTATCATCTTCACCCTCTGCCAAGTAATCATCAGCATCCTGCAGAAACCAATAGCAAAATCAGTATGACTTGTTCTCAGGTTAGAAACTAATGATTTCACAACAAAGACATATCACCAAAGTATTCTAATGTTCTTACATAAGGAGCAAGAACACTGCTGTCAAGAACCAACAAGGGAACTTGTAAATCTCGTGCAAGTGCTTTAACTATTCTCTCTCTATAAAGCTCAGTACCTGCAATTGGCTTTGTTATATAAATAACCAGGAACTCAAAGACATGTAAAATACAATGAAACATAGAGGAAAAGATGGTAAAATCAACCTGGAATACTCTGAAGCAGTATTCTACAGCTTGAAGTTATCAAACGAGCTCCATAACTATCCGTTACTTTCTTATGCTTCAGGTGGGAAGCAACACATTCCACCAAGATACTTTTGGCATGTTCACTAAAAGCAGATATTAATTATTAACAATTTTCCTTTTAAAATGAGTACTGACTCTATATAGAATGAAAACTAACAGTTAATGAATATTAAAAAAAATGAAGACCAGTAGTAATTACTTGATATAGTATGGGAATGTTTCCCAAGAAACGTGTATTTTCTCCCAAGGAACAACTTTCCTTAAAAACTCAGTTTTAAACTTCTCATGTCTTGTTAAAAAAGGTGATTCCTTCTTTTTACTTTCTATGGCAAGCTTCTCATTGTTAAGCCATTCCTTTTGATCTTGTTCAGCTAGTCGGGCATGTGCATCACTGTGCCTTGCATCTTCTCTAACTGTCTCCTTCTGAGTACTTCTTTTTTCAAAATTAGCCCCATCTTGTACAGGTGTAGGTTTATCCTCACTTGTATTTCTTCCATCACCTTGTGAACTATACAGGCGCAATTGGCTATTCTTTAAATATAAAGACCTTGGATGCAAACCAGTACAAATCTTCCTTGGAGCCGGAACTCTAGATGAGCCTGAATTTAATAAATATCTTTCAATAAAAGTACCATGTACAGAACAGTATCCCACAACATTTGTGCAGCTCAAGGATCTGGAGGAAGCCTGATCTTTGCAGTTTGGCCTAATTAGATACTTGGATGGCCGAAATATTGTACCCAACATTTGAGTTCTTCCCTTTATTCTCCTTGCATACATTGCAGTTTCCAGCTCTAAACTCCCACTGCACTGCAAAAAAGAGGAGCAGGTTCATTTAGGTTCCATAAATTTGTGATTACAGAGCTAAGTTTAATGCAATACTACCCATGTTTATGCAATGAATAGTACCTAAGCAGATCCTTTAACATGAAAATACATAAGCATGAAAAGCAAGCAAGCATTTTCACAACCAGCAAGCATTTCTCCCAGTGGCTCAAAGTTCATGACAGGAAATAGATAACATCTATCTATCCCAGTGTCCTTGTATGTGGTTCCAGTGGAAAGTAAACATCCCAAAAAAAAAAACTTAATTTTTATAAGTGTTTTTTGATGAGATTTTTAATACAGAAACAAAAGGGACACTTCATGCGCTCTTTTTGATGCATCTTTCTCCATGTTTTCTTTCATTGAACAATATCACTCAACACAGGGATTTCAACGGTGGGTTGCAAAGGAAATTGCTGCTGCCATTTCACCATCTCAGTACCTGGCATTACCGCCAATAAGCACAACAGCAATGAGTTTGGAAATCAAAACTTCCATTTTGCTGCCATAACCGTTGGACAGGAAAAAGAAAACGCTAGCAAGAGTCACAAGACAATTAAACAGGGAAAAGAAAGAGTAATAGCCACACAAGCATCCACAATCAGCACCAGAAGTTCCCTTTTCAGACTTATCATCTCAAGAAACCAAGCAAACCCACCAAAACAGATTTCTAAATTTCAACAGATTGAGGCCAGGGAGAGAAAGATTTCACAACCAAGCTATTCAAACTGGGCCAAAAAAATCAAGTAAATCAATTTTTTTACCTCGGTGTATGAGAACATTCTCAAGAATCAGTCTATTCTATTCTTGGATGAAAAAAAAAGAAAAACATACAAGACGGAGGAGGAAGGTGAGGGTTGCTGCCATATTTCTTTGCTCCGCCTCTGCCAGTGTTAATTTCGCTCAGATTTCTAAAATTCCTCCAGGAAATGCATATTAATAGACAGTTAATATTCATATTCTGCTAATTAAATAGAGAGCTTTTTTTTTCTTTTTTTTTTTATGGCCCAAGCACCCTTCCAAACCGCATGGCGTTCTTCTACATTAAAATTAACATTCGACTGAGAATCGCAAGGTAAACAATCTAGAAGACAAGAGTACAAGATTATTCAATTCAGAAACAAACAGCACAAACCCATGAAACATGCACAAGAAAACATGCCCCTTTCGTCCCTTTTCCTTACAATTTTAATATCCGGAAAACAACAATAAATAAATAAATAAATTGGACATTATCAAAGGAAGACATATAAAGTAAAAGAACAACGCGATAGTTGCAGACCTTGGATTACGAGAAACTTCAAGGCCTACCTCGGCTCATTGGCATATAAATTACAAGAGAGGTAGAGAGAGAAAGGAAGAGAGACAAAGCGAGAGACGGAGATTGTAAGATGAATATGTAATGGAGGTTGAGCGCTTGTGCGGGCAAGATCGATGTTATACCGTCTGTTTGGTCCTCTTTTAAGGTTTAAGGTTTTCCTCTTTTTTCTATTTTTTTTTTAATTATTCCAAAAGATGATTATATAACTTATATAAGTTATGATTCAAACCCTAATTTTTCCTTTGATACAATTCCTGTAACTAGTTTTAAATTTAGGTGACATTTAATTAAAAAATAAGATTAAAAATGAGTATGAATAATTTTTATTTTTATAATTTAATAAAAAAATTTATTCTCATTCACATTTTTATATTTATAAAAAATATAATTTTTTCATATACAAAAATTATTATTTTTCTATTTCTCTAATTAATCATACTTACATTCTCTTTTTTGTTTATAATAAAATATTTAATATAATATATTTATATAAAATAAATTTTACAAATAAATTTTATAAATAAAATATTAATAATCATAAATATTTATTATTAATTAAGAATACTTTTATTAAAAATAAAAATAAGAATAAGAATAAGTAATTTTTATTTTTAATATTTAATAAAAAAAAATCTCATTCTTATTCTTATTCTTATATTTATATCAATACAATAGTCTTATACATAAATATTACTATTTTTCTATTCTCTCTAATTAATTATACTTGCATTCTCATTTCTATTTATAATAAAATATTCATATAATATATTTATCAAAAATAAATAAATTTTATAAATGAAATATTAATAATAATAAACATTTTATTAAATATTTGTAAATAATAATTATTATTAAATTATTAATAATTATATATGGTATAATAATAATTATTATTATTATTATAAAATAAAAATTATAGAAATTATAAAATATTTAAATTATTAATTAATGAATTATTTTTACTATAATTACTTATATTAATATATTTATCTTAAATATTTATATTTATGAGTATTAATTTAAATTATTATTATTATTAGATGAATTCATTAATATAATTTTTATTTATATTTTTATTGTAACAAAATATATTATAATAATTTATTCATTTAAACTATTATTATTAGAAATATCATTATTATTAGATAAATTTTTAATATAAATCATATTTATATTTTAATCTAAAAGAATTTACCTGTGAAGTAAAAGTATTATTTGAAAAGTTGAAAAAAAAAACCCTCAAAAATGGATAAAATAACATACTTAAATTATCAAGAAAATTAAACATAGAGCTAAAAGCTTTCTTGTTTAGTAATTTTTCCTCTTAATGTCTTTAAAATAGTTGATATTAATATATTTGATATAAGATATAAAGGAATATTAAAATAATGATTGAATGAAAAAAAAAGCTTAATACACTTTACTTCTAACATATAGAAATGAACTAAAGTTAACTATTCAATAATTAAAAAGGAAATTCTCTCTATCGTCTTATGTATTTAAAACTTAAAAATAATTTATTAAATCAAAAATTTATCATTAGAGTTAATTGTAAAGTTGCAAAAGACATTCTAACTAAAGATGTTAAAAATATAACTTTAAAATAAACATTTGCTAAATGATAAGACATATTATTTGTATTTGATTTTAAAATTGACTTTATAGAAGGATTTTTAAATTCTTTTTTAGATTTCTTAAGTTAAAAATTTTTGCAGGGACAAACTTCATATGCAAATGACCCATGGTGTAAGGGCCTACATCCTTTTCAAAGATGGTTATTTTATTAGCCAAACATAATTAACTCTTTTAACCTAACAAAAAAAAAATATTGATAAATAATATGATAAAGGTTTTAAGTTTGTTGTTAATAGAGATCTAAATTTGACATATTCTTTCATTCCAAAATTTATAAATTTTATTTAAGCAATTGAAAATAATTATGTATAATGCAAACTTTATAAAATGGTAGATGTTTATTTAAGAGATAATATGTATTTTTATATTACTATGAAAGATTGTTATTATTACTAACAAATTTTGATTAAAATAATTTCATTACTTATTAAGCTAATGAAAAGGGAATATAGTTTTAAAAGTGTACGAACTTATACTAAATTCAAAATTAAAAAGATTTTAACCCCAAAAGACTAGTAAAGAGACTTATTAGCATATAAAGAACTAAAAGAATGATAAAAAGTTAAAATTTTTAATTATTTCAACTATATTGAAGTATGAAAAAAAAGTCATATTTTATGAAAACAAACAAAAGAGATTCAATTGGTTTATTAAAATTCATTCACCATATAACCTAGTTAAATTCCTCAATTGGTTTAAAGCCTAGTATATAAAGTAAGGATTACACTTAATATCAATTTCATCAAAGGTTAAAGCTATTTATGAACAATTCTATAGGGAAAAAAAAATCCAAAGGTTAAAGACAAAGTACTAACATTTTTTACTTTGTATCATGTGTCATGGATCATTAAGTGGGATTATCAAATTATGACCAAACAAATCCTTGGAGAAAACATTCAGCATGTGTCAAAATTGGTAAAAAGAGTAAACATTTGATGGAGGGAGAAATTTGAATTCTTTAAGCATAGCGTTTATACTACAAAAGGAGTTATTAAATTAGGAGTTAACAATACTAAACTATTACCTCTTACTTAAAGCTTCAATAGAGGTTGTATCCAAAGAAAAGTTAATGAAAATGATAACAACTCTTTTCTAACTAGATAATAATAATTAAATGGAAAGTGATAGAATAGGGGATGAGGATTTAACAAATGATATTATGCAAAATTTTCAAGATCCTTATGAGTTATAAAAACAAAAAAGATCAACAAAATGCCAATCATTTTAGCTATTTTATTAAAACCACTTTGATAAAACTACTTTATCAAAGTAGATGATTATTGGACTATAATATAAGCTAGGACATCACTTGTTTTGTCTATTGCAACAAACCTCTTATATAAATAAGACTTACCTTATAACTTAGTTAAAGGCTTCTTTAGCTTTATATAAGAGCTTTTTTACTCCATCTTTATCTTGTAACATATTTTTTATTTTAATAAAAGCCTTGGAAACTTATAGTTCAATGAAAACTTTCCTTTATAAGTTCAATTCCATTTATTTACCTTCCATCTGTTATCTTCGTTTATGTAGTTTTCATTTATTGCCTTTGGTTAAATAAGTGTTTGCTACTTTTGGTTGAATGGTATCATAACTATAACTTAGTTAAATATTTGTTAAATTTTATAGTTAAAACCTAAGGCATGTTGTTATTATATGCCCCTTTATACCATAGTTGAGCATTTTAAACATTAAGTGTAAATCATTGACAATAATACTATGGAATTTTATGAATAAATTACGAGAGAGTTGGTTCTCTAGTAGTAATAATAATAAAAATAAAAAAATTATAATTAATAAAGATATAGATAATAATTATCTACAATACTATAAATTACAACTATCTCCTTCTTTTCATTTTTATAAATCTAGTGGTAATTTCCTACCTAAATTTGATTATATCATTAAGCTAATGGAAGAAACCATATCCTTATCTCAAAGTAATAATGATTTTTTCTTGTTATTTAAATAACCTTATGATTATTGGTGTTAGAGATTAAAAAAAAATAAAAAACATAATTATTTTCGCAACTCCTTATTAAGAGTAATTGAGTTAAGTTTAAATGATGAACAAATTTATTTCTTTTACTTTCCAAATTTTACATTTTCATTAATAAATCCTAATTTAATATATACATTGAGTTTAGATATAAAAATTGAAAGATTTGACATGATGTATGCTTCATAAAAATCAATCCTTATTTAAAAGATATATTATAAGGTTATAAACACCATAATTCTATAAATTGAAAAAATTCCAATTTGATTAGTTAAAAAAAGGACTACTATTTTATTTCTTACTAATAGATATAAAACAAATATTACAATCTCTAGAATTATAAGTTGGGGTTAGGTTAAGTTATTTGAAAAAATGGACTTAAAAAAAAACAATTAAGCTTATTAAATAATAGGTTAAACAATTAGAAAACATTATTGAATATATTAATGGAGATGTTAAAATAAAATTTTCTCATTATAAATTTGTAAGGTTAAACCTTAAGAAAGAATTTAAACCTAGAAATCCTAATTCCTTAAATGTTTTAAAAAAGAAATAATCTAAGATAATTCTTAAATTTTTTGTTTTGTTTCATATTTATTAACGTAATGCCTTATTTTTCTAAATTTCTAACAAAAAATGACCAAATAGGCTCTTACTAGTTAGTTTATAATTTTTTTAATATTCTAATAATATTATATTATATATTTAATTAATTCATATTAACAATATATATATATATATATAATTTGTATAATACAAATGCTTTTAATTAAGGAAAATAAAAAATTTTTAAAATAATCATTATAAATTTCTTTCTTTTTTTATCCAGAGACAAAAAATATTTACAAATTTATTTTTTTTTGAAAAGAAAAATTATATAATTTAAATATTTTTTCTTTTTATTTTCTTAAAAGAGAAAACAAATCATTTTGAAAGAGTTAGTTTAACTTTAGAAAAACATATAAGAAGTTAAAAAAATAAAGTAATTAATTAGAATTTCGGGAATTTTTCTTATTTTCTTTAAAGTAAGCAATAAAAATTAATTCGTTTCTACTTGTACCCGGTTAAGTAGTCCTCTCTCCATAAATTTGAGCAAAAATTTACCAAACGAAAAAGATATTTAGCAAACCTATCACGAGACGCCAACCCGTTAAAACCCTAAAAACATCCCCTCGCGCTTGAGCACGCACTTTCTCTCGCCTCTCTGTTTTTTTTTTATCCTCCTCTTAAACCCTAGCAACTCGAAAATATCTTGTCTTATATAATAGCCTTACTAGGGGTTTTCGCGGAAACTACCATACGCCCCGCAGCTCTCTCTCCCTCTGCCTTGGATATCTCTCTCAACGAAGCCCTCGAAAAAAAGCCTAAAATTTCGGTGAATCATGGGCAAGTCTAGCAAGAAGTCGACGCTTAAGGTCCTCTATTCTTCTTTGTTTCGCGTTTTTATTTTTTTGTTATCTTGTGTTGTGGAAAATGAGGTTTGGTTTCTGATGGGCTTGTGTGTATTTGTTTTTCTTCTCAAGGTCGATGCGGCTCCCGCCTTAGCTGCCGTCTCTAAGTCTGGAAAGAAAGGTATGGTTCTTGGGATTCGATTATTCCATGTCTCATGGTGCTGTTCTTGTATCTGTTTTCCAATGGTTCTGTTCTGGCTGGAGTTAGGGGAAAGAACTGGGTTTCAAAGACTGTTTCTTTTTGGGATGTTTCATCTTTGGAGTATGATTTCCCTTTTGCCTTTTTCCTCTGGTCTTTGTTTGTTTTTTTTTTTTTTACTGTATTGTGTTTTGATCTGTTATTACTATCTTGTTGTTTTTTTTGTCCAATTTCTGGTGTGAGCTTTTTTAATGTTTTGTGTCTTGTTACTTTGTTTTGTGTTTGTTTAAAATTCGAACATGTTGACCTCTTAGCTAAACATTTGCGACTTTGCATGCACATTTGAACTTTGATTCTAGAGAGTGAAGCTCTGGTTTTCTTTTAAAATTTTGGTGCCAAAATTTGATTTTTTTTTCTTCCTTTTCTGTGTTTTAGGTGATTTTTGCATCTTTCTATATTTACCTAACTGCACGTCCACTATAGCCAAGCTTATATATTGTTTGTATTTTTCTTTTTGCATAACATTGGTTGTGAGTCTTTTTGTCATATATGTAAAAAAAAAAAAGGCTTCATTGCAAGTTTGTTTCATCTCCATTATCTTGTTTGCACCCTTTTCTTGTGGAAATTGTTTGCTGGAGATTTTGGATTGGTTTTGTAGGTAAGAGAGAAGCTGAACAACCCATAGAGAAGCTTGCAAACGTGAAGAAGCAGAAGAGAGAGAAGCAGTCTCAGAAAGAGAACATTGAATTAAAAACTCAGAAAAAAAATAAAAAGGAATCCAGTAGTTCTGATGGATCTTCTTCAGAAGAGGAACAGCAGGTAAACATGTTTACTTGGTACAACTGTTGGCTGATTTTGATCCTATGATTTATTCTATTCAATTTCTTAAATATGGTAGTTTACCCGAGCGCTAAAAATTTCAAAGGTGTCATTCATTTTCATAATTGTGTTTTTAAACGTTTTTTTGTATTTGGATTCACTTACAATTATCCATCTGTTTACTAACATTTCTGGAAATAATTAGGTAAAAGTTATGACCAAGGTGGCAACAAAGGCAATGAAACCACCTGTAAAAGAATCTAGCAGTGAGGAATCGACCTCCTCAGAAGAGGTGAGTAATTAATAGAAATTCCTTTTTCTTCCAAAGGTTATTGAACTGTCTTTCATGTGGATTGACTTTGTCTCAGGAGCCTCCTGTCAGAGCTGTCATTCCTTCAAAGAAGCCACAAGTTGCAGCTAAGAATGGCTCAGTTGCTGCTCTTGCTAAGAAAGGCAAGGAGGATAGCAGCAGTTCAGATTCTTCAGAAGATGATTCTGATAGCAATGAGGTTGATAGCAGCTCAGATTGGCCTCTTTATGATCTAATGTGTTGGAATGCCTTGTCTAGTGAATCTTAGTTCATTCACATTTCCTTCATTACAGGATTCTAAGAACAATAAGGTGCAGACTGCTAAGAATGGCCTGTTAAGTAAGAAAGAGGAGTCAACTGACAGCTCAGGTAGCAGCTCGAGTGATTCAGATGTAGATGAAGATGATGTAAGGGCTGCATGGTTTTTATTTTTCCATTGAACCTCTGAAGTCAAGCTGTTGAATATTTGTATATATGTTTTCAAATGCAGAAAATTTCTTCTAAGGCAATCATCCAAGAGAAGAAATTGCCAGAAACTGGCACAAAGAAAGAATCATCAAAAGCATCTGAGTCATCCAGTGAATCTTCCGAGTCTGCAAGCTCCTCAGATGAGGAACCTGTTAGATTCTATATTTCTTTCATTGTTTCAATATCTGGGATTACTATAAAATGGTTTCTGGTCATGAAAATTAAGTTAAGTATTGGATATGTAGCACAAAACAACTGAAGGTACTTGCCAAAAAAATTAATTTTGTGGCACATACTGCTAATAATGGTCACAAATCAAGTGAAGTTCAGGTTAAGAAAGCTTGGATATGTTCCATGAGGATATCAGTGTTGGCGTCCCATAGTTACTTGTTTCGCATCATTATGCTATTACTCTAATGCGGCATATACTGTTGGCTTGAATCTAATTTTCATGAGGTTATTGTTTCATGCCTGGTAGTCTAATTTTCTTCTTAGTCTAGATTACCATAAAAAGATATCATAGTGTTTGTGTTAGTGTTTCTATTTAGCTAACTGCTCTTTCATTGATTTGAATCTTACATGCATCCATGGTAAATAATGCTATTTTTGTGACATCCATTGAATATTTTTCTGTAGGAAACTACTACAAAGGGCTCTGCTCCAAAGAAAGTCCCTGCTGCAGGAACCAAAAATAAAGCTGAGTCTAGTGATAGCTCTGAATCTGATGATGGTGAATCAGATGAATCATCTGATAATGACAAGGTGTCTTTTGCATATTTCTTCTTTTTTGTTCACAATTGCATAAATACTTGATAGTTGGTTTCTTTTTGTTTGTTTAATAATTGTTTTAAATTTATTTCATGGCTGTGTGCTATATGCTTGCTTCACTTTTCTGATCTGTTTCTAACATATGTCTGTGAAGGAAACACCTGCAAAGGCTCTGTCTGCTAAGAAATTTCCTGTAGTTGCTAGCAAGAATAAAGCTGATTCAGATGATCGCTCTGATGACACTGACTCATCCTCTGATGAAGAAAAGGTAACAATTATATGTTACTTGTGTCTACTTTTAAGATATGTATTTTGGTTGATAATCCTATGTGCGTACCCATAATGTTGTGTAAGTGAGATGTTTATTGTGTTTGTTTCTGTAGGTTGCTCCTGCAAAGGCTTCTACTATTAAGAAGGTTCTTGTAGTGCCTGAGAATAAAGTTGAAACAAGTGATAGCTCAGGTGACAGTGATTCTGACGAATCCTCTGATGATAATGAGGTATTGTGTTAATTGTTTTTGCTATTGAAATATATGGCCTAAGATTCAGATGACCTTGATGATGGGGATGGTGTGAGTGGGCATATAAAGGAACTAGGCACATTCTGCATCATCATGGCTAAATATATGGAATGCATTTTAGTTTCATTATTTTATGATTGATTGGTTGAGCACTACCAATTTTCTTTTCTTGATTGTATCTCATCAACTGATTTAGAAATCCAACTTTTCATTAGTTTTTTTGTATCTAAGCTTCACCCTTTGTGAGGGTCATTTCTCTTATAATGCCATAACAAAATTTGGTTTTGTGCATCATACCCAAATTTTCATTTGTTTATTGCAGGTAGAAGCCAAGGTGCCTGTTGGTTCAAAAAGGCCATCATCTGCACAACCAACAGATTCAAAAAAGGTTAAATGTATCATTTTCTACTAATCTTAATCTAGCTCTTCTTTTCCTTCCACCATCATATCAAATGGGTAGACATTTTGTTGTAAGGGGCTTTGCCGTCAATGGCTGTTGAAATTCGAGCAAATAAATTTTATCTGTTAATTGAAACATGATTTTAAGCATGGCTTTTGTTGCTGCATCACTCTCTTTAATCGTCTCAATGATTTGATTATATTTTCTACTGTTGAGCTTGTCTTGCATTGAGAAACGAGCAGCACATTTATTTGAGTGGACTATCATTGTGCTTTCTGATGTTTTAAAGGTAGTGGAAATGGACCTAAAATGAAAAGTTGGAAGTTTATTCACCGCTTTAAATTCATGGTATCATCGTTTTCTTTCATGTTCTACTGCTGAATTTTTGTGTATTTTTGCTTCAGGCCAAGGCAACAGTTAAAGAGGAAAGTAGTGATGAGGAGACCTCTGATGATAGTGAAGAAGATGAGGAAGATAGCGAAGATGAAACACCTGTCAAGACCCCCAAGGAAAAGGTAAATATAGCTTTATCCTTTTCCTGCTATTATGTTATACTCAGATTAGTTTTTCTTTAGATATAGCAATAAAAAATTAGTACAATAGTCTTGTTTTTGATAAGAGTATTCATAGAAAACAGTTGTGGGGTTGCTCTAGCTTAGAATTTCTGCATCATCATGATGAAATATGCTACTAGGCTCAAGATATAGGCAAACTGACACAGTTCCATGGCAAAAGAGGTGGCAAGTTAGAAGAGTTTTTTATGGTATTGGGAATGTAATTTTTTACATAACAGACTTCACTATAAATTTACCTTATTCTGTAATATACAGCCATCTGGTTCTAGAAATTTTCTTGTCATGGTTTAATTAGTTAAGTGTGTTAATATTGTACTTCAATTGGAACTCTAACTTTTGATGTAATCATTATGGATGATGTCAAAGCAGATGCTAAAATAATCATCTTAAATGCTTTGTATTTGCAAGGATTAGCAATACTTGTTACACAGTGGAAATTTGTGATGTGACATATCCTAGTCAGGGAATTGAAAGTAGGAATCTTAGCTTGAGGAGCAGCATATAAATTTTTGTTGTGTTCGTGGTTATGTCTTCAATCATGACAATTACATTTAGTCATTGAAATACTTTTCAAGCATTGTGCATGTTTTATTCAATGCAGTTCTATCTTAGCATTTTTTAGACTTCATGCTGTTCTTGTATGGTTCAAATCATTGGCCATTTTGGTATATTACAGTTTTTCCTTTTGTTTGGATGCAGGATGCTGATGTAGAAATGGTAGATGCTGTAACACAACAGACAACAACCAATCAGAGTGACTTCAAATCCTTGAAGAAAGCTGTAAGGCATCATTTTCCTCCTTTGAGTCTTTTGAATTTGTTTTGGCATGTTTGTGTGAGATTGGATGATGCCTGTGATGAACAAGGATTTTCTTTTTCTTGTCCTTTTTGCAGCCTCAAACCCCTGTTACTCCGGAGGCTGGATCAAAGACTTTGTTTGTTGGCAACTTACCTTTTCATGTTGAACAAGCTGATGTGTATGTATATCTTAGTAGCTACTAGTGACTTGAAGATTCTTAAGCAAATTGTCATGTCATCTGTTTACTCCTGCAGGGAAAATTTCTTCAAAGGTGCTGGGGAGATTATTGACATTCGCTTTTCCTTTGATGCGGAGCAGAGGTTCAAGGGCTATGGTCATGTTGAGTTTGCCACAGTTAAAGCAGCACAGAAGGCAAGGTTTCTCCTCTTCATACTCATCCCCTGTCTTCCCCCCTCTCCTCCCTACCCCCCTGCAGCTACATATTCTGTCTGTGCATGCACATCAACATCATTGTTTTTCTCTTTGTTAAAGTTTTTTCCCCCTCCCCTCCTTAAATATCCTTTGCTACCTATTCTGATGCTGTATTTGCCAAATAATCCAAATTTGTTAACCTTCTTTGGGATTGTAACCATACCAAATGCTTAAATTTTTGTGCTCTCATTAAGCTTTGCATTATATTCAGTGTTCTTTTAGCAATGAAGTATGTTCATTATGAACTTTTTCAGCTCTTTGTTTTCAATTCAAATTGTCACATCGAAGTTATGTAGGCTTTTGTTTGGATCTCTCTCTTTTGCTGTCTTCTAGTTCATCATCCTTGTGGGGCACTCTACTGTATCAGTGATCAAGACCTTTGTATTGTTGTCACTTTGGTCGATGTATAGTGGATTGTTCAGTCGTAATTTCCTTATGAACAACTATATCATTCTTTCTTTATATGAAAGAGAGATCTTCTGATAAACACCATATGTTGGGTTTTTGGGTGTCTGGCATTCTCACCTGAATCTTTGGCTTTTTCAAATGTGAATAACATTAGATAACTTTTAATTCAAAATTGTTCAGTGTGAGTGTATTTTATTTTTAATGCAATATATCAAAAAGCTATGGTAGATATTCTTGTGTCTTTTCTGTGTTTTCAGGCTCTTGAATTAAATGGTCAAAGCTTAGGTGGACGAGAGGTAAGATTGGATATTGCTCGTGAGAGGGGTGCGAAGGGTGATAGGGGCTCATACACACCGTATAACAGGTATTGCATTCTGCCATACATTAACAATCCTTTAGGTTATACATATATTGTCCCTGAAATCTAGAATTCCATGCTGCAGTAAGGCAAGTAACTCATTTCGAAAAGAGGAAAGGGGTCAGGCCCAAAAGATATTTGTAAGGGGGTTTGATAAATCCCTTGGGGAAGATGAGGTAACATTTTTTTTTTAGCTTCTAATTAGTTTCTTATTCCAAGTTTGTGGTCTGTTCTCAGTATTTCTTCCTCCAATTCTTACAGATTAGGAGTTCCCTCCAGGAGCATTTTGGAACTTGTGGAGAGATTACAAGGATATCGGTCCCACCCGATTATGAAACTGGTGCTGTAAAAGGGTTTGTATTTCGTGTTTTTTTCTTTTCTTTTTGTTTTTTTCTTTTTTGTTGATAGATTTGTCTTAAAAGACAAGATAACAGGAGTTAGGTTTATTAATTTGTTTGGAGTTCACCTGTTTATTTTTAAATAACATCAAAGGCTTGTTTCCCTCTCTGTGGTCATACTGCTCTGTGCTTAACGTGACAACAATTTGAGATTCCAAATTTCAAATGTGCACAAAGTGGCATGGTTTTCTTGATATGCTCTTTCTAGATAAACAGAAAAGGTTTTCAGTTTCTGGAGGAAAAGCATTTTACTGCTGTTCTGATGAAATCTTATTGGCCTTACTTAAGGTTTCCTGATGTTAATTGAGCATTGTGGTTTCAATTGTGTGGCGAAGCTTTTCATTTCTTGTAAGATGTTTTCATTCTGACAAGTTTTTGTTCAGGATACAAAATTATTTTTGAGTGTGGGTGATTGTGTATAAATAGATAAAAAAGGGAAAATGCTACTCTTACTAATGTGGCCTATTGGCACAAGGTGTCAGTTGCTTCAAATGTTCATAAGGTTTATATATATATATATATATATATATATATATAAAGTATTTTCCATAAAAAATTATTGGGAGGTGTTTTTTTGGGGGGCGGGTATATTGCCATGAATGTTTCCATATGGCCATATGTGATTTTGCTTTGCCCTGGCTTGTTGACTTTGTAATTGCAGGATTGCGTACTTGGAATTCAAGGATGCTGATGCCTTCAACAATGCTTTAGAACTTGGTGGCAGTCAACTTGGAGATCGTTACCTGACTGTGGAAGAGGCTAGACCAAGGGGTGATAGCCGCGATGGCTGGAGCAGTGGTAGAGGCGGAGGTCGAGACAGTGGTGGGAGGAGAGGTGGTAGAGATGGTGGAGGCCGATTTGGTGGTAGACGTGGAGGTAGAGGTGGTGGCCGAGGACGTGGAACACCTAACAAACCTGGTGTGACTGCAGCTGCCTCAGGTTCGTGCACTCTTGTTCTTTTAATTAAGGGCCAAGCTTGGACAGGAAGCTTTTGGAGTGCAGATGTTTATTGCACTAGAAATTGTATGCTATAATTTCTATTTGCTACTATTATATCATACTTTTCACTAATGCAGGGAAGAAGACAACCTTTAAAGATGATGATGAGTAAGTCCGTGAAGAAAATGAGGATATGATTTTTCATCCCTTTTTGTCCTGATATTAATTTTGGTGGATGAAGCCTTCAAGATTTGTTTTTTGGGTTTTGGTTATGGATTACAGACACCCAAATTGTTGTCGTTTAATTGTTTTGTGTTGTATGAATTGCCAGCAAGTGGTTAAATTATGTCACCAGGGTTTTGAAATTGAGAATTAAAGGATCAGGAGAAATTATATTAATGTCAGAAACTTACGGGAAATTAGACAACTTATCTTTTTGAGATACGGAAGCTTCCAAGCTTCAGAGTTTGCATTCCTTTGGTTCCTACTTTTGTAAGAAGCTAAAAAAAGAACGGTAACCATAGCTTGGGGCCCCCCTTGGACATAAACAAAAGTGCACTGAGCTGGGTTTCAAGACCTTGAGCTTCCGAGGCAACTAACGAATGTTCTTTTATGTAGTCGGAGAAATACCACGCAGAGCCAGAGAAGCCTTATATTTAAAGCATCTGGTCTGTTGTTGTATTGAGGGACATCTGGTCTGTTGTATTCAGGGACATAACCCTGACTACAACCTTGTGCAGGTGATGTGCTGTTGTTCTCTCTGGTTATTGAGTGCAGGAATACTATAGGGTTTACATCTGCTGCGAAAGATTTTAGTTCTAGCAGATGCCAAATAAGTGCGCCAAAGTGCTATATGATGATGCTTCTATACTGGGTTTTGTTGCTGCCCGATGGTTTATTCGCGGATGGAAACCTGCGAGACTATGGGAGTGAATGGACATAATTGGCTATATACCATCCTGAAAAAATCAATGCTTGGAAGCTGGAAAGACTGAAAAAGGAAAAGGAACAACAGGTTACTCACCTGTTGTTTTTGGATGAGGAAAAAGTGATTATCTGTGATAAAGACCTGCAAAATAAGTCCGAGCCACAAGGTTGGGGCCAGGGACGCAAGAAAGATAGCGGAGTTGTTTCCTCGGATAATAATTCCAGACCAGTGGTTTCCCTGTACACCCAGCACCTCAGACAAGACGCCTACAAGAGCACTCGCGGAAAGTGGAGGCTCAGTTTGCTCGTAGTTGGACCGGTCATCAGAGAAGTTATCTTTCTGATCTGGACCTTCCACATTGGCCCTATACATGGCATTACGATTTGCGTCCGTACGATGAGACACCACATCTCAGTTCTTTGCATGCATTGGATATTACGGTCCATATCCAACTAAGTGGCTTAAGGACTCGGGATTTTTTCCAAGGATCTAATTAACCTGAGCAATAAGTATGATCGAGAAATCATCATCGAGAAATCATCCCAAAGTAGTACAACCAAGAAAAGTGAACAAAGGCTGATCACCTAAGAACCTGTGACTTCGCAAAATTAAGGAGCTCCACAGGCAGGCGGGATTTGCCCTTGTGGACAAGTGCGCTTGGCACATGCAGCAGACATAGTCACAATAGACAGCAGAAAGAAACATAGCAGCAGAGACGTATTGCCAGTCGTTCTATTTCCGCGCATACATTAAGCCCACGAAAATTTAAGCTATTAGAGCAAACTATTTTTCAAATTTTAATACGCTGCTTTATACAAAAATTTACTGGGTTAAAATTGTGAACAAAGCACAACTACTTTTTCTAAAATTTACAATTAAATGCGAGGAAAAAAAATACAATATCTCTTAATTATAAAATATTAATGATATGTCAAAAACATTATTTAAATTAAAAGTATATAAAAACTTAATTTATTGGATTGTATATTTATATTTACGTAATTTATCTATTTATGTGACATATATATGTTAGGTGACATACTTTTTCATAATTTTTTGCCTTTTTGCTTAATCTTTTAGGGGTATCCATTTTAAAGAAATTGTTATAGAACTATTAATTAGTTGAAAAGATTTAATGAACCAAACTCTTCAAATCCAACCTTATAATTATCACTCAATCAAATGGTTGTTAGTTACTCACAAACTCAAGAGTTTCCTTAGAGAGAATTAAGTATGTGATTTTTTAGAGTTTTTTATTGTCTTCATAATCACTAATTTAGTGTATAAACCTTTGAATCTTTGCTAAACGTTTCTTACCACAATACTCAACTGTAAGTATGAGTTTATACTTTTAGAAGAATATTATCAACAAAACAACAAAACGACTCAAAGGAAGAATAAGGACAATAGAGCAAATTTAAGAAATAAATCAAAGAATTCTTATAATAGTTACATAGATAATCATTATATTAGTTTTTACCCTTATTATATAAGGGAATTTAAAAAATACATGGTTTGAAGAATTAGTTGTCATATTGACAATTTTTTACAATTTAAAATTAAAATTGAAATTCAAACTAATCATTAAATCAAAACATGATTGATCAAAGTACATATAAAAGGGGATATTTGAAATATGAACTAAACCATTCAAATATGAATTTCAATATAAAGGACAACTTAATTTGATTAGCTGCAGAGACACTGGATTGCTATTGTCATAATAACTTTTCAAAATTGGGAGGGAAGAAGACAAGTTGCCAACAACTTCCATGAACCTATAAATAAGAAGAGCACCACTAGAACTTCACTCATCCTTGGTGCTTTTATTTTGCATTCCCAAAGCATCCTTTAACTCTTTAAATCTTAGCATATGTAAACTTTTAGTTAAAATGTCTTTAACTTGATCTTTTTTATTGAAATGCACTAAATTGACTTTACCATTCTATTGTGCTTCTCTTTAGGAAATGTAATTTGACATTAAAATGCTCTATTATCTTATATAGCATTGGATTTCTTGAAATTGCTATAATAGATTAATTGTCACAAAAAATGTTGGTTGTTTATGTCTGCTTTAATTTCAAGTTAACCAATATTTTTCTAATTTAAATGACATGGTTCATTATTAAGATTATTGCAATATGTTCAACTTTAGTGTGAACTGTGCCACTATAGTTTGCTTTCTTAAATCCTAATTAACAACTCTTTATTTAAGAGAAAACATATAACCAAGTATGCTTCTTATATCTTTAATTAACCTACCTAGTCACTATCAATAAAGTCAATCAATTTGTTTTAATTATTACTTTTAAACATTACCTTAAGTTTAGTAATCCCTTTAATGTATATAAGAATTTTCTTGACTACCTTAAGGTGAGTTTTACTAGAAGAATGCATGAATTTTGATAATAAACTTACTGAATACATAATATCTAGTTTTATAGTAGAAAGACATAATAAGTAGCCAATAAAACTTTTGTAAAAGCTTTCATTTGCTTTAGCTAAGCCATCCTTTTTTTTCCAAGAGCTAAAAAAATAATAAAGCTTTTGTGTTCCATCATTTTGAATTTTTACAACACCTACTTGGCATACTTAGTTTGATGTATAAAGATTCCTTATTTGGATTGCTGAATTTCTAAACCAAGAAAATAACTCATGCTACAAAGATCTGTTATTTCAAATTAGTTTCTTATTGCTTTCTTAAATTGAGAAATTAGCTCAAGTAAGTCTCTTATGATAGTAAGATCATCTAAACACATTGATACATAAAAAAAATAAGGTTCTTTTATACTAACATAGAGAGTGGCATCACCACAACTTCTATTGAATCCAATACCAATTAAATACTTATAGATCTTTAAATACTAGGCCCTGAGTGCTTACTTCAATTTGTAAAATGCCTTTTTCAAGATATAAACATTATCTTCTTTTCTTTGCTTCATAAAGCAATCAAGTTGACTAATATAAATTTGTTCTTTTAGCTCATTATTTAGAAAAGTTGATTTAACATCTAATTGATGCATCAATCACTATTTTTGAGTAGCAATTACAAGCAGTAGCTTTGTAGTGTCAAGTTTGGTAATAGGTGTAAATGTTTTTGTATAGTCCATTCCAACTTATCGAGTAAAACCTTTTACCATAAGTTTGACTTTTAGTTTATTGATGGTGTCATCTATAGTGAGTTTAGTTATGTAGATCCACTTGATTACAATTGGTTTCTTGTTAATTGATTTAGAAACCAAAGTCCAAGTCTAGTTTTTCTTAATTAGCCTTAACTTCTGCATTGCATCTCTTTATGCTACATATTGTTAAGCTTCTTGATAATTAATGGGCTTAAGTTTTGCTTTAAGAGTCCTTTCATAAACGTTAGTTAAGGTCTTTATTCCTTTAATTAGAGGATCATTAATGTTCTCATTAGAGGTGTTTGACTTTAGAATTTGTAAGAGGAAGTTTCCAAAATTTTGCTCCTTAGCTTGTTTAATCATGGACTTTTTCCAATTCCACCTTTCCTTTTCATGAAATTTAAGTTTTTTTGCTAATGGAAAATTTGTGAGTATTTATGTCAAAGATCTTATAGTTGTCAACAATGTCAATATAACTAATAAAAATTGCAACTGGAGCTTTATGATTTAACTTGCTTCATTTAGATTATGTCACATAAGCATAATAAATGCTCTCAAACACTTTTAAATGACTGAGAAATGGCTTACTATGAAACCATACTTCAAATGAAGTGGTATTTGAGAAGGCCTTAGTGGGTAATCTATTTAGCAAATAAAAAAAAATTGTAGTAACCTCTGCCCATAATTCTTTGGGTAGCTTTTTCTTTATCAATAAGCACTTGTCATCTCCATGATGGTCTTGTTTTTCCTTTCACTCATTTCATTTAGTTAGGGTGAGTAAAGTGCTATCAATTGTTGCTAAATATCAAAGGAACAGTATATTACCTTAAAGGTCTTTAACATGTATTCATAACCATTACTAGTTCTTATAACCTAAATTGTATGGCCTAATTTTTTTTCTATTTAAACTTTGAACTTCTAGAATATGACAATTACATTAGACTTTAGTTTTTGGAAATAAATTCAATAGAACTTAGTAAGATCATTAATAAAAGTGATGCAATACTTGTTGTCATTTAAAAGGCTAATTCTCATTGGCCCAAAAAGGTCTAAGTGAATTAATTAAAGTTTTATTAGATTAATTTGTGTGGAAGGGAAGCATTGTCTATTTTTCCAAGTGATAAGTTTTGTAAATATTGTCAGTTTGATATATAAGAGGTAAGCCATAAGCTAGATTTCTTTTCTTCAATATTTGAATGCTTGTATGATGAAAGTGACCAGGCTTCTTATGTGAAATAATAGAGTTATCAATGGTAACAAGATAAGTTATTGCACCTTGATTTTTCCAATTATATGCACTAAAATTAATTTAGCACCAATTGAATCATAAATAAAGCATGAATTGCCTTTAAACAATAACGAAAACCCCTTTTCTAAAAACTAGTCAACACTTATTAAGTGTTGGCAAATATATGGAACAAATAAGACATCAATAATAACTTTGGTACCTATATTTATATGCACTAATTTGCACCTTTTCCCTAGACTTAAAGAAGTTATCCATTACCAATTATTATTTGGACTTGAAGGAATTGTCAAAAGTTTTGAAGACCTTTGGATTTGGTGACATATAGTTAGTGCAATTACTATTAACTAATACAATTTCAAGATCAAGAGTACAAGTGCAAGCTAGTGCCATAAAAAGTTGGTCATCTACAGATTGGTTTTTATCAGTTAGTTATGCCATTTGTTTGGCTTTGTTGTGCTACCATTACTTCTCTTTGTGCTAGCAAATTCTTTTAAAGTTCCTTTTCTTATTGCATACCTTATAAATTAGATTAGGTCTTCTCCAACAATACTTAGATAAATGACTTATTTTTTTACAATATTCATAAGGAGCATAATGCTTTTTGCCCCCACTTTTGTTGGATTCATCATTTTTTTCATGTTACTTATCCTCTTGCTTCTTTTTATGTTGACTTTTCTACTTGTAATTGGCTTATAAGGCCTTGTTTATGATGTCATCTTGCCCTCAAGAGACTTTTCTGCTCTTGAGCTTAAAGTGCATTAATTAACTCACCTAAAAAAATTGTGTTTAAGTCCTTTGAGCCTTATATATAAGATAATTTTAAATCTCTCTAAAATGCTCACAAGAACCTTTTGAACAATATTTTTGTTAGAGAAGTCCTCCTAAGCACTTTTATCTAATTTACAACTTTAAGCAACATGTCATTACAATCGTTTACATTTTATATCTCTTTCATTCTGAAAAGCTTAAATTCTCTCATAAGAATGAGTAACTATATAGTTCTAGCCTTTTGGTTGTCACCATACTCTTCCTTTAGCTTATCCCAAGCTTCCTTTACTATTTCATAAGTTATAATCTTATTGAAAATGGATTAAGTGATAGTTGTGTGTATGTAAGAGAGTGTTTTTTAGAAACTTGCTCATTATAATGCTTAATTTAAGTTATTGGTTTTGTTAATAATGAAGTTGATTTAGTCCTTTATTTTGCAGCTTCCCAAAGATTAAAGGCTTTTAAATAAGCTTTTATTATTACTATCTGTGTGTAATTATCATTAATGAACTTGAAAGTAGGAATAGAAGAAAAGCTTGCTAAAGCCATGCAAAGTTGGCTATCTAATCTATAAAGGATGCCTCTTTGGTGTTTGCTTTCCCTTACAAGTGTTTAAACTTTCTCTCCTTTATAACATATAGGTTACAAAAAGACCTTAATTACTTTGATATTAGATTAAATGTACCTTACTAGAATATTAAGAATATTAACAACAAAACCAATTAAAGGAAGAATATGAATAATAGAGCAAATTTAAGAAAAACCTTATGGATTCTCATAATAGTTACATAGATGATAATTGTATTAAGTTTCATCCTTATTATATTAAAGGATTTCAAAAATACAAAATTTTAAAAAGTAGTTGTTACATTAACAACTTTTTATAAATTGAAATTGAAATTCAAACTAATCATTGAATTCATGCATGATTGATCAAAGAATATACAAAAGAAGATAATTGAAATACAAATTAAGCCATTCAAAAATGAATTTCAGTATAAAGGATGACAACTTAATCTAATTAGCTATAAAGACATTGGATTGCAACTATCATAACAACTTTTTAAACTTGGGAGGGAACAATATAAGTTGCCAATAACTTTCATAGACCTACAAAAAAGGAGAGCATTATTTGAACTTTATTCACAACCATTTTTCACACAGAAATTTGTACTAAAACCAATATAAGAAAAACTAGGTTCCTTGTAGTGTTAAATGCTTTATTAATAATTGACTTAATGATTTTTTCCAGCATAATTTGAGGATCGCTTAATTTGATTTAGGAAAAGTTAAAGGATTAAGAAGCTTGGATTTCAAAGGTTTAAATGGTGCAAAAATGGTTTCGGCAACAAGATTTGTTTCTTATATTATAATGCTAGGTTCTTTTAGTAAACTTCATCTACACCTTATAGCTCTTGCCAACTTTATCAACTTTAGGCCTCCTCAATTAATTGGCACATTACAAGGGATTTATCTTATTATCAATTTTCTTGTCCAATGTGTTGTTTGTTTATTATTGGTGATGATAAACCTTTTGCTTATTTGTAAATTGTTTTATTTTTCCTAATTATATGTAATTTGTCCATGTCAAAATGCATGGGTTACACCTAGACTTCCATGTATATGTTATCAATTATTTTATTTTGTTCGCTCAACATGTATTTGTTTAAGTTTCTCAATGAGTAGGCAAGCAAACCATGTTTTTGTTTTTAGGTTGAAATTATGGGAAAGAACTATAAATGTAGATGCATGATTACCTAGCCTCATAATTAAACTAATGTTTTAGAAATCAAACTAATTATCAAACAAAAAAAAAAGCTCAAAGTTTAATTAGAATTTAAATTGATAGAATTAATATTTAATAATAAATCAATATTTATTTACTATTGATTAAAAAAATAAAAATGACAATTATATATAATATATTCGACTAAAAATAATTTTCAATGGTTAACTTTAAATGTTTTTGATAAAAAAACATTACAAAATGACTTAATTGTATATAATCTTTTAGTTTTAATTATAAATTAGAATTTTTGATAAAATTTATGATTTAATTGTACATTGAAATAAATTTCACTCAATTATAATTTAAACAAAATTTTAGGACCAAATTATAATTTTTGATATTTAAAACATAAATTGGACTTGTTTTTTCCTTTTGTTTGGTTTCTTTAGTTGGTTTTAACCATCTATCTTGTGTTTGACTTGTTTTTGACTAGTTTAATAACTAAGTAATTTCTATAATCAAATCAAACTAATTATTTGATCGATTTATAATTAAGCCAATTCAACTAACTTGACCAATTCAATTTTAGAATACTAAATTAAACAACTATAATTCCTCAACAAGTAATCCACTTTGATATAAAGTAACGAAGTAAAAATTTGTGTAAGGCATATCTTTGCATTTTCAATTAAAAATCTATCACTGTGTGCTTTCTCCAAGATTTCAACATAATAATTTAATTTAGCTTCTTATAATTATAAATAATTCCTTTTTTTCTAATGATTTTCCTTTTACCTTTATACTTATCTTTAACCTTTTTATGAAGTAGCATCATTTTATTTATCTTCATTTAGCAATTCTTTTTAACGTGATTACATTGCTCAATAATAATCCTATAGATGCTTATCATTATTTTTTTTAAAATCATTTATTGAATTAAATAATATAAGTCAAAAATGACGTCAATTAGGGTATTATTTGCAAAATGAAAAATGTCATTTTCTTAATACTTTTTAGTCTAACAATATCAATAATTTGAATAGATTGTAAGAAATTATAGAGCAAACATTTGTCCTTCACTGGCACTTTACTTCATAAATTACTTATGATGGGAAACCATAAAAATAAGCATAAAGGCTAAGAAGAGAGAAAACTCATCATTTATGTCTACCCTTTTCTTCACTTTAATTTTGTAGACCATAAGGGAGAAACAGAATCATTACATGCTACTAGAAATTAAAGCTATAGGAAAAAAGAAGTAATCTATTTGTGTAGGAAAAATTTTAGGTTAATATTGGTAGAAAAATGACAGAGAAAAAATTTTGAAAACATATATTTGCATATGAAATGTTAATGGTCATTTGCATAGAAATTAGATGTCAATTTAACCAATGGAAGTACAAAAAGAAATCTAATGTTCTTTATATATGTTAGATATTAAAACTATAAATTTAATGAAAATCATCAAATTTACTTCATTTTTTAATATAAAATGATTTTTATCATATAACAAGTTTAATTAATCATTTGGACCTAGAATTGGGCTAATAAAAAATGAATGGAAACAAATGGTGATCCCAAACTCTCATTTTAGGAGATAGATTTGCTTATGTGATGTAACAAGGTGAAAGTGGCTAGTGAGCCCGTATCTCCCCAAGCCTCTTAACTAGGCTTAATTGGCAATTGAGAGCAATTGGTGGATTGAGCATTGACTGGAAGGGTGCATGAAATGGAAATAGACAACATTTATCTTTATTAAGATTTCAAGTGTGAGTGAGTTATGTGGTTAAAGAATTCACATTAAAAGTGAAAGGGAAAAGTAAGTAATATATAAGTAGGAATGACTTATAAACCTAATATCTTAAGGTTTTTAATTGAGATGTGATGTCAAACTTATGAGTTTGTTGTTTACTTGGACTCTACTAAGATTTTTCCTTGGTTTTGGACTTTCCCATTTCCCTTAACAAGTGACATCAAAATTGATAATTCAGTAAGGGATGAGTACATATAATGCATATTTCTTATAGCTATTACCTTCATAAGGAAGGAAGAAACAAATTACACTCAATAAAAGTAAGGCTTAATTGGAGTGGTATTGTATGGCTTTATAAGAAAAGTGGTTATATGTATGCATCCAAGTATGACTTTCAGAGTATTGGTAGACATACACTTCAAATTAGGTGTAACAAAGTTAACTTGTAAATGAGCTTGGTAGAGTGGTAATGTGCTCTTAACACGTTTAAAAATAATAGACTCAATGTAAAAAAAACTTACATTTTAAAAGGAATTGTTAGGATTTCAAGTATGAGTGTGTGAGTTGTGTAATTAAGGAATTCCACATTGAAAGTGAAAGGGAGGAGTAAATAACATATGAGTGGGAAGGACCTATAAATCTAATACTTTAAAGTTTTGAGTTGAAATATAGTGCTAAACTCATAAGTCTATTGCTTACTTAGAACTTGCTTGAATTTCTCTTTAAATTTTAGGCTCTTATGTTTCCCTTAACAATCTTAAGGGTGAAAATGATGACCTTTACCTCTAATGATAAGAATGATAAAAGGAACTAAGGATGACCCTAATATGCCTTTTCTTTTTTTTGTAGAGGAGAAAAGAGTGATTAAAGATCCTTAGCATAATACTCTTATCATGAAATTACTCAAAAAGTATTTAAGGTATCTTTTCTTGACTTAGGCAATGAGTTCTTTAAATTAGGATTTCACTTAAATAGTATTACATGTTTATGCTAAATTGAGCTTCTTAGATGGTCATATAGCATTATTTGACCATTCAGAAATAAGTACCAAATTTCAATATAAATTCTACAATGATAAATAAAATGGTTATTTGAACACAAATATTGTATTTCCCAATTGTGTATTATCAACAAAAGAAATTATGGCATATCAATAGAAGACATGTCACAAGTAAACTTTACCTAGATATGAGTTAAAATTAATCTTTAATGATTATTGCTGGCTCAATGCATGATTAAGGGTAATAAGTATTATGTTAGCTATAAAGGGTCTTTAATTAATTTTCTTCAAGTGTGGTTGGTTTAGACATAATTTTAATGGTTGGTTTGGTAAAAAGGGGCAAAAAAGCCTACAGTAAGGGTTACTCCAAAATAAGGGCTACTAAAGAATGCATCAGTGATAGTAGCAACAACGGTGCATGGGCCTTAGATGTTGGTAAAGATAACCCATATGAAAAAGACAAGTTTGGAAAATAGATTACTTACTAAGACATTAGTTGAATTGCTAAACAAACCATTGTTGTTTCAAATAAGGAGTAGGAGATTTTAATTTGTTATGTTTAGAAAACAAATGGGCATATCACAAGAAGTTAAGGGGAAAATTCATTATAAATAGGGATCACAATGAGGTGACATTAAAGGGCATATAATGGTTATGCCTACTATTCGATAGTCGTGTGGAACAGTTCTACTAATTGACATTAACAATAATGTGAACTGCAAGGGAGAAATGCAACACAGTGACTTAACTAGAATTAATAGGGCTTCTAATCTTAGAAACAATTATGCCAAACTAGTCAAAAGAGAGGGAAGGGAAAAACTATAAGCCGAGAGAGATGAGTAGGGTTAAGGCCTAAAGATCTTGGTTAATTTGGGCACCCTAATTAAAAGTATCTATCCTAGGATTGCTATAGTAGAATGGGTTGGCACTAAAAGGGGTCTAAGTGATGCTAGTTTTATGTTTAGCTTAGCTATAAAAAGTGTTAGAGATTAGAGTATATCATTTTAAATAAGAAGCTTCCATAGAGTTGGTTGAGTATACAATGAAGAAGCTTCCCTTAAGGCCACTTGATCTTAATCTTTTAATAAAGTCATATGACCTAAATAAAGATTGGCATGATCCCCTATAAAGTCCCTTAAACACTAATGTCTATTAATGGAGGAATTGCTAATGACTTTAATAATCTGAAAGAATGGTAAATAAACTAATGTTAATTATGCGTTCTAGTATGATACTTCCCTTTAGTTCTAATTTTATGAATATATTAATATGGAATTTCTTTGGTGTAAAGAATGATGAGTTTATATGAGCTTTAAAGCTTTTCCTTCAATTGCATGATTTGAATATTTTGATTTTGATGGATCTACAAATTAGTAATGTAATGGCAAATAAGGCTTACATTATAATTATGTTTTTAAGTGTGAAGAGGGTTAAAGCTTGTGGCACTAGTGAAGGATTATAAGGAATTTAAAATTAGGAAGAGTTGCTATTATATTTCTCCAAGAAGTCGCTTAGTTCATTTATATGTAAATTGAGGAATTCAAAAAAGAGTCCTAGTTATTTTTAATAATCTATATTAGTTTAAATTGGTTAAGAAGTTGACTCCTTTTTTAGAAAATGACATTGATTTAATTTACTATCTTATCACCTTGGCTATTAGCAGGTGATTTCAACTTTATAGTAAATCATAATAAAAAAGTAGGGGGTTGACATTCAATTTGGGTGCTAATTGCTATTTATGACTTGGATTAATGACTTTGTGCTAATTGATTTAGGATTTTTGGGACTTTGATTCATATGAGTTAAAAGAAATTATAAGACAACACGAGTCTATTGTCATTTAGATTGATTGAAGAGTGAGAATTTATTTTGCTTATTCCCTTTTACATTTAGTTGTTTTCAATAAGTTTTATACTTATTTAAACTACTTAAAATATGTTTTATAATTTAAGTATATTTTGGAGAAGTTTTGAGAATGCATACTTGAAGTAAGAAAATTTCTTGTATTTTATTATTTTGACCTTTATTACTAGTTGAAGATTTTTCATTAACGCAAATGCCCAAGTTGGAAAAGTGATTTGTAATAAAGTTATAACAGACATCTCAAACTTTTTAGATTAGGTTGGTGAGTCCAAATTTGAGTTCTTTTGAGCCTTTAGATTTTACTCTAAAGATAAGGTAGAAAATTGAAATCCAATTCTAATTGGGGAAGAAGTTTTAATTGGAATAAGATTTCTGTCTAACTATTAAGTACTTAAATGAACATAAAATAAGTTTTAGACATCCAAATGAAGTTATTTAAAAGTCTAAATTGAAGTATACATTAAGGCCTATAATTGTTATGAAGAGACCTAAGCCTAAATTTATTGTTTAATGGTTCAAAAATATTAGAAAATTTGTTGTAAAATCTATCATAGGTTGGACTGAGTTCGTCTCAATTTTTAACTTATAACTTGAATTTTGGACCTTTTTTTTTTTAGCAAGACTTAATACATTAGAAAGTTAAAGAAGAGGACTCTAACTTTTATGAAGAGGTTAGACTTTAATTTAAACTGTACCTAACTCAAAATTAACTTGAAAGTTAATATAAGAATTTTAAAAGATTAAGAAAATTTTAATTCTTTAAGGTTTATTAGTGGTTATTATGTGCATCCTTTAGGACATAAATAACCATTTTTTGAAAGCAAAAAGGGAAACGACAAAAGAATCAAATAATTATTTTATAAGGAATTTGTTTTGTTTTTTTTTAGCATGTATAACTAGACTATTCAATAGTTTTAGAAAATTTTAAAATTTTTGATATTTCAATAGTATAAATTGTTATGATATGTTGTTCTTTCTTTTTATAAAATCATTTGGGTTATTCTAATTTAATAATTAAATGATTACTTGTTTAATTAATTTGGTTTGACTTGTCAAATCAATTAAACAAATATCAATTGTTAGAATTAAAAATTGTGATCCATTTTTATCCTCGTCCTAATCACCTAATAAAGAATAATAATAGGGGAATTATGAATAAATTTTCATCTTATTATTCTAAACAACTCAACATAAGTTTGATCCAAACTTACATAATTATTATTTATATTAACCTATTTTTCTAATTTTAGAGGTTATTAGTATATTACTTTAAAGATTTTATTTAAAAGTATAATAATTAGAGTTTAAGTGAAAAACTTGTTTTACTTTATGAATATTTAAGGGAAAATTTGGATAATATAGTTTATTATTATCTAAGATTAATAGTTCTACTAGAATTAAAACAATGTTAAAGGGAATTAAAATCATTAAATATTATAGTTATGAATGAACCTAAAATTGAACTTTTAATATTTAATTTTTGTATAATTTATTTTCTTTAATTGGTTTATTTATAATTATAATTTAACTTTTTTCTTTTAATTACATTGATGTCTTTAATTTTTAGTTAATTAATAGTAAATTGATTTTACTATTTTATAAGATAGACCTTTACTCACACTATCTCTTGTTGAATAATCAAAAGTAATATATTAAATTTTTAATGCCTTAACAACAATAGGCATTCAAGCCTTAGTTAGCATTCAATGGCAACACCTATGGTGTAAGGTTTACATTTTGTACCTATTGAGGATCTAATTGATAACTATTATTGATTGATTTAGTTGGAACGAATTTTAGTTAAGACTTGAAATGCACAAATTATTTAAATTTTAAAGAGCATGGTTATTGCACCTAGAAATTGGTTTAGTAATGTGTGATGCATAGCTTTTAGAGGCAGATTTTTCATAGGCATTGAAACAATTGACCCCACAATTGCATAACTGGAATAAGTTAAGTTTTGGTAACACCTTTGCAAAGAAAAGAAGGCTTCTCTTGAGAATTACTAGTTGCTAAATGTGATTCAGAATGACTTTAATTTGGGGCCATTGAGGTTGGAAAGGGAGCTAAAAAAGGAATTACAGAAAATACTTAACCAAGAAGAATTCAAGGTTAAATGGATTATTGTTAAAGACAAAGATACCAAGTTTTTTCATATGTTTAATTAAGTGATGAAAAAACAAATTGTTGCTTTAAAAGATAAGAATGGAGAATGAATTAAGGACAAGGCCTCTTGCAACTAAATGTAAGATCTTTCTTCTAACATTAACATACCACAAATTAAGATGTTATAGTAGATGTAATGCTTAAAGGCAAATATATTATATTAAACCATATGCAAATAAGGTCTTTTGTAGCTGATGTCTCACTTAAGGAAATCAAAGCAATTATTTTCAACACTGAGACATATAAGACACTTGGTCTAGAGCCATTTTTCATCAATGGTTTTGTGAGGTGGTTGGTCCATGTTCTTTTGTCATTTAAACTTTTAAAGTAAGCAAAATGCTAGAAGGAATGAAACATAGATAGCTTATGTTCCTAAAATCAAAACTCCATAAAGCCTATCAAATTTAAGACCTATTAGTCTAGGCAATGTCCACTATAAGGTATTCTTGGAGATTATAGTGGAAAGATTTAAACCATCCCTAACAACTTAGATTGCACCTATCTAGGTAGCTTTATCTTAAGGAGACATATTTAAGATGATTATTCTCTAGAAGGTTAATCACACTCTTAAAGGCTATTATGATAAGAAGACAAGTATGGCATTGAAAATCAACCAAGAAAAGGCATATGACCAAATGAGCAAAGATTTTATTAAAAGTACTTTAATAAAGGTTGGTCATTTGGTCAAGTTATTTAGGATAGATATAAATTGTATTATTTATCCAACTATAAGCATTATATGGAATGACATTGAAATAGTTTACTCATTTGTAGACTCGATAAGGAGACTCTCTCTTACCATACATATTTTCATTATACTAGAAATGACTATCATAGCAAATTGACCAATTAGTGCAAAAAAGGAAATGACATCCATTGTCTTTACTAAAGCAATGGCTGAATTTATTGCATTTGTTTTTGGCAGATGTATAGTTCTCTTTGTGGAAGCTATAGTTAAGCAAATTAGGGACGCTAAACAATGCATCTAATAGTTTAGTGAGAATTTGGGGTAAAAGGTAGAATGGTTGTTCTATGGACTAGAGCCATGATTATCATATATAAGCATATTATGGATAAAATTGTATACACATCTCATGTCTAAACTTAGGAACCTATAAGTACGAGTCATCTATGGAAAATAATGTAAGACTAACAATGGTGTAGTAAGATTTGGATGTCAACATAATGCATTATACATATGGCATAGATTAGCTAGAGACTGTGATTGCTTAAATGTAAGGTTAAAATGGCAAGTGGGGAATATAAGATATATGCTTTTTTAAACTAATATATGGCTCACTCAAAAAGCCCTTATTGGAATAAGCATTACAATTGACACATCACATAAAGCAATAAAATAAGGTTGATCATTATTAGCAGAGGTATAAGATTAGGAATGCTTGATTGGAAAACTTTCAGCATAAATGCTAAGAAAATTAGCAGTATATCAATTCTTAGAGAAGGATCACTTGTATGATCAAAGGAGTTGAAAATTTACCCATTATGGTTAATTTATTATCAAATTAGCATACTTAGCCTTTAGGAAAGCCTTCAATCTAACCTAGCAGAAAGATTTTGGCACTATATAAAAAATGCCAATGCCAAAATGCATTAGATGTTTCTCTAATAGTTGAACCATAGCTATGTATTAACCAATGGAGAGTGTTAATGACATGGATTTGTGTTAACTAACACTTGTTCTCGATTAGGGCTACAAACAAGTAAAGCTAAGTTGAGCTTCTCCATGCTTAATTTTAGCTTGGTAAGAATATATTCAAGCTCAATTCTAGTTTTAATTTTAAAGTTCCAGTTTAGATTGATAAATCTTTATTGAATTCATGCTTGAACTTCATTGGAACTTTAATTTTATAATTCAAGTTTAGTGTGATAAATTTTTATTAAACTTGAACTAGACTTTAGGTTAACTTGTTTTTTAAAGTTTTTTTTAGTGACCCAATATTAAATGTGGTATAAGCTCAATATCAAATTTGGCTAGATACTGAACTAAAGCCAATACCAAGCTCTACTAGATTATATTTAAATAAAATCTCAAATATAATTGCATAATTAATACTCATATTTATCAACTATAAATAAGTCTTATCCAAATAAGTATAATACAAGTCGAAATAGGTGGAAAGAATTAATTATTCAAATAAGAAAAAGTAAAAGCAATTGATGAAAAAAGTAATAATAACAAACAAAATTCATTTCTCAGTCATCTAATCTTAGTTATGATATTCTTCTTTTCTTTAATGGTTTCAAAATTTCTAGATTTTAACCTACAATTTTAGCAATAAAAAAAAATCTAACCATCTAAGTTTTGATGACTTATAAATAGAATTGTGCAAATTCAGCAATTTAAAATCCTTATAAAAAGAGTAGTCATAGCTTGATACTTCTAGAAAGAGCAAAGAAAACAAGATTGGTTCATTGTTGCAAAGAAAATAGTAATAAAGATGCCATAGGTTCCAAAATTTATTCTTGGATTAATGTTGCTAGGCAAACAAAACAAATAGTTAAAATCTTAAAAATTAGCTTCTCTTAACCTTTCTTTCTTATACTTAATACTGTATAGATTCATTATTTTATCTTATGTTCTAAAACAAATGATTGATCTATTTACAATCCATAAACGAAGTAGAAATGTTTGAATCAAAAGGCATCTAACCACGGAACTTTAAAGCAAACAAATCTTGACATTCTATCTTCGACATATACCATATAGACAGAAAATTCTTGAGCTATAGGATCTGAATTATGCTGACATCTAAGGGAACTGTTGGCTAGCCATCACTATTGACACAAAAATACAACCCAAAATGTGATTCAATGCTATATATTAAAAGAAGAGAGTCAAATGTCACGGGGTCATTACTTTTTCTCCAAAATGCAACTCGTTGGGGTATACAGTACTCACGTTTATATGACCCAAGATTTTCTTTCTATTTGACACGAAAGTTGGGTCGTACCAAACCCATTATCTATCCGTGACATAACACGCTCCGCCTACTTGTGCATGAAGTGCTTGGCGAGAGACACCAAAATCGAGGTTAAATCAGCTCTGATACCAACTGCCACAGGGTTATTACTTTGTCCCTAAAAAGCAGTCTATTGGGGTGTACAGTACCTATACTTATATGACCTAAAATTCTCATTTTCTTATCTGATATGGGAGTCAGGTTCTCCTTTTCTTATCTGATATGAGAGTCAAGTTGTATCTAACCCCCATTTATGACATAATCCGTCACCAGTCCGTAACATAACCTGTCCGTGACACAAGGCTTACCTGACAAAGAGGGTTATCGTTAGGAAAAAGGCTTTTAATTGTTTTCCTAAACACCTAACAAGTGAAGAAATGAATGAGATGCTTGTTATTCTCCAAGCAGTAATTAGACTAACCATAACAAATAAGGTTAAAAAAAAATATATATATATCATCGAATCACAAATGATTGAATTTCAATATACCTAACAATAACCAAATATTTTGACTCAGATTAAAAAGTATAGTGACAAAAATTAGTCATAAAAACAATGAAAATGACAAACGCTTGTGAAAGAAACAAGGCAAGAAAAACATTTCAATAAACTTAACAATAACTAAATCTCCTCATCTTTCAACTCAAATCTTAAACTACAATAACAAGCATCAGCACGAGAAGGCTAAATGAGAGCCATTAAACCTATAGGAAACGTGTTGGCTCGCTTACAACCTCATTCTTTGTGTGGGTTAATTGATGAGACTATCGTGATCCTTTTGCGAGATTGTAGAGACGTGTCTCAGTTATGGACAAAGCTAGTCAATTCGGCTTTGAGAGCTACTCTCTTCACTCTTCTCGCCAATGATTAGATAATGGAAAACCTCTGCAATAACTTTAGTCAAGGGTTTTTGGTGGCCTAGCCAATCATTTTTGTAGTGACCTATTGGTGGGCTTAGAAGTGGCATGATGAGCGAACTATTGGTGGAACTAGTAGTGCCTAAGATTTAGTGTCGTTTCTTCTGAAGCCAGCGAAAGAGTATATTGTTTCGTGGGATGAAATGAGCGAGGGTAGTGAGAAAAAGCAGAAAACCTAAAGTGTTGGCAAGATGGGAACCGGTAGGCTAAGGGTGGTTTAAGTTAAATATTGATGGTGCAGCCATTGGTAACCCAAGGTGAGCTTTTGCAGGTAGAGTTTTAAAAAACTGTGTAAGCAACTAGATAAGAGGCTTTGTATGTAAGGTTGGTTTTTACTTTGCTTTTATCATTAAACTTTGGGGTATATTTAAAGTTCTTGTATATGCATGTCCACTAAATCACAATCAAGATTTAGCAAGATATAAAAATTCTACTTGTACAAAAAGTATAAGTATTAAATGTCCACTAAAATAATAGTTAGCTAGGTGTCCACGGACGGATTCGAACAGTGACGACTTATGTCACAAACGGGTTAAATACAACCCGACTCTCACATTAGATAGGAAAAGAGAGATTTTAAATCATATAAGTGTGGGTACTGCACATCGTAAGAGGCTATTTTTTAGGAAAAAAATAATGACTTTGTGATAGATAATATCAAAGTGGACTTGACTGTAACTTTAGTATTTCCCGCCAAGTGCTTCACATATAAGAAATAGGTAGAGGAACCTCGATTTTTAACGAGAATATCAATAAATTTGATGAGGGGGAATATCATGAATAGGTATGTCATAAATAGTGACCGGTTATGTTATAAACGAGTTAAGTACAACTTGACTTTACGTCAAATAGAAAGAAAGAGATCCTGAGTTATATAAATATGGGTACTGTACATTCTTTGAGAGAGAAAATAATGACCCTGTGACATAGATCTCATTAACATCAGTTGATATTAGTATAAAAGATCCTTCTTAACAAATGACAATCTTAGGCTCGTCTTCCTCAGGAGCACCTTAAAAACTTATCCTTCTAATTGCAAATTAATGAAGAGGAATGCCTATTTGGTTGCTTCTAGATTATTATGAATCTTGTGATGCGAATCCATCACCAATTTCAAATTATTTTGCTTTTATTAGGACCCAACATTTGGGGTTCATTTAGGCTTTATTTTGTTTATTAAAAGATAACTTATCAGTAAAAAGAAAAAGGCTTTCACAAGGAAAATATAATATTTTTTGTTGTTTAACCATAATATTGAAACTTGTTTTAAAATGTTTTTTTTTTTTTGTATTTGGTGCACATATAAAAAAAATTGTGAATTTTTCTAAAGTAGCACGATGTTCACATCAAACAAGCAAAATTAATTCAGTTCTCAACTAGATTGAAGTCTTAAATTTAATGATAAATGACAATCCAATCTTCAGGTGAAGCAAATCATAGAATTAAATCTATCAGGGAAAAAAAAATCCCAAATAATTCTAACGAGACGTGCAAAAGGTTACTTTTTAACTTCAATGAATATGACCAAGGAAACTTTAGTCATTGCTCAAAGATAAAAGATCAAACATAAGGAAAAGATCAAGCAAATTCCAATTTGATTTGGCAAAGAGAAAATTAAAGAAACAAAAAAAAAAAAAAAAAACACACACACACACACAGTTTGATAGTTGACACAACCTTTGGAGGGTGGTAGGGAGTATATGGACATAAAGATGCTTCAACTGCCACATAAAACACTACTTACCCTTGTCTCCTATTTAACCTAGATTGAATTCTTTTTTGGGTTTTTGCTGATCTTCAATTAGTCGAGGTGCAGATCTCAAAAAATCCATGGCAAAGACTACAAAGATAATAGTGTAAGTCCTATTTCCAATGGAACTGCCTGGATTCAAAATGGCAACTCCTTCCATACGTTTATCGAGATCACAGCAGCCAGTGCACACACACCCTGATGGTAAATGTTCCAAGTCTTTTCGTACTCATCAGTCTCCTCTAGCCATTTGCAACATTGCTTGCGACTCGCAATTTAAAACCTTTAAATGTCATTGATTGACTTGTAGAGTGTCGTAAAACTGAATATACCATCTATTATTAATTTAAATTTAAAATTTTAAAATAATACCTCTTTTTAATACATAAAAATTTATAAATAAATATATTGATAAATTCTAATCCGATACAACTTAATGTAAAAAAAAAGTTTATTTAAAATAATAATTATTTAAATAATAGATTTTTTTATAAAAATATTAAATTAAAAACTAAATAAGTGATTTTTAATTTAAATTTTAAAGGGCCTCAATTTATGTCAAGCCTAATGCTAAATTATTGTAACTTTGAAAGACCAATTATGGCAACCAAACCAGAAGAGTCACCCAATTGAAAAAAATTAAAAAAATAAAAAAACCAAGGAGCAAAGCAATTCTGATTGCCTGGAAAGTTGGAGAAGAAACCATGGAAGATCTGGATTACCAACACCCAGATCAGCCTCATTTCTACAAATGGTATCTATAACATGGTCATAACAAGTAACCATGGATTCAAAATCAACAAAGCATCTTTCTACAACCAAATAACTGTCAAATAGAACCCAAATGTGTAAAAACAAGAACACAATAGAAAGTAAAGATCCATAACATACATGGATTGAACAATCGAATAAGAAAACAACATGGAGAAGGGATGAGGGAGAGGAAATGCCCTTTGGAGGCATCTTTATTCTTTTTTTTTTTTTTTTTTGGTGCAAATCTATTATTTTTGTGACTCAAATTCACAGTCACAAACTAACAATAGAATTATATTCTTGTTATGCCAGAGCTCACATTTTAAAAGTAAATTCAGAAAAAAAAAATTAAAATTAAAAAAATTATTTTTACAAATAAATAATTATATAAAACTAATAAAAATATGCAAGAGTTTAAAATTAAAATAAGATTTAACTTTTAGTATGTTGACAAATATTTTTTTATAAAGTAAATTTATTTAAAATGAAAACATAAAAATATAAGAACAGTAATATAAAATCAAAATTATAAGAATACATTACAATAAAAAGGGTTTACAAAAATTTTGAATTAAAGGTGGCTTATCACCAAATATACACGCTGAGTTGAGTCCGGAACGGAACCTGCGGGAAGGCCCCCAAAAAAAAAAAAAAAAAAGAGGAGGAGAAGAAGAAAATCAAACTCCCAGCTTCCTCAAGTACCCACTCTCTCGAACTCCAGGCGACGGCCTCTCACCGCCGTTTATCTTATTGTCGCCGACGCTCACAGGTAGCAGACAACTCCAACCAGCTCTCTCTCTCTCTCTCTATCTCTATCTCTTTCTCTCATTTACTTGTGTTTTGGCTTATTTATTTATTAAGAAAACTCAGTGCTCTCCTTCTATTGTTGTGCATAGAAATTTGATTACGGCTTCTTACCTGAATCCTTAAACCGTTACGTTTCCTTGTTCTAGGTGTTGTGGAATTTCGATCAAGGACAGGGAGAGACGCGCGGTAAATGAAAAAGAAGCATACTTTTGGGTTCTGGCATTTTTTGTTGATTACTAATACTTACTTGAATTCAGTGATGTTTCATCTCTTCTATATTTTCCTTTCATTTTCATTTATTTATTTTATGCGTGACGGGCTTTGCTTCATTTTGAAAAAAACAAAGGGGGGGCAATTCTGGATGGCATCTGTGTTGTTGTTGTTTGATTTTCCGGGTTAATCTAATCTAGCCTTGTTTATACCTATGTTGATAGGGGGGTTGCGATTTTTGAGTCATTTTATTCGGAATGGTGAGTGGCAGAAAACATTGGTGAGATTGATTCTAGTAATGTTTCTAAATTTATCAATAATGAGGATTGCTACAGGTTTGTTTATTTTCATCCATTGTTCTTCCTTGCCATGTCCCAGGATTTCCAAGGATTTTTGAATGACTTGCAGGATTGGGAACTTTCTCTTAAGGATAAAGACAACAAGATGAAGTCCCAAGCTTCTTCTGAAGGGGTAATGTGTACACTATGTTGAACCCTCAACAACCTTTTAATGATATATATATATATATATATATATATATATATATATATATATATATTCATTCCTTAATCTTTTTCTACTGTGTGAAAATGAGTATTAAATTGCTTGGCATTCCAATGGTTTTGCAATTGCTGGAGATGAAATTATGGCCTACCGTTTTATGTTTCATATGCTTGCATAATTTTTATGTGCACAACATGTATTTGGTGAATAATACCTTGATTGTGGATCTATAATGGCCCTCCCCAAAAGCTTGCTGGAGATAGAAGAGCAAGGAGAAAAAATTCTGCAATGGATTCTTCACAAAGTCACTTAGAAGGGTATGATGGCCCAAGTAACCTTGATGCAACCAATCATCTATCAAGTAGATTTGTTGTTGAAGAAAGTACGGTGGATGCAACTTCAGAGAAGGAATTGGTATGGGTTTCTTGTATACTTTAGCATATTTAACTGAGAACTCCAATGTTAGAGTAACTTGTAATCGTCAGTGGAGTCAAGCTTGCAATCATTGTATGTTTGCAGGGAAATGAGTTTTTTAAGTTAAAGAAGTTTAAGGAAGCTATTGAGTGCTACTCAAGAAGCATAGCCTTAACACCTACAGCGGTAGCCTATGCAAATAGGGCAATGGCCTACCTTAAAATCAGAAGGTAAAGTTTTTGTGGTTGGAAACTTGTATGTAACAATATAGATGCAGTATTTGCATATTTCTTGTTGATTTTGTTGATATCTTGGTGAGTTACTTTAGTGGTTGAATGATTTGAATAATGTGAGTCTGTTCTATTATTTGTTGCTTGTCAGGTTTCAAGAGTCTGAGGATGACTGTACAGAGGCCTTGAATCTAGATGACCGCTACGTAAAAGCATACTCACGCCGAGCAACAGCTAGAAAAGAATTGGGAAAACTCAAAGAAAGCATTGAGGGTATGCTGTATTCAGAATTCTTGCAGTTTGATGCTTTACTTTTATGTGATCACATATATCTAACTAGATAAAGATGGACAAATTCAGGTGTCTGCTTAGATGTGGGCTTGTGGCAGGCTTATACTAGGTAAAACATAGAAATTCAGGGATTTTTGTCATTGTTAGTGTCTAAGCTTGAATAGGGGCTGATTTAGACAGGTTTTGTTTTTAGGGGCTAGGAGCAATGTTACATAGTACTGTAGGAGACAGAGAAAAGCAAGGTAAAAGGAGATCAAATTCTCTTTAATAAAACTTTCTAAGAATGAAGTACATTAACATACAATTGTAAACTTTAAACATAGACTTCTTCTCTTAGGAAAAATGCTTGTACACAAGGAATTTTGCAAGAATTTAATTGATCTGAGATAATCAGGTTCACAAGTTACATAGTTTTGTTGGGGGAACTTGAGGAGAATATGAGCAGAGTCCAAGTAAATAACAAATTTGTGGACTAGAGGAGAATATGGGTAGAGTCCAAGTAGGTAACAAATTTGTGGACTAGACATTATATCTCCACTTAAAATTTTAAAATATTGAATTTATAAGTTTTTCTCATTTATAAGTTACTTATTAGTTACTTATTTCTCTCTCTTGGTTCCAATGTAAGATTTCTGACTACATCTTATTTCTCTCTTGGTTCCAATGTAAGATTTCTGACTACATATGTATATTTAAAATCTCAACACTCTCCATTTCAAATGTGTGTCTCTTCTTCATTGGGTTTGCTCTTAGAAACTATGTCAAATAATATCTTGGAACCTCAAATCTACCAAGAAGTTTTAAGTTAGCAGGCGGAAAAGCTCATAGATATTTTAAGTCATGTTAAGTCTTTATATTTTAGCGATGTGGATTTTCATACTATCAACGCATGGTGATGACTTCTAAGTTCAAATCTTCTTGGCTGCAACAATGTAGATTTTGAGCTTGCATTGATATTAGAGCCTAATAACCAGGAGACAAAGAAACTATATGCTGAAGTCAAATCTTTGTATGAGAAGGCATGTATTTCTAGCTTATTACGTTTTGTTATTGTGGTTGTTGGATTGATGGATTCTGCTACTTTGGCTCATCAATATCAATTCTGTTAGGAGGTTGTACAGAAAGCATCTGCTGAACTAAGAAGCTCTATGCTGGGAGCAAAGAAAAGAGTAAGTCTTAAGACCAATGAGAGTGGACAGGAGGCACGTTCTGTCCCTGCTGGCACCCAGAGAACTGGGCTAAATATGGCTAAAAAGGACAAGATTAAGGTAACAAAATCAGAGATTACCTCATATTTTTTACTAACTAGTACATTTATGAGGATCCTGTCATTGGAAAGGAAAAATAACAAGATCAAGGTAACAATTTGGTCTGTGAAGATTGATTTTGGACACACTGGCCATTAGAAGGCTAAAGTGTTAAGATAAAAATTAAGGAACTTTCCAAAGTGTGTAAATTTTTTCCCAATCAATAACTTTAATTTTGGCATAATGGGAAAGTAAATGAGATTTGACAGAGCCCCTATTGGAGAGTGAAATAGAACATGAAACCTTGAGCTCCCAAGCACTGGGAGGAGCCTGGGGCTCTGACCACATGCCTGTTGAAGAATGAGCCGGCAACTCATAGGCAGTGGCTTGGTTAAGTGTATGCAAAACTTTCCCTATTAGCTCTCTTCAACTATCCCTTGTTGGATCCTGTCTCCTTGCTCCCCCCCTCCAAAACACAAAAAAAAGTTACAACGACGTAGGTGTCAGACTAACCCCGTAGTTCTCTCCAATGCCCTATCCTTCTTGGGTCCTCTCTCTCACTCTCCCCCCACCCCTTCCTCCCTACCTACCAGCAAACTGAGGAGGTTTGAGAATAATCCAATAGCTCTCCTCAACAACCCCTCCTTTCTGGTCCTCTCTCTTGTTCCCTCTCCACCAACCTTACAGCAACCTTAGTAGGTTTCTAGAAACGTGGCTTGCCATACATGGTATACAGTTGTCTTGAAATATTGATTTTTTAGTGCAATGAAATGAAGAAAAGTGTTCTAATGTCATTTAGATATAATGGTTGGAATGTTTTGGCAGGACAATGATGAAAATGTTCTTATAAAGAAATGTGCATCCACGGAAGAAATAGACAATAGGTGCACAAAAGCTGGGAGAAAAACCAATGGGGAAATGGATTCTCATGTGGGTTCTACTTCAAGCTCTCATGTAGAACAACACGTACAGGTAAATCATAAGATCCTTGCTTGCCTATATTGGAATCTGTTAGTATCCATTTTGGTTCCATCAGTCTCAGATTCAATGGTCTAGTTGGATAGGATTATCTGCCTTTTCAGCTAATTTGCTTTTCTGTCATGCCACTTTCCCACTTTAGTTTTGGCTGTCCATCACTTTTTCTACACCCTTTTTTCATTCTCTAGTACGGTCAATTTTACTTAACCTTTTACAGACATATCACAGAGCTGGAAGGCAAGAACTGAAGGCCTCTGTACAAGAGCTGGCTTCTCGAGCAGCCTCCCGTGCCATGGCTGAGGCTGCAAGAAGCATCAAACCTCCTAATTCAGCTTATGAATTTGAAATTTCTTGGCGAGGCTTTTCTAATGATTGTGCACTGCAGGCTCGCCTCTTGAAGGTTGTTATTTGTGCTTATAAACCTTGTAAATGTTTCTGATAGACAAAATTATAATATTAAGAACCATACTTTCAGTTCCAAAATTTATGTGAGGACATAAGGTGGCCTGAGCAAGCAAATGCAGTTGACATTTGATTTCCACGCCGAATGCAGTGCAATTTTCTTTCATGCTATTTTCTGCATTAAGTTTGTTCGCTCAGTTCTTAATTCTACTTTTCCTTGCTTGCAATATTAGGTTACATCTCCAAGTGCATTACCACAGATACTGAAAAATGCATTATCTGTTCCTATGCTAATTGACATCATTAAGTGCATTGCCTCTTATTTCGTGTAAGTAAAATTCTCTGCTTTTTTTTTTTTTTAACTCATCTTAGGCCATTGCCTTCCCTCCCTCTTTCTCTGTACTGATTCATTCCCTTGACAGTGAGGATATGGATTTGGCTGTCGAATATCTCGAAAATTTGACCAAGGTGCCAAGGTTTAACATGCTAATAATGTGTCTTTCATCAATGCAGAAAGCTGGTATGTTTACACAAATGAACTTCTTCACTGTTGAAAAGCTCATAAAGCCTGCACCATATCCATACTATTTATTGACAGAAGCGAGCCCATTTCTACTCTGCCATTTAGCATCAATATCTGAATTTCTCTGAGCTTGATGGCTTGTATTATTCATAGTCCATTTTCAGTCCAAGAATGGCGAGGCCCTAGTTGCATGCAGCATTGCTCTAGTTTGTATCTTTCATGTTCAACACTGTGTGTATTGCTGAGTAGTCTTGCTAGACTAGTACTGACTTTGTTACCTTTTGAACAGATCTCGCAAAGTTATGGGACGATGCTTTCTGCAGTGAAGCAACAGCAATCAAATATGCAGAGATTCTTGATAACCTGCGACCCAAATACCTTCCCAAATAATGATGGATTTATATAATGTTACCTTCACCATACCATTTTCAGTGAGTAATATATATATATATATATCTGTTATGCTTGCAAAGCCATTTTTGGTTTTCAATCTACTTGGTGCACAGGCATAAACTGTGTTAGTGAGAGATGATCGCTTCGATTTAGATCAATGGGATTTTGAGTGAATATGATAAAATAGTAAAGATGATGAAGTAAGATAGAGAAGCTAATGATTTTGGATGCTTCTGGTGTTCTGTTTTACACAAACAAGATTATCATATGCATAATTGCCGTCAACCAGTTTTAATGTCAGTTGATGCCTGAATCTTTTTACCTGTTGTCTTGTAACAACATTGGCATGCCATCAATAGATACGTATCTTTGGTCCAAATGCTCTTCTGTTCGGTTTCGTGCGAACTGGTAGCCAGCAAGTTGACTTTTCTATTTTGGAATTTGGACAACCTGTTGTCAGAGTTCTTATAAGAAATCTACTTAAGTGGCCTCCCTCAGTCGAGTCTATTCCAACAAAAGGGATAGGAGTCATAACCAGAGGCGTTCGTATGCTCGTACAAGGAGTAGACACCCCTTATCGTCTACAATGTACGTCTGCCAAAATGCGGCTTCACCACTTCCCCCCCCCCACAATATCGAAGCATGTCAAGAGAGCACATCAATAATCCCCACAGAGGATTTTCGAACCTTTGGAATAAATTTTAACGTTTACGAGTGTTTACAATGTTTAACATTTAACTGCTAGTAGCAAATTATGTGTAATTCAAGCTTATGACCAAATATTATGCGAATGTTCTGAAGATTAAAAGTTAGTATATGTAACATGAGAGTAAGTTTTGAAAGTTTATCTGGTACTTGATTGTTTTTCTTAAATTATAAATAGGTCATAAAATATAACAAATATTCTATGCACTTCGTTTTTACATGACGTTGTTACCTCATTTTGTTTTTTTTCTTTGTTCAAAGTCTGTTGTGTGTGATTTTGTTTATTTTAACCAAAGCAAATTTGTATTTTGTGGAAAAATGATATATAAAAATCCACATAAATGAGGAAATTGGGATTGAATTTTTTTACGAGTCCAAAATGTCCCAGAGAGAGAGAGAGAGAGAGAGAGAAAGAGTGTTCTATACAAGCATTAGTACCTATAACTAAAAGCACAGTCTCACACTTAAAGTGAGCAAACTCAATGAAAAATAAAAAGTTAATAACTAAAAAAATCATGATTTTTGCTCGAATTAATAAATATATCATAATTTTTAAAAATTTACAATTTACCTATATATATAAAATAAATTTACTACATGTCATGTGGTTAGATGGACAAAATGGTTAGTAGGGTATTGAACCTATTAACAATTAGGTTAAATTTAATTATTTTTATTCAATTAACATCAATAAAAATAATTTTGTACTCAGATGAAATAGAAAAGTGAAAGCAAATCTAAATTTAAAAATTGTTCACCAAACACGTAATTGTAGAAATAAAGAATATTTAGTAAGAAATACAAAAGATAAATAGAACTTCAAATTAAGAATGTGAGATGAAAATTTTGAGTTAGAAAAAACAAAACTGTAGATTGCACCTTCTTGTTGACACATTGACTATACAAAAATTGCTAAGATGGAGGAAAGTAGAAGTGTAGAAATTGTAAGTGGATGGTCATTTGCTACAAGTATGATAACAAGTCATATTTCATGCAATTATGGAGAGGATGTTTAAATATACACCTTATGGAGCCAAAACAACCTTGGATGTTGATTTCTCAAATGTTGCTACTAGAAGCAAGATGACTGTAGATTCTTTCCATAAATTGGTGAAGTTTATAAAGGGGTACTTAGGTCACTTTGAAGCAAGAACAAAACATTAGAAGTCATATTTGAATGTATTGATGGGTGTAATAATTTCTATTTGAGTTGATTTTAGTTGGTGGAAAAATAATTTGATTTGAAAAAGGAAGGAACTTCAGTAAGTGGTTAAGGAATTGGATCAATTGAAAGTTGATTATGTTGAGTTAAAAAGGGTGAACATGTTGTTGGAAGAGAATGCTTATTTAAAAAGTAATATAAAGTTTATGTAGATGATACTAATTGCTTTTAGGAATTATGATAATTTTTTTCACTTTTTTATTTTATTTAGGTTCAAAATTATTTTTAAAATTATAAAAATTATTTTTACTAATATTAATTAATTAAAAATAATTGAGACTCAATTATCAACTAACCCTATACCCTTTTTTTTTCCTTACATGAATTTTATTAGTCATTTTGTCTTTAGTATGAGTTAACATTATTGACCCATGTCACTAAGTTTTATGGTTTTTATGCATCTAACTAACTAGTATGATAGATTTGCTATGAAAAACTCATACAAAAACCAAATTGTGAAATTTTAAAGGTTGTGATATATTTATTAATTTGCACAAAAATCAAGATTTTTTTAAAAATATTAGCCTAAAAATAAATTGGATAAAATGTGTTTAATTGCCTTCCACACCAAATCTTAGACCTAACAACCTGGCTCCTTCTTCTTTTCCATTTGCCCTTTAACAAAGTCATATTATGCTATGATGAACTTAATTCAAGTTTAGTCATTCACATCACCATTATCTCAAAGTTACTATTTACAATTAACTTGTTCACCTTTTCTCATTCCTTTTAGGGAAAAAAGATCCATGACATGATGAAGTATAAGTATCTTTATGATGTTATACTTAGCTACACTTATAGATTCTAAAAACATGTAATGCACTTAACCATTATTACTTATAAAAACCTCTATGAACCCTCTTGGCTTTGGTTTCTCAATTATTAAGCCATTAGTGCTCAATTTGTAATAATTAGTCAATGGTAGTTCTTAATGTATAATGACACCAACTATCTTCTTTTTATTGGGCAAAACATTTTTTATGATATTAAATATCATGTCATGAGCATTAATTATGAGAGGAACATTTGCCTATACATTCTTGTATAGCCAATTAATTTATAAGAATTTATGAAGAAGCACATTGACTTATGTTAAGCTAGATGTTAGATAAAGATTAGGCCTAAGGTTTGTAAAAGAACGTATAGCCAAGGGTTTAAAAAGGACCTCTTAAGTCTAATTTTAATATAAGCCTATTAATTAGACTTAAACTTCCTTATCACACATCATATTTATATATTTTTTATATGTTTATGGATTAAACAATATTAAAGCAATATAGAAATCCAACCTTTTGTAAAATTAAAGCCAATATTAGCTCTCAATCATGAATTACATGCAAATAATATACTGTGATTAATTACCTATAATAGCCCATATCATTTCACATATGTTATTCATACCTTTTACTTTTTATTATAGTATAAAAAGAGGTGATGTAGAAAGATCAAGAATAATTTACAAGTTATGGACAAAATATCTTAATCTAATTAAGCTACCAACTTTTGCATAATTGTCAAAAAAAGAGCCTTAACATTAGGATGTACCAAACTATTTTACACTAAAGGTATAATATTGTCTTCTCTTTAGCTTTGTTCATTAAAATGCCAACAAAAAAAAAAAATGAAAAAAAGGCTTTATAATTAAGTTCCCAATCATATCTCATGTCTAAATCAACCTATCATTATACTCTATTGATAATATTACCTATTTAAGAACTCTTGTAAAGCATTCTCATAATTCCTTTTCCTATCCAAACACAACTTTTTTATTTTATCGACTAGAGTCCCCTATTTCCCTTATAATACCCAAAGTTTGATATTAGACCTTACTTTTAAATTTAAAGTATTGTTTTAAAAATTAAAAAAGTCTAGTTGGTTTAACCCAAACAATTGAGAACCAATTAAAGATTTGGTTTGGTGTAATTTTAAAACTTAAGTATTTTAAGAATCAATTAAAAATAGGTGCATCAATCCTAATTTTTCTAATTTTTTTAAATTGTTATGCCTTATAAATTTATCTTAGGTTATTGGCATGAAATCTTTAATATTGAACTAAAAATGGTCAAGAAATATGTTTAACTAGTTTTGCTTCAAAATATGATATTGAAGATGAATTTTGTGAAAAGAACAATTAAATGCTAATAATAACTTTAATTGTATAATTATAAAAAAATTTTATATAATAATATTGATTAAGTCTCTTAATATTAAAAAAGAAAACGAAAAAGCTTAATAGGCTTTTGTTTGATAAAATTAATTTCTTTTTTACATTTTTTTCTTTTATTTTAAAACAAAAATATGATGATTTGACTACAATAGACTGAAGGTTAATAACCTACTTTAAAATAAGTGATAATCCATAGTACACGTGCAATCTTATAAATCTAAAGTTATTAAAGTTTAGCAATATTTATATTTTATCTTTTTTTTTAACCCTTTAGCAAAAACATACTTAGTTAATGATTGAGGGCTAAAATTATGTGTAATATGAATAATCATCATTTTTTTTTGAGATATCTCATGTATGTATATTTTACATGACACTATTACTTTTTTTTTTTATTGAAAGTTCATTAGGCTTTTTTTTTTTAATCAGCACAAAAATTGTATTTTATTGAAGAGTGCAGTTTTATGGGTAAAGAAATCTAATAAAGGGAGAACCATAATGAACTAGTATGGTGAGTTCGTGTTAAAATTTTTTTTCTTTTGAATTTTAAATTTTTTTGCATAAAAACATATGATAAGTAATAAGAATAATAAAATGCATAACAAATTATCTAAATATATAATGGTGAATTGATACATCTTTTGTAAAACTTGTTATTTTATTGTACTTATTGTACATTTAATATTTTTTATCTAAGAAAATTTAAAATTTACAAGAAAAAAATATTTTTTTAACACGTGAGGTATATACACATTTTTGTACTTAATAACCTTTTTTCATTTATTGAAAATGGGTATATACAAATTCACCTAAATGGCAAAAAATTGAGATTAAACCTTTTTTACATGCCTAAAAAGCTTTAAAGTACAAAAGGAAAACAAATGTAAAGGGGGAGAGAGAGAGAGAGAGAGAGAGAGAGAGAGAGAGAAGAGTGATTTACCTAAGTACTAGTACCCCATTAAAAAGAAAAAAAAAGTAGAGTAATATAATTAGAGTAAGCCAATTAAATAAAAAATCAAATTAGATAAAATAAAATGTAATCAATTGTGTGGCACTTCAAACCTTTGACCAAATTACCTAGCTTTTTCTTCTCTTATGTTTGCCTTTCAAATTCATGTTATGAACTAATGTAATCTTCCCACTCCTTTATTTTACTAACAAATCTACAAAGCAATTGATCTTTTTATTCTTATGTTGAACAAAGACAAAATTTCTCCCTTTAAACTTGTTTGTTAATCTACCAAAAATAGAGTTATGCTATTAGAGGCTTAATTTTGGTTTAGTCATTCACTCCATCATTATCTTGGGATTACTTTTCATAATTAACTTGTCAAATCCTCTATATTATTTTTTTTTTTTTAAAGATCTATAGTATGATCAGACAAATGTCTCTGTAATGTTATAATCAACTACGCCTATAGATTTTAGAATATGCAATGTATTTAACCATTATACCCCTAAGAACCTCTCCAAGCCCTTTTGGCTTTAGTTTCCCAATTACTAAGCCATTAGTGTTAAATTTGTAATAATTAAATAACAATGGTTCTCACTATATAGTTACATCAATTACCATTTTTTTTTTATTGGGTTAGACTATTTCTACAATATTGAACGTTATATCACTAATAACATATTAGAAACATTTGCCTTTTATGCCTTGTACCATTAAGCCTATTAACGAGGAGTTACTAAAGAGGACATTGAGTTTGTGCCCAACAAAAGGTTGTATTAAGAATAGGCCTAACGCTTATGAAAGAATAAACTAAGAAGTCGAATGGGACCTCAAGCATTAGCACTCAAATGATCAATTTAGTGTGCAAGTACGATAAAACCAAGCAATAGGTAAGAAATGATACTAGAGATTATCCTTAGGTAAAGGTGATCTTAACCTATTTATAGGCTCATATAATACTATAGTGAGTGAGATTTAATAGTCATGTTACTAATGAGAGGATCTAATCTTTTAGGTATGGACTGGATTGGGCATAAGACCCAAGGCTTATGATAAGAATCTTTAAGAGATCTTGACTTAGTCATTAGCTCTATAAGATGCTTTAGATCAGTAGGTCACCTTATTGTTTTGTCATAAGCAATTTTTAGGGCTATCAATTAGACTTGGACTTCCTTATCACCTATCATACCTATATATATCTTGTATGCTCACAGATTAAATGTTGTTAAAGAAATCTAAAAATTTATCTTTCTATAAAACTAAAACCAATATTAGTTGCATACAAATAATATAATAGGATTAATAACCCATAATAGCCCATAAAACTTCACACATGTCATCCATACCTTTCATGTCTTATTATAGTTCGAGAGAAGATAAGATACTAATTTTTAATAGAATGAAGAAAAATTAAGAATCATTCAAAAGTTCTTAATGAAATGTTTTATCTAGTTGAGCTACCACCTTATATGTAGTTGCTGAGAATAAAAAGAATGTTAAAAATAGATTGAAACAAATTTTTCAACACTAGAGAATATAACCTCCTCCTCATTTTTGTCTATTAAAATGTAAAAGAAGACCTCATAATAAAGTTTATAGTTCTATCTTATGTCTAAATTAATCTATCATTGTGCTCTATTAATGATATAACCTATTTAAAGGACCTGTAAAACACTTACGTATGTCCTTTTCCTATTCAAACACATTTTCTTAAGTACACTCGAGCCACTCATCTCCCTTTTCAATTAAAGGTGTTAAAAAAATTAAAAATTTCAATTAATCAATAAAACTGAATTAAATCAAATCCAAATTTTGATTAACTAAACTAAATTTTGTAATTAGTTAATTGAAATAATGTAACTTAATTTTTTTATTCTATTATAATTTTTTATTGAAAAAAAAGTGTACTAACCAAACTAATCTAAAATGTTGTTTTAAGTGTACACACATACACATAGTATTTTTTATTTTAATAATATTAAAAAGTATTATTAATATAATTATTAATAACAAATAAATGTTAATATAATACTATTATATCTTAAGTAATTAGTTGATAATTGTAAATATTTTTTAAAATATTACTTTAAAAATATTTTTTACATTTAAATTATAATTTTAAGAAATTTATTACATTTAATTAACCAAATAATTAACTAAAACTACATTAAAATTTTTAGTCAATTGAATTTCAATTAATTAAAATTTCAATTTTCAATCTAGCATAACCAAAATTTTTTATTTGATTTTGATTTTTAGTATTAAGTCAATTAACTAAACTATAAAAACCCTTACTCCTAATTCGTAAAATATGTTATTAGACTCTACTTTTAAGTTTAAAGTAACATTTTAAAAATCAAATTGGATTGGTCAATTCAATCAAAAGAATTGGAAATTGGCTTAAAATTCAATTCAACATAACCTTGAAATATACACATTGAGAATCATTTAAAAACTAGTAAACTAGTCCCAAGTATTTTAAATTAGTCAAATTGTCACACCTCATAATTATTATCCTAAATAGTTGACATGACAATTTTTAATATCAAATAAGAAATAGTTAAAGAATATGTTTAACTAGTTTTGCTTCCAAAGATAATATTAAAGATGGATTTTGTAAAAAAAAAAATAAATAAAAAGGTTGTTAATAACTATATAATATAAAAATTATACAATAATGTCAGTCTAGTTTTTTCATAAATAAAAATAAAAAGAAAAAGAAAAAAAAGCTTTATAGTCATATTTAACAAAATTAAATTTTTATATGTTTTTCCTTTCATTTTAAAACAAAATTTTTGATAATTTGATTACAACGAATTGAAGGTTAATTACCTATTTATATACACTATAATATTTTCCTAAATGAGATAAAACTATTACTTTGGTCTTTTTCATTCTACAAACTACTTTATTTTTGCTAATATGGTAAAATCATTATTTTTAAGAATACTTATCTATGAATTTAAAAATATTAATAAAAACAATTTTAGAGTTTAACTTACTCTACACTTAATTGATTTGAAATTGACTTTATTCTAAAACCAACTCTTTAATGATTTATTTCAAAGGCTACAAATCTAGAATATAAAGGTTTAAATTAAAAGGATTATTGTTAGTTCAATTTGCTTCTTATCTTCTTCTCTTTTTCTTATTGGGTCTTTTTATTCCTTTACCTTAAAATTTTTAATTGTTAATATCTTCCTTTCTAGCCATGGTCTATGATCAATTCATCACTAATTTCTTTAAATTGATCCATAACAAGTTTTTTTTCTTCCATTTTGGAGGTAGTTTCACTATTTGCTCTCTTCTGTTGCATTGTCAAGACTAAACTCTCTCTTTCTCTCTCTTTATCCAAACCACCAATGGTCATCATTATTGATAAATTTTCTTAAATTTAGGCTATTATAATAAATCTTAAATCAAATAATCAAATTTCTTCTTTTTTTTTTAATCTCTCTTTTTTTTATATATTACTGGAGGAAAAAAAAAGAAAAAGTTCAAGGGAGGACTGAATTCTTTGTTTCCACTTTCTTGCTTAATTTAATATTACTTTTTTCCCATTATTAAAAGATGTCTCATTTCTCCCACAACCAATAATTCATGAAACTTACATCCAAACTAGTGCTTATTTAATTAAAGGTAAATTTTGTTATTTATTATATTAAGATATTTTATTAGGATTATAATGTCAATTGATATTAATTTAAGTTGATATACTCGACACTTATAAATTGTCTCAACTATTTACATGTATTAAAAGTAATTTTTTATTGATTTTAAACCATTTTAAAAATTTTTTCTTTTACAATCATCTACAATTTTATTTTGGAAAAAAAAAAAACTCAAGTTATATACAATATATTTTATTTTTGCTCTTTGGAAGAATATTATGTACATTCTTGTGACAAAGAAAAGTTGGTATTCTTACATAATGCATATACTACTTTCTTTTATTTTAGTGTTTACTTACTAATTGTAGGATTATAATATCTATTAATACAAACTTTTTTTCTTACTCTTATAGTATTTTTTTGTATTATATATATTTTTTTAAAGTTAAAATTTTTATTTTAAAATTCTTATATTATGAAAAAATAAAAAAAATCCACATGTCATATGTACTTGAAAATTAATTTTAAAACAACTAACAATCATTAGTATAAATAAAACCTTATAAATCACAAGGGTTAAAATTTATTTGTGTTTATGCATTGTTTCTAGGTGTTTTTTTTAATCTGTCCTTGGGCCGAATCTCTTTGTTCTTTTTCTTTTTCAGCAAGTAGTTGAGGGCCAAGTAAATAGGCCGAGCACTGGCCCCAAACCACAAGACCCACCACCACCACCAACACCGCCACCATCTTGCTCTTCTCTCCAATCATGCATCTCCACCTGGCTAAGTTAGCCGACCCGTATCCGTATACTCAGTTGGATCTCCGCGACTCGTCCAAGAAGTAACGCCATCGTTGCTCTTGTTCTTGTTAATGCCTTCAGCCTCCTGGTTCGGGGCTTTGAGGGTTTGCTGCTGCGGCCCAGAAAGGTAAAAGCCGATTCTTGGCCTCTATATGCATCTCTTTGTGGATTTGTGAGCCTATGATGTTTCGATCTGTTTTCATGTGGACTGTCATAAAATTTTCCGCCATTTTTTTCTTCTCTTTTATTGGAGTTTGAGTAAAGGATGAATTTCATGTAGATTTGCCGTTTCTTGGTTTGCTGGCTAAATTCTAATTCCTCTGATCTTCTTTAACGCTATCTGGGTTGATTATGTGATTGATCTGTTACGTTTATTCTTGTCTTTTCCATCAAATCGGCAATTTTGTTTGATCATAGATTCTTGCTATGATTTTTCCTTCTTCATTGTTGTTATGCGAAGAATTTTCTTTTGGCGTTACTTGCGTGTGCGTACACACACACACACACACACACACACCGAAAGCCTTGCCAAGAATTTTGATGATGATGATGGGGATGAACTATTTGCTTATGGCTTTATTCATAATTTCCTTCATCTCTTTAGATTTATATTGAGGATTACAGGCTCTTTATTTTTTATAGTTGTCTATTATGAAGCAAACAAAATGTCCTGTTCTGTGATCAGTTTATTAGTACGGAACTGCATTTTGCTTCTTCTTTTTGTTTCTTGGTTGGCTGTTTTTTGTACATAAAGGTGCAAGCGTTTTCATACAGTTTCATGCCTTAATTCATATTTAGGGGATTGAGATGCCTTTGTCATTTTTCTGTTTCTTTCTTCGGTAACTAACAGTCACAATAGACTTGTGCTTCAACGTGTTTACCGGAATGGAAGGTTTTGGGTTTAGTGATGCAAGCAGTGCCGTAAGGAAGAAGAGAAGTAATACTTCTCGTCGTCCTCGGAATGACTCTCAGATACCTTCTGATTATCATGATATATCATCCTTATCATCCACACCACCTTCAGACACTGTAAGCAAAGTCTTAGGCAATCAGAATATAGATTATGGTTCAATTTCTCAAAAGAAAGAAGTCAGTTTGATTCTATGCTGTTCAATGGCTTCATCTAACCTTGCTGATTCTCAATTTGGCCAGAATGTACTGAAATATGAGGATGGAGGATTTGGGGATTCTGATGAAGCTTCAAATAATGGTTCTTTTCGAGGCAGTACTGAGCAGAGACATAGCAGACTTGGTTCGACACGGTGCAGTGAAGGTGTTCTTGCCCCAGCCAATTGGAGAAACACGGGTAGCTCGGCTCATTTGGGAGCTGTTACAGATGGAACAGGAAATGAGAATAAAGTTAAAAAGGTTAAGCTTAAGGTTGGTGGCATGACACGTACTATTAATGCTACCTCTGATGGTGCATCTGCTGTGGGGTCCTCTTCTAGCAAATCCTCTCGGTACCCAGATTTCCAGCAAAAGATGATTGAGGTACTTCCCTTCCAAAATTTGCCAAATGTTCTCTCAGATTTTCTTTGCATATAACTTTGAATGATGGAACCATGGTGTCATTCACACATTTTATTGCATTTGATAAAAGGAGAAGTAGTAGCATACAGCAGCCACTGTTCTTAATACTTTAAGATCTTGATATGTTTCTGTGCACTAAGTAAAATGTTTATGTTTTTGGTCATCGGAAGTAAAATTGTTAGCTTATTGTTAAATGTGAATCCACATTCCTATATGCTTTTGTAAGGCATCTCAGGACCAACTGTTGTTAGCCCTTCCTTTTGTGTTCACTTAACTTTCTCCGTTGCAACAAAATTCTAATGCCAGCATCTTTTTTTTTTTTTCTTTTTCCTTTCTTTTTTATTTTCTCCTTTTAATCACAACTTGTGACACTTTTTGTCATTGTTGTAGGGAAATTTGGATAACAATGGTTCCTTTACTTCAGACAAAGAAAGTTATTTGCGAGGAGACCTGTGGAAAGATATTTCTAGAAGTGGTTTAAGTGTTGGGAAGCCTGATGGCAAGAAAGGTTTGATGGCTGATGAAGATCTGTATTCAAAGAAAAGGGATAAGAATGAAGCAGTCCGTAAGAGCAAACGGATCCCAAAGAAGTCCCGGTCCCATGGAGTGCTGGATGATGAAGATGAGGACAATGATGAGATTCGGTATCTTGAAAAAGTAAAAACATCTAAGGTCTTTGCTGATTATTGTGCTGAATCCGAAGATGAGGAGGGTTCTAGCAGGAAACAGCGGAAGATATCAAAGGTGTTGAAAAGAAACATCAATGATCCATATGATGTAGATGTTGGAGATCTTAGTTCATCGAGAAATGTCAAAGGTGTTGGAAAATCTAAGCCTGGGAGACCCTCTGAGGATACTGATTATACAGAAGAGGAAGAACCAGCCTCAGATGGTGATCCTAAAATTAAGAGGAGAAAAGCAAGAAAAGAATTGGTTGATTTACTGGGGGACTCTAAGCAGGAAATGACAATTACAACACGTCAACGTGCACTTCACACCAGCAAAGATATGCCTTCTGGTCATGGTATTGTGTTTCCTAATGGATTGCCTCCAGCTCCCACTAAAAGTGAGTAATTGTTGTCTTCTTTTGAGATCCTTTTCTTGGATTTTGACCTTTTGAGAGATATTAGTTGTTTTATTGTTGTGTGGCAGAGCAAAAGGAGAAACTCTCTGAAGTGGAGCAGCAATTGAAGAGAGCTGAGGCTCTTCAGAGACGCAGGATGCAAGTGGAGAAGGCTGCTAGGGAATCTGAGGTTTGCCCTGTCTGGTGTTAATTTTTCTTCACTGTTTCTTATGTCGTGAGATTTCAGAGAATTGAAACAATCAACTCTGATTGGAAATCTTAGGCTGAGGCAATCAGAAAAATACTTGGCCAAGATTCAAGTAGGAAGAAGAGGGAAGATAAAATAAAGAAACGGCAAGAAGAATTGGCACGGGTACATGTGTTTCATAGCAAGCCTCAGTCATTTACATAGCTGTACACTTTCATTTGTGCATATATGCACAAGAATATAGATGAACATTGACTCTGATGATTCCATATTTGCAGGAGAAGGCTGCAAATGCTATGATACTTACTGCAGGTCATGTTAGATGGGTTATGGGCCCGTCAGGAACAATAGTAACTTTCCCCAGTGAGGTGGGCTTGCCTAGTTTATTCGACTCCAAGCCTTGCAGGTAGGAGTTTGTTCTTCTTTCAGATTTGAGATTCTGATATACTCGGAGGGAAAAAAAAAAAAATGAAAGGTTTTAATTGCTGTTTGGTAAATGTGTCAGAGAAATAGGCTTTGAGATTGAGAATTAATTTGATTAAGATGCATGATCAAAGCACATTTTGCAGATTTCCCTGCATGGCTGCTTCTCTAATTGGTGCCTCCGGGGAGGCCCTTAACTACTTACCCTCCCTTCTTATATATTGCTTGTACAGCTTCTGTTTGGTATTGCCCCCACCAGTTGATTTTATTTCCTGATGTTTGATTTCAGTTACCCTCCTCCCCGGGAGAAATGTGCTGGTCCATCCTGCAACAATCCATACAAGTATCGAGACTCCAAGTCGAAGCTTCCACTCTGTAGTCTCCAGTGCTACAAGGCAATACACGAAGAGATGCAGCCTGTGACTGCCTGTTAGTTGTCAACTTGCTCCAATTATCCTAATCATGTGGCCATCTTTCACCCTTACAGATGTTCTCTAATGAACGGTTTGGTGGATTGGTCAATTTAACTAAAATAATCGCTGTCTTATAAGGTGAGGAACTGTTCATATTGATTTGAAATATTTTCTTTTGCCCTTATGCGGGATATTATTCTTCCTTTCATTGTATCAAGATAAAACAATCCAATCATAAAAGAGCAATAAGAGAACAATAAACTGCTTTTATCTTACATGTGATTTTATAAATACTCTCTGGCTGTTCAATTTCATGGTGTAACTGCTCAATTTTCCTTTCTCTTCCTATATCATGTCTATAACTAATTCAATCCGGTAAATAAGTTTTTTATTATTTTCAAATTTTTATTAGTTTTTGATAAGAACTTGAGTTGATTTCTAATATAAGCATAGATTTGGGTCCACTCTAAAAAAAGGTCTAGATCTTACTTTGCGTATGAACGTGTGTGCTAGTTTCTAGTTTGGCGTCTTGTCTGTGAGCTATGAGTTATGAGCTAAGGTCATAAGTAGAGAGGTCATAAGTAGAGTGACTTCTTAAAATTAATTAACTAGTTTTATTAATTTTTTTAGTATTAAAAATTTATTATGAGAATATATATAAAAATTAGATATTCTCTTTAGTCAGGTAAGATTTTTATAATTTTTTTTAAGAATTTAAGTATAATATAAAGTCACTTTTATTTGAGTAAATTAAAAGGCATTTTTAGTCTAAAATTTTTTATGATTTATAAGTCTTAATATTAAATTTAAACTATCATTTAAATTTTCAATCAAAAATGACATTTGACATTTTTCATGGAATAGATATAATTTCTCTCTTCATATCTCTTCTCTTTGTGATAATTATCTTAGATTAAGAAATGACAATGATGTTTGACATTTGTTAATAGAAGTATTTTACACTCATTTTTTTTACCTTTTATATAATTACCTTAAAATACCTTTAACTTGAAATTATCACCATGAGATAAATATGCAAATTTTTTGTTATCATTTATCTTTGTAACTTTACATTCATTAAATGTTGTACCAAATGGAGCCTTTACAAGCCATTCTTTGAAGTTAATGACCAACAATCATCTCATCTCAAATGCAACCTTTAAGGCTTCCCTTATGATGCAAGGTACCTTTACTCCAAAAGTATTAGAAGGTACCTTTACTCCAAAAGTATTAGAGAATTTACCAATAATGAGAGAGTGCTAACATCAGGAAGGGGGAGGGGATATTAATCAACCACCTCCTCTACTTGCTCTAGAAGGTCAATAATAGTTAGAGTTATTCTTATAGGAAAGTAAGAGGTAAACACTCGACATCCAATGCATGTAAAAGAGTCTTTACTTAGATGAAGACATTAAGTAAATTATGCCTTCCATAAAAAAAGTTCTAATAATTCTTTGTTGAGTTCTTCTTAAGGATCATGACATTATCATTTTGCACCTGAAAGCCCTTTAGAAGTGTCTCATGAAGTCATGGTGAGTTCCAGAGGAATGAGACGGTGGAGTCACAACTCATTCCCCCATGAGAAGGAGACTAGGTAGCTTAAAAAAAAAAAAGCATGCACTACATAATGAGTTTTGGAGAAATTTAGAGCTTCCTTTATTAAAGGAGATACAAAATGTATTAAGGGAGGAGAAGTTTAAACTTCCTATATTAGACACTTATAATTGTATAAAAGATCCAATGGAATATTGAAATTAGTATTAGATCCTCATATTGTTGCATGTAACTTTGAATACCACCATATGCAAAGCTTTTTTCATAACCATAAAGGATACTACACAATGCTAATACTTCAAGCTCTTGGCTTATTTTATTAAAAGTTTGAAACAGTTAAACAAATAGTTTTTGGCAAGATTCGTTATGAGTTGTAGATAAAAGAAAAACTCCTTAACCCTAATCCTTGTTCAACAGTAACATGACAAATTGTTATGATAATATGTAGTGTGATTGAACATTGTCATGCTTGATGTTGAAAATTTGAAGTTAGAAACAATAATGACTATGTTTATGGGCATCTTGAACAAATCAAAGTTGCATGGTTTTATTAGTAAGAATCCACCCAATGATTTTGTTAACCTTAAGGTGCTTAATGAGCTTGAGCATAATGAGCTCAAGATGAATCCTAAGTCACTCAAAACCACCCAGATTGGAGCTTTAAGGGACACTCTAAAAAGCATGGATGGAAAAAGCCTTGGAGCTTAACTCCAAAACATGGTGAATATGATATCTAAAATAATAGTCTTGAGGAATACTAATACTTTAACTATACCATACTCACATCCTCCTTATCATAAGTCTTGCTTGAAATATAGGACTAAAGCCTATTAGTTTTGTCTTGTCATATGAAAATGCCCTTAAGTCGTTATGATACAAAGAAGTGTTATTATTTCCATCATGATCACGACCAGATCATTAATGAATGTTATTAGCTTTGTGATGAAGTAGAGAGACTTATTAGGCAAGGTTATCTACAATAGTTCATCCATGACTCTCCCTAAGGAGAATGCATGTAATGAGAACACGAGCCTTAGGTTGAAGTTTTAAGCTAAGGATGACTTAACAAGCCTAGTTGGCGAGGTCAAACTTAAGATTGGTTAGACTCACTCATGCTAACATGGGGCATAATTTAGATAATCATGGGTTAAACAACTTATATATAATGGGGCGACAACTTCCAAGACGCCATACACCTATTATATATTTAATGTTAGAAGTAAAAGGAGTTGTGAAAAAGAAGGAAGACTACCCTATCATCTTCATCTATGACAACCTAGAGGGAGTTGAGCACTCGCATGATGATCCTTTTGTTATCTTTCTAAATATGGGCGACTTTAACATTATAAGGGTTATTATGGATATGGGTAGTTTAATAAAAATTTTATACTTAAGTGTTTTTGACTAAATAAAATTTAAACAAAACGAGATAAAACTCACAACTTTCCCATTGAACAAATTCACATAAGAGTCTATAGTTCCACAAGGATATATTAAGCTTTCTATTATTATTGATTTGTGCTAATGATTAAATTATGGCTATTAGTAGTGAACCTCCTATCCTCATATAATATCATCCTAGGATGACCCAAACTTTATAGATTGAATATGGTCATCTTAATTATGCACTTAAAAATAAAGTTCCCCACACCTTAAGGAATTGATACGGTAAGAGGTGCATAAAAGTAGGCATGCAAACTTAAGGTTGCCTATATCAAAGGCTGAGAGAAGAAACTTATAATTGAAGTGGGAAGTTTGGACTATTAACTTTATAAAAGAGAAGAATGAGGAATTCACGCCAAATGACTTGTCTAGGTTCCCTTAGATCTTTAAAACCTATTACGAACCATCTAAATTGGCGAGAAATTAAAGGGAAAGGTGAAGGATGAGCTTATGGCCTTTTCGTATGTTCACTTAGAGGTCTTTGTATAAATACCAATAAATATGATAAACATTGATCCCAAAGTTATGGTCTAAAGACTATCAACTGATGAGAAGCATCTACTAGTTCAGTAGAAGAAGCACATGTCCTCAGAAAGAAAATTTACCAATAAGGAATAGTTCAAGAAGCTAATTAAGGTTGACTTCATTTAAGAAGTTATGTATCTAGAATGATTGGCTAATATATGGTAAAAAAGCTTAAGTGGTGAATGTGTATAGATTTCATTGATCTTAGTAAAGTTTGCCCTAAATATAGTTGCCCCTTACCTTACATTGGCCAATTTATGGATGAGACATTAAGGTACAAGCTTTTCATGTTCATGGTTGTGTTCTCAGGATATAACTCGATACCCTTATACAAGCCTTATCAAAATAAAACCTCTTTTATAACAAAGTGAGGCACTTATTGTTATAAGGTTATGTCATTTAGACTCAAGAATGTTAAAGTAACATATCAAAGATTAGTAAATAAGATGTTTTAATCCTAGATAGCTTGTACCATGGAAGCTATATTGATAACATATTGGTAAAGAGTTGGATGTTCGCTACCTTGAACCATTATGACATAAAGCTTAACCCTTTAAAGTGCACCTTTGAGGTCAATTAAGGAAATTCTTGCGTTAATGTCTAATTAGGGAATCAAAGTAACCTAAAAAATGTTAATTTGATCCAAACACTTTCATCCCCGAGGTGTATTAAGGATGCATAAATACTTACTAAAAAGATAAGTGATCTCAACAAATTCATATCTTAATTGAGAGATAAATAGTTGCCTTTTTGAATCCTTAAATAGCTCATAAACTTTGAATGGACTAAGAAGTGTGAGCAAACCTTCTAGTACCTGAAAGAATACCTATCTACAATCTTGTTACTTAGCAAGCTGATACAAAAGAAACCTTCTACTTGTACTTGGCAACTAATTAATTTAAGGTGAACTTAATTCTTATTCACAAGGAAGGTAGTGAATAAAAGCTAACTTACTATGTTAATAAGGTGTTATAGGATACAAAGGTCAGATACCCCAAATTTGACAAACTTGCATTTGCACTAATGATGTTAGCTTGAAAGTGAAGACCATATTTTCAGGCCTATAAGATAATTAATTATCTTTATGAGCTAAACCTTAAGGTTAGTCTTGCATTGACTTAAAGTGGTTAGGAATTAACTTAAACTAATAGAGTTTGACATCCAATTTTAACCCTATATGATAATGAAAGCTTAATCCCTTGCTAACTTCATAAATGAGTGCATCAACTTTATTAAAAAGAAACTAAGGGAGGGCCAAACCTGAGAGCTAGACATTACATATGGATGAATCCACTAGTAAAGAGAGAAGTAACGTGGGTTTAATGTTTACGGGCTTAAAGAGATAACATTACAGTATATACTATGGTTCTAACTCTCTACTTCCAACAATGAGGTTAAATATAAAGCCATCATTATAAGAATTAAAATCACTAAGGCTTTGAAAATAAAATAACTTTAAATTTTTAATGACTCCCAACTCGTTGTGAGATAAGTGAAAGGCAAGTTCAAAGCCTAGGGCAAGTTCATGAAGTCAAGTAAAAAATGTCAAGTGTTAAATAAGCAAGCACCACTTTTATAATTGAACATGTTTTATAAGTTAAGAATTTCAAGGTGGATTCATTATCTAAGTTCCAAGTTGGCCTTAAGTCTAAACTCTGCTAAGTTATATTCTTCGAAACACTTAAGGAACCTAGCTATAAGGTCACTTCAAAGGAAATAATGCTTGTAAAACATAAGCCCTCTTTAATAGTTTTCATCATCAACTATTTACAAACTAGGGAATTACTACAAAATGAGGTGAAAGTTAGGTAAATTTGCTACAAAAAAGAAAGATACATCGTGCATAAAGGCCAATTGTACACGTAAGCCTATTTTTTTGCCTTTACTCAAAGTGCCTTACTTCTATTAAAGACAAATATGTGATGAAGGAGATCTATAAAAGAGTTAGTGGAAACCATAAAGACACCCTATAAATTGGTAGCTAAGGCCCTTAAACAAGGCTTTTACTTGCTTAAAAAGACTTTCTAAGTGTTTATAAAAAAATGTGACTAATGTCAACACCTTAGTAATATTCCTTTATTGTTAGTGATGCAACTTACCTTAGTCCTAACACCTTGACCATTTACTTAATGAGTGCTTGACTTGATTGGCTCTTTCCCAAAGGTAATAAAGAAGACAATATGCAATAATTGCAATTAATTACTTTACTAAGTAGGAAAAGGAAAATGCATTTGCCTTTATTATTACAAAATAGATCAAAAACTATGTGGAAGAACATGATTTGTCGTTTTGGAATCCCTAATATTTTGATCATTGATAATGACAAGTAGTTTGACAATGAGACCTTTAAAGCCTTTTGCTCTAACTTGAGAATTTTTCTAAAGTTTGTAAAGGTTAAACACTCATATACCAATGGTTAGGTGGAGGCAACCAACAAGAGTATAATCCATAGTTTAAATAAGTGCTTAAAGAGAAAGAAGGGATTATGGGCAAACAAACTGCCAAGCATGTTGTGGCTTACCACACAACCCTAAAAACTACTGTAAAGGAAATCTTTTTTCCTTAGCTTTTGGAATTAAAATAATAGTACTATAAAAAATTAGCAAACTGAGTCATAGGAATCTTTGCTTCAATGAAGAGAACAATGATTGATAGCTAAGGGATAATTAGGACTTATTGGGTAAGAAGAGAAAATAAGCCCTTATTTACCTTATGGCCTACTAAAAGAAAATGGCTCAATTCCATAATAAGAAAGTGAAAGGACATTTTTTTCACTAAAGGCAACCTTGTGTTTCAATAATGGGAAAGTAACAAGAGCGATAAGGGTATTATTAAGCTTGTATTGAATTAGGAAGGGCCTTATTATATAACTGAAAAAATTGTCCTTAGAAGCTACAAAATTGACCAAATAGATAGAAGCCTTTTACTAAAGGTGTAGAATTTTGCTAGCCTTAAGAAATACATATGCTAAAGGAGGCTTCATTGCATAAGTGTTAAGAAAACATATTGTAACCACTTTTACAATATGTAAGTACCTTTTGATGCAATGAAAACAATCTTCCATTCTACTCATCTAATTACATCCTAGTTCAAGAAGTTTAAGTAAGTAAAACTAAATTATAAATCCAACTAGCTCTAAAGAGCCAACTTTCTTAAAAGTGGACTAAGTCTTACTATCACAACAACTTCTTAGTGAGGAGAAAGGTTAACAGATGCAAAAATGAGGGCTTGCACACACTATGGTGCATATATGTCAGATTAGGAGTTGCCACCAATTATCTTAGGTGTGATTAGGACACCATGGTGACTCTACCTACTTTGTTAGAATTCTGCGAGGTTCAAAAGTACGATTACATTTTTTTTTTAAACTACAACCAACCTAAACATTTGTTGTAAACGGTGGTATTGTACTTCACTAGTTCCCACTTTTACACTTGTGTTATCAATATTTTGCTTATTTTCTCTCTCTCTCTCTCTCTCTCTCTCTCTCTCTTATTTTATTTTAGTGATTATATGTTTATGAGCTTACTAGAGGTACGTCACATTAGTATCATCACTAGGAACTTTGAGTTTTTTTTTTTCCTTTTCTTTTTCTTTTCCCATTATTACCCTTTTCTTTCTTTTTCTTTTTTTTTTCTTTGCTTTCTTGGCTAAAACCCCTCTCAATTCTTTTGTCCTACAAAATTACTCAACCCTTATTTTCCAGACTCATCCTTCCCTAAACCATTATAATTATCAATTTCATATTATTTGGCTCATAAACACCTCAATCTAGTTCCTTTTGGGCAATTCTTAGTGTGAAAAGTCAAGATTTGGCTTCCAAAAATGGTATTTTTATGGGTTTTTGGACTAACTTTGGTGAAAGAAAGGGGTAGCAATGAAACATCATTAGTCTCCAATCAACACTGTGAAGGCACCAATGGATAGCTCATCACTTGCTAAATGTACCAATGTTGGTATTATGTGATAATGATGACCAAAAGTGGGGCAAACAGAAGTTGGAATGGGCAATGGCATCTAACTTTAAACTAACGATTGGTGCAATCCCAAGGTCCTTTTAGTGTGTGAGTTACATCACTAGATCAAATGGGAAAAGGTGTATTGGCTAGTATTAGTTTTAGCTTGGAACATTGTCATTTAGGGGCATGTGTGATAATGACATAGTGGTTAAACTCGGCTACCTTGCTAATTCGAAGACTTTTGAGCCTTTTTTTATGATGCCACTTTTAAGGATATGTAGATCGGCTTACAAAGACTTCTGAGGTGTCTCCATTGTATTTGTCAATGAAGGCTAGTGGTAGTTGGTGCTGACTTTTTCGATGAGCTCTCTAAGACAAAATACTCGATTTCAGGTATTTTCTTCACCTTTCACCTACTTATTACTTTTTGGCTGGTATTTTCTTATTTTTGGATTTATAGCATGTCAAAACACACATACAAAAAAAAAAAAAAAAAGAGAAAAAAAGGGAAAAAATATATATCAATCCTATTTTATTGTGTAGAAAAGAAAGATTGGGATCTTCAGTTTAAGATAAATGTTTATTTATTTGTTTTTCATTTTTTGATTTTGGTGCTTATGTGTGAGATTGCTATTAGACTTTCTTGTTTCTAAATATAGTGTCTTTGCCACTTTTTAACCAAGTTAATTAACGAAATTCACATTATGATCATTAATGATTTTTGGTAGGTAAAATAGTGAGCCATCAATACTTAGTATTGACATAGTCCTAACTTTGAGCTTAATTTGGATCCCTTTTTCCATGTGATTATATTCATGAAAATGAAATAGAATGTGAGGAAAAAAGCAAAGGTCTCATAATTCTATTGTGGATACCTTTGTTCTAGACATTATTGGCCCTAGAGAGAAATTTCTCCACTTAGATTACTAATTGTACATGTCTTTGGTTGTTTGATGGTATCTGGGTTATTTTAAATACTCTTGGTGGTTTATTGACACCTAAGAATATTTCTATCTACATTTATTGCTCTTTCTACATTATCTTAGCTAAAAGATTTTTTTGGTCCTTAAAGCTTCACTTGTCTCACAATTGTTCTTATGTTACCTCTCTCTCAAAAGGACTTCACATTTTTAAAATGTCCTCTCAAAATTATCTCTTTAGCCTTTCAAAGTGTTCTATTTGGCCCTCCTTCCACTAGAAGCTTCCCTTATAATAAATGTTGGCTCCTTTTATAAAGGAGTTGACTTGATCTTGGTTATTAATGTTTGATAACCTTTTGCTAAATGGTTTGAATTAATTTGTCTTTTTGTTGGATTATTTTAATATTGTGTTGGCCTTTAACTTGTAGGATTCACACTTGAATTGGACAATTAGGCTTTGAGGAAAGGATTGAGTGAATGTTGCTACTTAACTTGGAGTTTTTAAAAAAGCTCCATTTGTGGTTCAGTGATGTGACTAAGGCCCAAAGATAAATTTTTAATTTTGGGTTTAGCTTGAGAGCCGCATTAATTGTTAGCTCTCCTTTTCAAGGACAAGATATAAATTGTATATTAGACTTTTAATTGTATATTAGACACTAGTAGCAATTCAATTATTTTTTCTTTTGTTTTTCATTCTTTTCTTTATTTCTCTTATTTCTTCTTTTACCTTTTTTTTTTGCGTCTAAATAACAATTTATGAAATTAATCTTACGCAAGAGTGAGCAAATGAGAGGCCTTTAAGACAGACAAAATATACGTACAACGGTTACCCCTCATTATGAGTTACTTTAAGAACAAAGATCTCTTTGGATCTCTATTTTGTTTACCCTTTTAAATGCCTATGTAAGAATGTGTTTGTGTTAATATATGCCTATTTTATAAAGTGTGCTCAAGATTAAGGGATAGACTCATAAAATATACTCGATTGTCTTTAAGCAATTGATTGCCATTTATATGTTAAGGGTAATTTTGCTAATGATGACCATGAGAATGTTCAATCAAGGGACTAATGATATTGGTAGAAATTTTAATGTTCTTTGTTGAGGATTTTCTAATACTCAGTTGATTACTCCACTAGAAAGGTTTACCTATTTAATGTGGGATAATTTAGTGGCCAGTTTTGGCCAATGCAAATGGATTTTCCTACCACTTGAAATTCTAAAAGTATATTAATGTGACTTTTAAGCTTGCTTGAGATAATTACATTACTATTTTCCTAGCAATACATTCTTAAGGTTACACAAATAACTTGTGATTGTCATTTATTATGAGAATCTCTAAAGTAAGTTAACATGTTACATGTACTTGTCTGAGATGGTTACCTAACCCTTTCACTTAAGTTAATGATGCAAGGCGTATTTAAACTTCATACAAAATGGTTCTTAATTACCCTTTACTATTAATCTAGAGGTGTGCTAACATATGATTTGTACTTATTTGAAATGACTACATGACCTTTTGCCTTGGTTTACTAATATAAGACTTATTCAAAATTTGTACAAAATTACTTTCATCTGTTATTTACCATGAAAATCTTTAGAGTAAATTGATAGGTTGCTTATGCTTGTTTGAGATGGTTACTTGATCCTTTCACTTAGGTTGATGATGCAAGGCACATCCAAACTTAGAGCAGAATTGTTCTCAATGTCCATTTTTTATTGCAATGCCAAAGGTATGCTAACATATGATTTATAATTGTTTGAGATGGTTGCATGACCCTTTAACTTGAGTTATAAATACAAGATGTATTCAAACTTCATACAAAATCACTTTTAACTACCCTTTACTATGAGAATCTCTAAAGTAAATTAACATATTACCTATACTTGTCTAAGATGGTTACCCAACTCTTTCCCTCAGGTTGATGATACAAGGCACATCCAAAGTCCATACATGATTGTTCTCAACTACCATTTACTATTGCAATCTTGAAAATTTTTTGACATGTGATATGTACTTGTTTGAGATGACTATATGACCTTTTGCCTTAGATTATAGATACAAGACATATTTAAACTTTGTACATAATCATTTTCACCTACCCTTAACTATAAGAATCTCTAAAGTAAATTAACATATTGTCTATACTTCTCCAAAATGGTTGTTTGGCCTTTTTGCTTAGGTTGATTATATAAAATTTGGATTAACTACCATTTACTATTGTAATCTTAGAGGTATGTTGTCATGTGATTTATACTTATTTGAAATGGTTACATGAACTTTTAGCTTTGTAAATGGAAGACCTATTCAAACTCTACACAAATTGCTTTCATTAACCCTTTATAATGAGAATCTTTAAAGTAAATTGACATGTTGCATGTACTTGTCTAAAATGGTTATTTGACCATTTTACTTGGGTTGACGATGTAGGGTGCATTTAAACTCTATTCAGAATTGTTCTCCGCTGTTATTTATTATTGTAATCCTAAATGTATGTTGACATGTGATCTGTACTTATTTGAAATAACTACATGACCCTCTAACTCAAGTCATAGATGTAAGACACATTTAAACTTCATACAAAATCACTTTCAACTACTTTTTACTATGAGAATTTCTAAAGTAAATTAACATATTGCTTGTACTTGTTTGAAATGGTTGCCTAACCTTGTTACTTAAGTTAATAATGCAAAATGCATTTAAATTCTGTACAAAATTGTTCTTAACTATCATTTACTATTGAAATTTTGAAGGTATGCAAGACATGTGATTTGTACTTGTTTGAAATGGTTACATGACCGTTTAACTTGGGTTGCTGATGTAGGACATGTCTAAACTCCATATAAAATTATTAGTTACATTGGTTATGGTCATTTAAATGTACTTACACTTGCATAATATTGTTGAGGGTTTGTCTTCCTTTGTACTTGTTGTTCAAAGAGAATATTTTCTAGTCATAGCATATCATGATTGACTTTTGTATCTTGTTTTTTGTTCTTTTATCATGCCTTTTGATTTTAGTTTGCTTTTCTTGTTTATTTTCTAAATTTATCTCTTAGAACCCTTTTTGCTAACTATATGGCCTTTCCTTAAGGAAGTATGAATTATCTTGTCATGGGGTCCTAAAAGGTAGCTTGTCAAGTTGTGCAATGTCCACGTTTATATAGTCCAAGATTCTTCTCTTCCTATTTGATATAGGAGTCGGGTCATATCTAAGGACCAACTTATTGCTCTGATACACCTGTCACATTCTCTCCTACTAAATCCATTGACGTCTTCGTCAAGAATTGGGGCCTTCCCCTGCCTACTATTTTTCTTACGAAGCATTCGTCAAGAATTAAGGCCTTCCTCTACCTATTATTTTTCTTACGAAGCACTTGGCAAGAGACACCGAAGTTGAGGGTCTCCCTTTTGTCCTCTATTTCAATATTAGAGGACAACCATTCCTTAATGGTAATATAAACTCCTTATTGCTTTAAGCAAGTTAAATGTCATCTATATATAGAGATAGAATTATAAATTTATTTTTCAAATTTCTTCACGTACACGCAATGATCTTTATCAATCATTACAAAGTCATATGAGATTAATACATGATAGAATTTCAAATAACACTACCTATACAATTGTTTTAAACCATAATTGATATTTAGAGTTTAAAATTTTATTCCTTTTGCCTTAAACAATGAAACCTATAGCTTATTTCATATAAATTTTTTCATCTAGCTCTCTATTGAGAAAACTAGTTTTAGTATTCATCTAATGTAATTCTAAATTCATATTTGCCATTATAGTTAGAATTAGGTGAATTAAGGTAAACCTTACTATCAATGAAAAGGTTCTCATATAGTTTATACCCTCATATTAAGTATAACATTTTGCCACTAAATGAGCCTTATACCTTTTGTGGATCCATCAACTTTATACTTGATTTTGAGAACCCATTTATTCCCAATAGCTTTGTGTCTTTAGGGCAAATCTATTAAGTTCTAAACTCAGTTAGGTTTCATAAATTCCATCTTTTTTTCCATTGTTCCTTAATAAGGCATGAGAGACCCTCAGTTATTATTTTGTGCTCTTTCTCATCATAAAAGACAATCATAAGAGCTTCCCTTTCAATCTCAAAATGATGATATAAGATACTTTTGCAATTGCTTTTACGTAATATAAGTTCTTGCAAATCTTACACAACTTATGATATAACACCCCCACTTTATTTGATAACTTAAAGGATTTCCTCATCTATTTGAATTGATAGGTTTAGTGCGCTATAACCATCTAGATCACTCATATCATAAAGATAAAAATCCTTGTCAATATCACCCTTACTAGGAAATTCATTCCTTAAGAATACAATATCATATGATTTTAATTTTGAAATGCTTCTAACATAAACCCTTTAGACTATTCACAGTATCTTCTAAAAATGCTTTTTTTTTTTTCCATTTAGACCTAATTTTTCATATTTATAAGATGGATCATAAACATAAATTGTTGACTTTTATTGTCATAAATTACTCAACTTAAGCATTCATCTTAATTGTAATTCATATAATATGAAAGTAATAGATTTAAAGGGTACACCATTAAATACATATACAAACATTAATAAAATATCACCTTAATAATATATTGGGAGATTTACTTATACCATTGTATATCTAACTATGTCTAAAAAGGTCCTATTTCTTCTCTTTACAGCACTATTTTGTTGCATAGTCCTTGGAACAATTGGGTACCTAATTATATCTTTTTCATTACATAGTTCTTTAAGTTGTTCAGAGAGATATTCACATCATTAATTAGTTCTTAAGATTTAATTCTTTTATCCAATTAATTCTCTACCTTACTTAAATATTTTTTAAAGCATTTTAATGCTTCAAATTTATACAAGATCAAATAAATATGACTATAATACATATAATCATCTATGAAAGTAATGAAATATAAGGCATCATGCCTTACTACACACCATTGGACCATATATGTTACAATGGACTAATTGCAACAAAATTTTGGCTTTAATAGTTTTATCAAATGGTTTTCTAGTTGTCTTTCCTACTAGACACAATATTGACCCATAGGCAATTCAATCTTACTGAATAAGTCTAAAAGGCCCCCTTTAGCTAATATATTCATTCTCTTTTGCCTAACATGACCTAGTTTACCTTTACAAATATTTGCATCTACAACATTATTGTTGGTTAATGCAATATATAGATATTAAACACAACACCGTCCAACAAATGTCTACAACCAACATAAGAAGTGTCATTATAAACATTTACAACATGACCCTCAAAAACAAATTGATAACCTAAACATAAAAGAACAAAAATAGAAACAAGATTTCATTAAATTTCATGTACATAAAAAAAAAAAACATCATGTCGTAATAGGGTTAGACCACTTCGCATTTCTAATTTGTAAGTACTAATCCCTTTAACTTCTACCCTTGTATTGTTCCTAATATACACCCATCTTGAACCAATTTTAATTTAACGAAACTCCACATATGCTTTTCAATTTTTACCTACATGGTTTGTACTCTCTAAGTCTACAATCCATGAAAGATCAAATTCAGTAAATAATACTAAATTGACAACATTAACTAAACAATGAAAATAAGAGTCAAGAATACCCTTTTAGGCTCACTGCATTCATGAGTAAAATGACCTAATTTGTCATAGTTGTAATATGTCATTTTGGTCTTATCCTTTTTTTTTTTCCACTTTACCTCTTGCAATGGTCATTCTTTTTTTTCTTTTGTGGTTATCCATTCCCTTATCCTTTCTTATAATGCTTATAATGTCATTTACATTTCAAACCAAAAACAACTTTTGAACCAGTCTCAACTTTACCACACTTGTTTGACCAAAAGACTTAACAACCCTAAAGCACATTTTTTTTCTAAAATCATATGGCATGAGATATCTTTAAAGGTTAAAGGAATAAAATGAATGAAAAACTAAACTTGTTATTTATTTATAAGGATATGACTAGTTACTTTGAGCTCTGAGTTATTTGATCATGGTAGATATCACTCTTAAGTCTTGCTTCATATTATGAAATGATTTCTTCATATAGACATCAAAATTGACTATCAGCTCTCTCAACCTAATGGTTGAAGTACCCCCCCAACTTGTTTTTGAATGCTAACCACATTACTTGAGCAATCTTATGCTCCTCAAACTCACAAATAAGATTATCCTCCATATTCTTAAGCAAAGTAATGCAAGTCATATTGTTCTCTCTTTTCCAACCCTTAAAGAGCTCTTTGTCTCGCCTTTACTAAGTTGAGGAACCCTCCTTAAGGTTCACTATGACATGGTTGATAGCTTTCAACACTTTATGTTTTTTGAGAATATACTGAACCATGTGGTACTAAATATCATAGTTTTAACCATTCAACTTATCCTCCTTATTAAGCTTATTATCTATATTCATTGTAGTCATTATTAAAATAACCTTAAGACATTTATCAATGATTAAATGTAGCACTTTAACTATTCATTTTGCATTAATATTGAAATAGATTAAAAATAATCTAAAATTAGTCAAAGAATAAAAAACTTACAATATTCCTAATCATCTTCTTTCATACTAATACTATATTACCTTAATGAATTTTAATTTATGCAAAATTTAAGCTCTTAATGAAGATTCTTTTAATCTAACCACCCTAACAACTCTTACCCTTTATTTAATTTGTCATGTATGTAAAGTATATGTGTTAAGCATTAAAGATAATAATTGAACACATATAGCAATATAGTAGACATTTACAATAAAGTTTTATGTACATAACATCAAACATACACGTAACATCTAACATGGAACAATACTACATTAATATCATCCATTACAATTGAGACTTAACTTTTTTTTTTTAATTTACATATAGTTTAGAAAAGGTAATGAATTTAAAGTAAAGAACTACTAACTAGTGAAACCTTATCTTTTTTGGCATTTAGAATTATTTTAGGCCTAGCTCTCAAAAGTTGTAAACATATCTCCATTTTGCCAAAGTAGATGTACTTTGCAATTTGGAGATTAGGATTCATTGACAACACAATAGAGCACCTTAAAACATGCTTAATATAATACTTCCATGCTTTTTTAAAGGCATATTATAAGTCATCATACCACTTGATAATGTGCTTGTTGTGTTCCAACTCATGACACATATCAGCCCTCTAGAAGTTCATTAATGACTTAAATATAATATCAATCTTTACCTTGTCTTTAAGCCTTTTAGTCATTAAGATTTTAAGATAATCAATTAAAAATCTTATATGTTTAACATTGTTTAAGGAGCTCAAAATTCATTCTTCTAAGATACTCTCTAATTATTTTTTTAGTTGGAGTTTGCATCATACAAGTCATATTTTATCGTTAACTAAAACTAAAAGAATATTAGAAAATATCAACATAAAAAAAAGTATCGTTTTCATAATCTACCAATTTTTCAAATACAATATTAAAATCTTGTAAAGTACAAAATTAGAAAAATTTTAGTGTAAATTTAATATTTTTTTGATAATTCTACTAATTATTATAAATTTTTAAAAAAATTAATTCATTTTAGAATAGTCAAAAAAATATTAAATGGTTGATCCTTATTGGTTATTACACAACATACGACACTTTCTAATAGATCAATGAAATATGAAGTCAAATAATCTTTTTTTACTTAGTCAAATTCATCACATAACATTTTCTCAATAGCATTTACCATGTATTTTAATGATCTTTTACTCACCAAATTAGTTAAATAAATACTTCATTTTACTTACCTGTCTAAAGTATATATAGTACATTCACAATCATTTGAACTTTCAATGATTGTAAAATTTTGATATATATAATAATTTGATTTCCTTAAGTCATTTGTGTAGTTAATTTTCAAAAATAACATATATACTTAATAAACAATCTAAACACATAAAATTGAAATTTAGTTTAAGTTAATTCATCTTTTTTTTTTTAATTTTAGATTCAATTTAAAACTTTAAAATTCATTTGCTCTTAATTAATATATCTAAAATTAATAAATAATATATGGTCGAAAAACCCATAATAAGTACTTTTAATATATGTAAATTTTGTACTTAAAATTATCATGTTTAGTGTTAATTTTGAAAAAAAAAAACATACAATAAGAAAAATGTTTTTCTCACATAATATAAAACCAAAAAATATAAAATATTTACAACATGTTGCACAAATCAATAATTTATCACATTCAAATTTTCATAAAAAGATAACAACTCATGTGAAAGAAATAAAATTTTAAACATATCATCCTAAAATATATATGAAAATTACATATAAAATAACAAAAAAAGTTAAATATCAATTTTCATATTTTTTTCATAACAAAATCAATTTAAGAGAATTATGATATTAATGATAAATTAAAAAGTTAGAATAATAATTGTTTTAAAAAATTTTTTAAATTAACATTAAACTAAGCACCAATAAATGGACTCCTTTTTGTGATTGAAATAATATTATTATACCAATAACACTTTATTCATAGGCTAATAACCTCATCTTATGAAAATTAACAAAATATATATTTTTTTTTTCTTTTGGTTTGTTTAAAAAGTTAGAAATTGACAAATTTTCTTTCTAGTTTTTTTTTTTCTTTTTGGCTTTCCAAGGTATCTAAAAATTATTTCTTATTAATATAATTTTTTTACATATTTTCTATAATGTATATTTATAATAAGAACAAGTTTTAACCCTCTCTAATTTTTTTTCTTTAATAGATTGGGTAAGTCTATTATGAACCGGCCTACCCAACCCAACTTAATAACATTTACTTGTCTATATACCATAAATTCAAAAATTGAGGAGCCACCAGTATAGCTTTCTACTAAACTATAAATTAAATTTTCCTATCGATGATTGTTTGAGGTTCAGTAACTCGCTTATTGACATGGATGGATGACATAATGACTTGATGGTTGAGCTAACTTTGTTTCTTTTCTTTGGTCAAGTCTTCATGAGTTGCAAAATGAAGGCATGAAAAGTAGTTAAATTTACTGGAAAATTGGTGGTTGTACTGGGACACCAGTATACAGTCGTTGTCTTGATTTCTGTTTTAACCACTTTGATTTGGTTTTGAAACTGGGTTTAATCTAAATTTAACATAAGAGCCTCTATACTAATAACGTGCAACAGATAAACAAAAGGGAGGATGGAAGTCAGTGACGGTAAACTAATTTCTCATAGACTTCCAAGCTAAAACTAAGAATTGATTACTGGAAAAATCCTCCAAAATAAACACCAAAGAGTCGAAGATGATATTACATGAAAGAGCATAATCTGGTATTTATGACCCAAAAGCTTCTAATTATGAGAATCAATGGAGAATGCTTTTCTTGTTCGTTCAGGATGATAAATAGAGGAAAAGAAGTTCAGACGTTGTGTTCTCTGCAGCATCTGTATTTGTGACTTCACCATAAGAGCTCTCACACACACTATCTATTTTGTGATTATGTCAAGTCAGCTTTATGGAAGTTCCAGCCCAATTCGAAAAATCAGCAATACCAAGTATATATTGATGAGTTGGGATGTGACAAAAATAAGTTGACATATTAATTTTTAAAAAAGGTCAGATAGAGGTATTAAATGGATTATATAATTTTTATAGGTATTATTAATTAATAGATATTATTGCAATATTCACAAAAGTAAATACACATTTAAGCTATTATGGGTCTAATGTCTTATTGGTACATATGAGTCTAATGTTACGGAACTCCTAGCCATTAAGAAAGCTATGGAAATTTCCCTTCTATTTATGCTATTATGGGAACGCATATTGTCAATGAATCGGATACTAAGTTTGCCGCCTCTGGGGTGAAAAGAAGTCCATCCACTGGACCTTGGCAATTGCAGAATGAATTGCGGCGTATAGAGACTTTTATGAACAACCATAGATGGGATATTTTGAACATAAAGAGAGCTTCTAGTGTAGCTGCGGATGCCCTTGCCAAACATGGAGTAGATGGGAAGGAGGACTCCATCTCTTGGCTTTAGCTTTGGCTGCTTTTCATGCCTTCTTGGGTGGTTGTTCCCATTGCTCGGTTTAGCCTCCCATGCTGCTACTGTCATGCTTCTCCTAGACTGTTTTTCATGGGCATTATGGATACACTTGCTGGCAATCGGAATGCTTCTTGTTTGCAAGCTTCCTTTTAGTGCCACCCGATGTCTCTGCTACTGGTGGTATGCCCATTTCTTTATTTTTTGTTAAAATATATTTTATTGTATCAAATAAATCTGGGTATCATGTCTCTCAGAGCATCAAGCTCTTCCATATCATGCCTGTGCATCCCAGTTGATAAGAACATGATTACATCGAACCCTAATTCACATCCTAGAGAAACCACACGGCCAGACCTTTCCAAGACCATACAGACCAGCAGCACACAGGGACGGACTCGCACGCCGCAACGTGAAAACCAACAAAGGCCAACCTACGTAAATAACCCTCTAAATAGTCAAGATAGTCTAATGTATGAAATACATGTCCTTACAGGCGACATCCTCGTACTCGTACGAAGATGAATGACTGCAATGAGTCCATTGTAGATAATCAATCAGATTTAAATCTTTTGTACTACTCAAGAGGAGCTTTTGATGGGTCCTATAAAAATTTCATGTTTCGGTTTATCTTAAGATAATCTTCTTTTTTTCACTAAATGTTTATTCTTTCTTTCTTAATTTCTATATATATATATATTCATTCTAATTAAGGAAGTTTATCTTTAGATAGTTTGGTACAATAACAATTGATCCGATATAAAGCAAAAAAAAAAAAAGAAAAAGAGTAATAATCATTAGTCAAACATAACGAAAATTTAAGGGAGCAAAGTGAATGGATATAAAATTTAACGAAAATATATATATATATATATATATATATATATATATATATATATATTTTTTTTTTTTTTTTA
>JAHOYR010000009.1:5968476-6218476 GCA_023213295.1 Bruguiera hainesii
TATATATATATATATATATATATATTTTTTTTTTTTTTTTTTTTAAATTTACCAAAAATTTTATTAAAATATAAAATTATTATTATTATTATTTTTTTTTTTTTGGGGGTTTGGATTGATATAAGTGAAAAAAGAAGCAAAGTGAATGGATCCAGCTTGCACCTACATATATATGCCATCTCACTCTTGACAGGTACTCCCACGCATACTTCTGCCTCATAAACGCATATAACCCTCTTGATCTCCTAGCCCTGTCTCGGTGGCGGCGGCGGCGGCAGCTCCTTTTCCCCCTTTCTTTTTTTTTTTTTTTGTGGAAATTTGGTGTTTGGATTCTCTCTTTTCAAGAAAAAAGCTATTACTTCTGGATCGTGGAGTAAAGAATCGAAGCTTATATATTGCTCGATCGCTTCTTCCTCGGATTGGATCTGAAACCCTAGTGTGTGGATCTGCGGACAAGCAATCGCCGCCATGGCTACGGCGACTCAACGACGACAACAACAACAACAACAACAAGTTGGAACAACAACCGCACCATCGCCTGCATCTGCAAAAGAAGAGGCCTTGAAGAGGAACACCGACTGTGTTTATTTTCTTGCCTCTCCTTTAACTTGCAAAAAGGTTCCCTTTCCCTCCCAGCTACTGCTATTATTCTTTAATCCTTCCTTTTGTTTTGTCTCATTTCTATACTCTTTTTTTGGGGGGGGGTTTAATACAATGTTTGCTGATATTTGGATATGGGTTTTGTGTTTAATTTTGGTTTAATATAAGATCTTTGCGTATTTGGATCGGAGATTAGGGCATTCCAATTGAATTAGAAGAACCCAGCCAATCTCCTTTTCTCTTCTTTAAACTTGGGATATGAAATTGGGAGTCAGAGTCACCGTACCCGTCTGCTATATTAGTAAATCTTACAATTGGTCAATCATGTGTGATTCAGAACTTGTCCATGGACGTTTGAACCCTTCCCTCTCCTTCATGTCAAAAAACTTGAAAGCAACTCTCCAAATCCCTAATTCAAGATTTTAAGAACCCAATTTCGGGGAATAATGGAGCAAGAAAATGCAAAATAGGTGAAAGGGACCAAATCCTAGGTGAAAAGCAACTCATCTCAGTCTATAGCAGTCTAGTTACCAGAACTGCAAGCTATATCCAACCACTGAATAGCATTGGCACTTGCAGGCTGCCAAAAAGACAATATTTTGCTGACCCCTTAAAAATTTTTGCCCCAATTCGTTATTAACCCTTAAATTTCTAACAATAGAACAATTCTAGTGGTTATGTTCACTGTGGGCTGTTTTTTTTTTTAAAAAAAAAGGGCCTAATGACAATGTTTATTAAATCCCAGTAATCTGCAATATTTCTGTCTTCCAAAAGTCAAATGTCTAAGACTATACTCAGTATTCTTCTCCGGTAAAAGAAAGGCACTAAACCATAAACATTACTTTTTGACAGCTTGGTCTTTCACAATCTCCATGATTCAACTTTGACAGGCTTAATAAAAGCATGCTTTTTATGATACAGAAGTATGCACAACACAGTATCCTATCGTCTTGTAGGATAGAAATTTTTTTGAAGTTTAAATCTTTTTGATGAATATTTTATGTTGCTTCGTCATTTTCACTCAATTGATTTTTTTTATGGAATTTATAGTAATACGAAATCATTGCATGGCATGCGCCATTGGTCTGCATAATCTGTATGACATAAATTTATGGTGTTTCATGGACTGAAGCATACATTGCCCTTTTTCTTTTCTTTTTTTTCTCTCTCTCTCTTTGTTTCTCTTTTTACCATTTGAGTGATTCACCATTTTGCAATTGTTGTTTGTTGCTCTGTTTGATTTTGGACTCCTTTCAAATTATACAATGTGAACTCAAGTCTTTTTTTATGTGTACCTAATCCAAAAGGTGTATTAACTAAATTTTTAAATTGATTTCAGGGACTTAAATAACATTTCCTGCTGATGTTTTGTTTCGCAGGGAAGTGAATGTGAATATCGCCATAGTGAATATGCCCGGGTTAACCCCAGGGATTGTTATTTCTGGTTGAATGGAAATTGCTTGAATCACAAGTGTGGGTTCCGACATCCAGTAAGTCTAATGGCCTCTAACATCTGTTCTTATTTTAGTCATGGAGCAATTATTTAATTTTTTTTCTTGGTAGTACTATTTGTGCAAACTTATGGATATTACATATTATATGTTCTCATTTCAGCCGCTTGATGGCTTATTTGGAGGATCCCAAGCAGCTGTTGTTGGATCATCCTTGCCTGCTCAGCAAACTGCCATGCCATGTGCAACACAAATGGCCTACACTGCAGGCAAGCAAGCAGTGCCCTGCATTTTCTTCCAGAAAGGGCTCTGCTTAAAAGGTGACAGATGTGCTTTCCTACATGGACCAAGCAATACAATTAATAAAGCTCTGCAAGTGACAGCTGCTACCCCAAGTTCTGAAGCCCCATCTCAAAAGGTCGCTTTTGGTGGCCTTCAAAAGTGCACTCAAGAACAAAGGATGCCCTCAAAGGCAGTTGAAGCACCTGTTGAAGCTAAACCTTCATCAAACACAGGAATTGTTGCACCAAGAAAAAATATTGGTGCTGAGAAAAATGAGTTGCCACCAAAACACATGGATAATGAGGTTTCCAGACATAAGGAAACAAATAATTCACTTGTGAACAGAAATTCTGGTCGCTCTAACAGTTTGCATCTTTCACAGGTAGCTAATGATCAAAGTTTTCAGAACAATAAGGATTATGATGAATTTTTGAAGGAGTCATCTCCTGGTTTTGATGTACTTGTGGTCGATGATCTGAGAGATTCAGATTACTATCAGGCTGAAGATCAATATGGCAAGAAAAGATATCATGATGAAAGGAACTTGAATGCAATGGATGAATTTGAGCTTCATCATACTAGTAATTACCATTCAATAAATCCTGAAGACTATGACTCCTATGAACACACACAAGGGCAGCATGCTTGGGAGCATCTTAGGGCTTCGTCAGAGAGGATGCTAACAGGACCAGCTCATCTGGAAGAGAGAGGCTATACAAAATCTAATAGCCCTGAACGCATTAGTGAGTCAGATTTGCGTTACCGTTTATCAAAACGACGGAGAGTTAATGGCTTGAGATCAGTTGTCAGTCATGATTCTATCCAAGATGACCATACGGAGGGGAGAGTTTCTGGGGGATCCTCAGGCAGAGATTCGCATCATTTACCCTCACACAATCGGTCCATTCATAGTCGCCTGCATGGTAGAATCAAGCTTCCTGGAAAATCTCCCAACAGTGGTAATGACTTGCACACAGAACAAGAAATGGATGGAGGTAGGTTTTGGGGTAGGTTGTCACCTAACAGGCCACAAAACTCCCATCAAGGGAGGCTTCGCGACAGAATAAAATCTAGAGTAGAAGAGGATTACAATAATGAGGGGAGAGATATTAGACGACCCCACCTGAGAAGGGAAATAATGGATGAAACATGTACTGATTTTGCTGGTCCAAAAAGTCTTGCTGAGTTGAAAGTTGCAAGGAATGGACAGGGTAGGACACAACAATCATTTGGAAAGCAGAGGCACATAGAAAGTCATCTACTTTCTGAAGGTGATCTTTCCTTTGAAGGGCCTAGGCCTTTTAGTGAGATTCTGAAGAGAAAAAGAGAAGCTGAAGCAGCTGCTTCAGGTAGTGGAATGCCATATGTCAATAAGGACGACTATAATCAGAAAATAAGTGAGGAAAGCTTTGTTGGTAGCATCAATAATGCAGCACTTGCAGAGACTCAATATCTCTTTCCTTCAGTTGCTGCAAAGGATGGGCTCAACAGCCATATGCTCATGCATAAGGAAGAATCTACTCCAGCAACAGCTGCTGGTGTTAAAGCTGCAGCAGAAGACATTGAACTTTCACGTGGTCAGTCTTCTCAGAACCCTAATTTCAATGAGCTTGACCCTGAAGATGGAATAAATGTTGAGGATACAGCAGAAGACCATGAGTTTGAGGGCGAAGACCAGGGAGATGGGGACTACGAATATGAGCAGGTTGATGAAGGGGACTACACCTATGAAGAGGGCCAAAATGCAGATGCTGAAGAGGGTGAAGATGTGGATGTTGAAGAGGAATATGTAGATGGTGAAGATGGGGATGATTTTGCTAAGAAAATTGGTGCAATATTCTCGTAAGTGATATAGAGAATCCAGACGCTGTCGTGATGGTTTGGATTTGTTGAGCCCTGGAAAAACTTATATGTGATTCTTATATTTTATAGGAACAAGGAAGCGACTTCTGTGATGTTCTTTTTCCAGTAGGCTTATGAGTTCCCTTCCCTTTCACATCGTTAAACTAAACTTTTTACTATCATTGTATTTTACTGATTGAGTGGGAGTCTCTCTTCTGCTTATGTCATTTTGATTTACCCATCAGTAATGCTTTTGCAAAGGCCTGATGAATGTAACGATAAAACTTTAGTGAGAAAACTGCTAGTTACTCGGTTTCCCCATCTAATTGGTCTTTATGAAAATCTTCTCTTTTTTGTATTTTTCAGCCCCTTCATTTAGAATGAAAGATTGTTTTTATTCTAGGCAATCAATTCAGTTTTATGTCGAGTAAATTTTTATATTTTTCATCAAGAGGTTGATTGGAAAAGTATAGAGAGGTTTATGCTCGATTTTAATTGATTTTAGAGAAAGTATATGATACGAGAATGGCATGTTGCGAATTGAAATAATAAAAAGTACAAATAAAATAACAATAAACAAAGAAAAGAACTAAGAGCGGGAAGCGGAGGGAAACAGAGACCTAAAAGTGCCTGGTTGAGTGGGAGAGGGCTATGGCGCCACGAGTAAGGGAAGCTGTCAATTCACACGGGGCGGGTCAAAATGGAGAGAGACTAGAGTTCCATGGGTCTGTTAATGAATGTGATGCAATGGGGGTCGTTTGACCTGCAGCCATTGATGGTGCTCAGACGAGAGTTAGGAATTTGTGTAGTAGGTAAAATTTTTGCCAACTCAGCTAGGGGTTACTTCAGAAAATGATGGAGTGGCCTAACGAGAGGAAAAATTTTAGTAATTTTACATCCAAATCCCTTGTTCACTTTGTAGGTTAAAATCTTATCCAAGTCCCCTGGTGAGCTCAAAAATGCGGAAAGCAAGCAAATGGGTCTTTGCATTGAGGATCAACTGGCACAGACCCATCCGACTTGATTACAATGTGAATTATGAAATGCGGGGATCTGGTGTCTATAACTGTTGAATTTGGTGTCGTGCCCGTTTAGGGTGGAAGGCGACACAGGAAAATTTCCATCACTTGGTTTAATTTCGTTCAATTGCAAACATTTTCAATAGGAATTTATCATTCCATGCGCCAAATTTGTTCTGTAACAGGGGAATTATAATTGATTTGATTTAAGTTGTGTTGAACTTACAACTAAGAATGTTAATGGAAAGCATTATTGAAATGGTTTAAAGACCATGTAGATTTGTCTTGTAATATGGAGTTAATTATTGATACGATGGTGAGCTGAAGACTTCTTCTCTAATTCCTTCTATGTGTGATTTTGAAGTAAAGTAAAGAATAAAATTAATACTTGTATTGCCTAGAACGGGGTAGGTGGTGGCAATAAAGAATGTGAAACTAGTGGACTGAGATAGCAGAATAAGTATCAATAAGAGGCCTAATTTCGTTTTATTTGTAGTTGAAATGGAGGTATTGATGACAATGGAATGTCATATTTGGTAAGAAATACCGACTAATTTTTATTGTCAATATTTTGCTTTGTGGTTGGAAAGGAAATGGCCTGCGAAGGAAGTGGTTGTCCAGAAAGTAAGAAATGGGACGGCTAGAGTTATGTTAGGTAGAGGGAGGTTTTCCTACTGGGATGCAGCAGTGAATAGTTTTTTAATTGTTATTTTGTGGTCGTTCTTATAGTCCATAGACTCAATGTGGATTAAAACATAGTTTATGTGTCAGTCCTGTAGGGTTTGTAATTGAGAAATGGAGCTTGATTGTACACGGGATGCTGTCTGCGAAGATGAAGATGAGAATAATGGTGAGAGTGGCTCAACTAATTTGCCGAGTACTGTGAGAAGGGATAGTAGATAGATAGTAAACTTTGAACCTGCAGTAAGGTATTGATCATATTTATGAGTTTTATAAGTTGTATGCAAGTGTCGCGGGTTGATCGATCTAGCGTTCCCACCCGTGCGACATTAGGACTTCTCCCAAGCAGCCTATCGATTTCTTCCCAGCAATCTTTTCCACATACAACTCATAAGAACTGGGAGAAATAAACTCTAGGGAGAGAAATTCTGTAAGTATATTTCTTTTATAAATAAGTTGATACAAATGAGAGAGGAGATTCTCTTTTATATAAGTATAAGGGAAGTCATAACGGTAGATCTCTCCTTGATCTAACCGTAAAAATCACATCTTTCTAACCACCACTACTTACATTTATTACTACCATCTACCCACATTTATTATTATATTAAGGTACATTTATCATATCGACCGTCCCTAGGAATATTCTAAAATACTTAAGAAAATCATAAGACTTAAAAACTGTGATATTCTTTTCTACCGAATTAAACGACGCTTTTGTTACTTTTTTGATATAGTAAGTATCAATTTCTTTCTTGAATTGCCAAAGAGTTTTTATAGGTTCCTAACTAATTTCTCTTTTTGGAAGACCCTTCCATTACATATAGTATTCTTGCTTTGACATATAATACTGTTTCTGTATAACACAATCTATTACTATGGATTCGACTTCTCGATCATATGAAGTTTGCACTCTAAGTGGTGTGCATTGCAACTTCCCTCGATCCGGATCTTCCTCGTCTACATGATAAGATTTAAGTATACTCACATGGAAACTTGATACACCTTTAATTTTAGTGGCAACTCTAGTTTGTATATAACCTTCCCAACTTGTTATATCACACGAAATGGCCCCTCATAGCAACAGATCAACCCTTTGTGCATGTCCTTATATCGGAGAATGATGTATAATTTGGCCAACACTAAGTCTCTGACTTAAAACTCCACATGTCGTCACTTTTTGTCAACCCACTTCTTTATGCGTTTGGAGGCTTTATATAAACACGCCCTTACCAAGTCCGCTTGTTTTTGCCAATCCTTGGCAAACTTGTATACAGGTGGGCTATTTTCCCGCTACCTCGATATAATCGCACTTGGAGTTTATGGTTGTTACCTAGTCACGATCTCGAATGAACTTTTCTTGATAGACTTACTTCGCTACAAGTTGTAGGAGAACTAGGCTACATCGATCAACTTTGCCTAATTTGTTTGTGTTGGGCTCATGTTGTATCAAAGATAAATCTCTAAAATGTATTAACCCGTTTGGTTTGACTGTTAGTTTGAGGGTGTAGGCTCGTAAAGAAATTTAACTATGACCCCAGTAGTTTGAATAGTTTAATCTAAAAACGTCTCGTGAATTGAGGGTTGTGATCGCTTATGATTGTTTGTGGGACTCCTTAGTACTTAACTATGTGCTTTATGAATAACTTGACTGCCTCTTTAATTGGACAATCCTTTGTCGCTGGCATTTGAAGAACCTATCCATCATGACCATAAGAGTCTGACACCTTTTGAACTTTGGCAAGTTCACTATGAAGTCTATGAAAACACTATACCATGGACAAGTTGGGATAGGAAGTGGTTCTAGGAACCTCGACGATGAATGTTGTTCAAGTTTATCTTGTTGGCATACAAGACAGGTTTTCATATAAGTTTCAATGTTGTCTTACATATGAGGCCAATAGTATTAGTCTTTGATGAGGGCTAAGGTATGGTGGATCCCTAGATGACCCCTCCACTTTAAATCATGGCATTCGTGCAACATCTTTTTCCTTAGCTTCCTATGGAGTGACATATATAGTCATCACCTTTTGGTATAAAGAAGATCGTCCTTACACCAGAACTGTCAAGTCTTGCCTTCTTATGTATACCTAATGAGGGCTTTAGCCTTTTGATTGTGTTTGAGCCCCTCTTTAATGTGATTGATCCATGGGCAACTCGATCGACTCACTGTGCTCACTAGCTCCATCTTCCGACTAAGAGCATTAACTATGGAGTTAGCCTTTCCCAGCTCTTACTCCATCACATAGTTAAACTCTGCTAAAAAATTCTGCCACCGAACTTACTTCGAACTTAGCTTCTTTCGAGTCTGAAAATAAATCATGACCATATTGTTTATCCTAATAACGAACTTAGACCTTAAGAGATAATACCTCTACGTCCGAAGGCAATGGACCACCGTGGTCATTTTCTTCTCTTGAACAGTATACTGCCACTTGGTATCATTCAACTTTTAAGACTCGTAAACCACCATATGTTCTTTTTACATAAGGACACCACCAATAACATAATTTGATGCATCAGTCTCTAACTCGAAAGTTCAAGTGTCATTTAGCAACATTAACATCGACTCCTTAGTCATGACTTGCTTCAACCAATCAAACGCCTTTTAGCATTGATTCGTCCACTCCTACGACTTCTCTTTCTTCAGCATATCTGTGAGTGGCATAGTGATGTTTGAGTAGTTCAAACAAAATGCTAGTAATAGTTGGTGAGACCAAGGAATGACCTCAATTCTATCACTTTCATTAGCAGCTCTTATTCAACAATGGCTCAAATTTTTGCCCATCCATTCATACTTGTTCGCTCCCAACAATGTGCCCTAAGAATGGAACTTCCTTCTGGGCAAAGACATATTTCTCGTGCTTGATGTATAAATTGTTCTCACACAAGACTTGGAAGACCTGTTTTAGATGCTCGACATGTTCCTTGAGCATTCGACTATATACAACAATATCATTAAGGTAAACTACTACAAACTGATCTAGGAACGAGTGTAGTACCTTGTTTATGAGAGTATAGAATATAATCAGAGCATTGGTCAGGCCGAATGGCATGATGAGGAACTCGTACGATTCATAATGCATCACGCATATTATCTTTGGCTTGTCTTTTTCTACAATCTAGACTTGATAGTAACCGGATTGGAGATCAACCACCAAGCTCCTCTAAGTTGATTGGAGAGATCCATAATGAGTGGGATCAGGTACTTGTTCTTGATAGTCAGCTTGTTTAGTGCCTGGTAACCTATGAACATCCAGAGTGACTCATCGTACTTCTTCTAAAATAAGATCGACGTACCAAATAGAACCTTAGATGGCTAAATGTACCCAACATTAAGTAACTCCTTCAGTTATTTCCTTAACTATTCCAATTCAGGGGGTGCCATGTAATACGACACCCTGGTAGGTGGTCGAGCATCAGGTACTAGTTTAATTTGATGATCCACTTCTCTACGAGGTGGAAGCTTCTTAAGCATCTCAAGAGGCATATATTGGGACTTCACTCCCTTTGCCCTTATTGTCCTCAGTCCTTAAGGTCACTAGGATGATCACTTCACCCTTCCTTTCTCCTTTAGTGAGTTGCATTGCTAAAATCATCTTCCGATCATGATCCAACTCACAATGGACAAGAATCACACATTAACACCATTTATCCAACATACAAATATACTTAATAAAGGGCAATATAATTGTATGAATTCTATTTAGGAATTTTATCTTAATAACAAAGTCATAGTCGTTAAGGGGAATTGTCTCGAAGGTCTCCTTACTTCTCTATTACTCGATTTGAAGCTCTACATCCCTAGCAATCCCAATGGCAAGGACCTCCTTAAGGTTTACAATTTTAAACCACCTGACTCCTCTCTTAATCTAAAGGTTAAGTTTCTTTGCAATTTCTTCCGATATGAAGAGATCGAATTCCCCAGTGTCCATGAGTGCATTCATCGTGGTTTCTTTAATCTTGAAATTTGCGAACATAAGTTCGTTTGACTCTTTTCCCTTCTTGGACTTGATTGAGTTAAGGATTTGTAATGAACCCAATCATGCCTCCTCTTTTGGCTCATCCTCTTGACAAAAGGCAACCAACTTGGCCCTATTCGAGCAATCTCGTACCATATGCAAACCATCATAAAAGAAGTATTTATAAGCACGAACCTTCTTATATCCTTCACTGCTCGATTTTGCATGAACTTTGGAAAGGTCAGTCGACAGTTTACCTTCATTTAAGCGATTGAATCTTCCCTAATCTCCCCTACTATTAGCCTTGTCCGTTAGATGGGAGTTTAAGTAGGAGATGGAAGATGTCTTGTACTCCACAAGAGATTTGACCACAGTTATGACTGTTATGAGGTCTCCCACATGGAACCACCTCAACTTTTATTTAGTTTATAGCTTGAGACCACTCATGAACTAGTGGTACACCTTTGTCTCATTCATCGAAGGGATTTAAAGTAGTAACTTTGAAAATTGCTTCACATAGTTATGTACTGTGCCCTTTTGCCCAAGATGTTTTGGCTCGCCGCAAGCTTCTTCTTCCACATAAGTAGGATAGTAATTTCATCAGAATTTCTCAACAAATAAATCTCAAGTCATGATAGGATCTCCACACCTATCATCCAACCGACAATGACACTATAATAGTGCATTATCAGTTAAATATATAGATGCAATGTTTACTTGTGATTGGTCATTGTTGATCCTTATGACTTAGAAGTACCATTCCATATACCATAGAAAATTGTCCACGTGTTTGCCCACCCACAAGCCCCTAAACTCTTTCGGCTTAAGTGCGTCTGTTTGTAGACCTTACACGGTGATTACCCCTTTCATGTGTGTTGCTTCTAATTTTGCGAGCTTTCCCTTAAGTTTCGCTATTTTTGCGCATATAACCGTCATCATGGCCTCCAAGGACTTGTCTTGCTGATAAAGTTCTTTCCTCAAGGTCCCTAACAACTCACCTCAAAGCTCTCATATGCTAACTTTGAACTCATGCATCTCAACCATGAGCTTTTCCCCTTTAGCTTATACTTCGTCGATGGTATGGGTTAGGTCATTGACCAATCCTTGGACACCAGTTGCAAACAATTCAATCTTTGTCATACGATGCTTCAAGTCCCCCATAGGATCCCTTGCACTTGAAATAGCACAACGTTTCTTTCCCTTAGTAGCACCTTTCTTGACATTCCACCACGATCATCAAGGCCATCACCCATAATGAGTGTCTCATTAAAATGAGGATTAGCCATTGCACTTAGAGTAAACTAGCTCTAATACCACTTGTCACAAGCTAATTGATCTAGCGTTCCCACCCATGCAACCTTAGGATTTCTCCTAAGCAGTCTATCAATTTCTCCTCAGTAACTTTTCCCACACTCAACTTACAAGAACTCTTAGAGAGAGAAACTCTATAAGTGTATTTCTCTTATGAATAAGTTGATATAAATGAGGGAAATGAGGTCCCCTTTTATACAAGTATAGGACAAGTCGTAATCATAGATCCCTCATTGATCTAACCTTGGAGATCGTATCTCCCCAACTACCACCTACCCATATTTATTACTACCATCTACTCATATTTATTATATAGACGTACATTTACTGTATTGCCCACCCTCAGGAATATTCTAGAATACTCAAGAAAACCCTAAAACTTAAGGACTGTGACACGAGTGAGAAGGGTTTTGGGATTGCCATGCGTGGTGTAAAAAAGAATGTAATGACTGGGGAAGTAAGGCGACAGAAAATTATGTTTACTAAGAGGTAGCAACATAAGTCTAGAGGGAGTAATATGTTGGCTTAATGAGGAAGCAAAAGGGTTAATTGTAAGGCTTGGTTGTGTTGTACTAAGTCAAAGGGGATATGAGTTATAACAAATGTGGAATTGAGTCACAACCATAAGGTGACACCAACACAAGGAAGATTTATAAAGGAACATAGAATTATAAATGAGCATTGGAATGTACAATTAGAAGCCAATGATGGAGTCAATATTAGGCCTCGTGAAAATGCGAAAGTAATTATTGTCTAAGCAGGTGGCCATAAGAAGCAGTCTTGTTTAAGTATTTATTTGACCAATCATGTGAGTAAGATGTAAGGGTGGCAAATAGTTAGAGGTAATGTTGAAGCAATACATAAATTGTTTATCAATATGTAGTTTACCAATAAGGAATTTTTCACTTAATCAAGCCAGACAAAAAAGGGAGATTAAAATACGTTTTTTGGGCTAACGAAAGGTGTCGAGTAACATATAAAGAGTTTTTGACGTAATAACTTTTAATAGCATTTATTTGGCAAACAAATATGACATACCATTTGCAATTTTTGTTAAAGTTGAAGAATTAGTGTTACTGTCGTGCAATTTTAATAGTACCAACAATAATAGTTTCAACAACATAAACGATTATAAGCTAAACATTTTAAGCTAGCAAATTGTTCCAATGTTAAGTATTAAATTCTATAATTTCAATAATTATGAATTAATTTGAATTATATAATTATAATTTTTAAAAATTAGTTATGATATTTAATTTTTGAAAAGATTTAAATTTGAAATTTGTATTTGAATTTAAATTTAAAGTTGTAATGATTAGAAACTTTTGAATTTGAATTAGTAGGAGTTATATAATTCTATTATATAAAGATTGAGTAATTAAAAAAAATGTATGTGTTGATATTTGCTTCAAAAAATTCCATTTTTGCTTTTACACTACTCATATTTACTATTCTTCTATATATACCACAAAACTTGCATAGTAAACTTGAAACAGGTGGTTGCTCAAGAAGTTTGAGTCCAGCAACCAACAATTTGGTATCAAAGTATCTTTTGTTCTATTCTTGAGGGACCTACCAAACCCAGACACATACTAATCCAAGAGTAAGACAAAACTAGTAAGAACTTCCTCCTTCTATTATTTGACATTAACCCATTTGCATATAGCCTCTCTCAACTTCACACCACCACCACCACCACCTAAATTCTCTAGAGAAAACTCTCTAGTGGACTATGATGATGAAGACATATCTCAAGGATTTTGATTTGTGGGAAGTTACCAAAAATAGAGCTACAATAGCTTCATTCCTAGTAAATCCCATTGTGACTCAATTAAAAAATCATAATGAGCAAACCTCTAAACAATTCAAAACCTTGACATGCATACATTCAGCTATTACAAAAGTCATATTCAACAGAATTAAGACTTGTGAAATAGCTCAAGAAGTTTGGAGTAATAAGAAAGGAGTATGCATAAAGTAAGAAAACTAAATCTATGCAACTATTTAACTTAAGAGGGGAGTTTGAGTTGTTAAGAATGAAAGATGTTGAGAAAATCAAAGAATATAGGATAGGGTGTTAAAGTTGGTCAATTATATCAAATTATTAAGAGGAGACCTTACTAAAACAAGTATTATGCAAAAGATGCTTGTAAGTTTGCCAGAAAGGTTTGAATCCAAAATATTTTCTTTAAAAGATTCTAAGGACTTAACCAAAATTACCTTAGGAGAGCTAGTTATTGCATTACAAGTTCAAGAGCAAAGAAGATTGATAAGACAAAAAGAGATAGTAGAAGATGCTTTTTTAGTCAAACATATAGAAAAAGATCAGTAGAAGAAGAAGAAATAAAAAAGGGAAGTATCTAAGTAAAGATCTTGAATGTAACACATCAAATAAGGAGCAATAGGCTCAACCTTGTCCACACTGTAAAAAGGCAAATCATCTTCCTAAGTATTACTAGTGGAGGTCTAATATTGTTTGTAGGAATTGTAATGAAAAGGAGTATCGAGAGAAGGTCAGTCTAAAAAAGATAGGATTCAAGTAAAACAAGAAGCACAAACTGCCCACGATGAGGTAAAGGAAGCAGAAGAACAACTTTTCATGGCAAGAAATGCAGCTGATCACAAAGAGACAAATGCCTAGTTAGTTAACAGTGGTAACACAAACCAAATATCTTTAAATCTATCTTTTTTCAAAAGTCTTGACAAAAATTATGTTTTAAAGGTTAAGATAAACAATAGAGACTATATAAAAGTACAAGGTAAAGGTGCAACTGTAATTAAAATGCCTACAAATATTAAAGAAGGAGGAGTTGTCTGTCAAACTTGCCAGCAAGGAAAACAAACTCGAATCTCTTTTTCAACTGATAAAGCCTGAAGGAGCAAGGATAAACTGCAATTAATTCATTGTGACACTTGTGGCCTAATGAACACAAAATCATTTAATGGTAATAAGTATTTTATGATTTTTATTAATGATCTAACCAAATTTTGTTAGATCTATTTCATAAAATATAAGTTTGATGTTGTTGTGATCTTTAAATAATTCAAAGCCTTGGTGGAGAACCAAAGCAATTCCAAGATCAAAACTATAAGAAGTGATAAGGGAACTGAATTTGCTTCAAGCCAATTCAAAGATATATGCATTACAGTAATAATCAAGTAACAACTTACAACTCTATACACACCCCAACAAAATAGGGTGAGAGAGAAAAAAAAAGCAAAAGTATTATAGAAGTGTCGAGGTGCCTTTTATTTGAGAAGAACATGCCAAAGAAGTTCTGGGCAGAGGTCCTAAGTCTAAAAGTTCATCAAACTAGTAAGGGAACCTTTGTGAATCAAGAAAGGTATGTTGAAGAAATCCTCAAAAGGTTCTAGATGGAGAACTGTAAGGACTCAAGCACACTTATGACAGTTAGAACAAAATTGACAAAGGAGGATGGAATAGTCAAAATTGATTTAAGTAATTTAGTAGCCTTGTTGAATGTCTGCTCTATTTGATAGCTTATAAACCTAATATCATGCAAGTTACTAGGCTTCTTTCAAGATACATGCATGATCCTACTTAAACACACTTTAAAACTACTAAAAGGGTACTTAGATGCATCAAAGGGTCAGTCAACTATGAAATCATGTTTAATAAATCAAGCAGGCTGGAGTTAGTTGGCTATATTGATAGTGACTACGTTAGCTCTCAAGATGATATGAAGAGTACAACTAAGTATTTGTTTACCTTAGGTTCTGTAGTTTTCTGTTGAAATTCAAAGAAGCAAACAATTATGACTTAATTAACAATAGAAGCTAATTGCAAGGCACTAACTACAGGGGTAAATCAAGTAATTTAACTTCAAAGGATATTGACTAACTTGAAAGTGGAGCTAACAAAAACAACCACAATATATTATGACAATCAAGTTACAATTAGAATCTTCAAAAATCTAATTTTACATGAAAAAATTAAGTTTTTGTTAATAAAACTTCATTTTGTGAAGGAAACATAATAGAACAATGAAATAACATTCACCTACTACTTAATAAAAAATTAACTTGTTGATATACTTACCAAGCCACTTAACAAAGGAAGATTTATACAATTAAGAGATAAATTAGGGATGTAGTGTAACAACACCAAGAAGGAGATTTAAAGGATTTTTATTGCTGCCCTGCAATTTCAACAATAGTAGTAACAATAGTTTTAGTAATATAAGTAGTTGTAGGTTGAATATCTTAAACTAACAAGTTATTTTAATGTCAAGTATTAAATTCTATAATTTTAATAATTATAAATTAATTTGAATTATATAATTATTATTTTTAAAAGTTAATTATGATATCTAATTTTTTAAAGAATTTAAATTTGAAATTTATATTTGAATTTAAATTTAAAATTATAATAATTAAAAATTTTTAAATTTGAATTAGTAAAAATTATATAATTCAATTATATAAAAATTGAGTGAACAATAAAAATGTGTGTATTTTTTACTTTTATTTCAAAATATCCTACTTTTACTTTTGCACTATTCACATTCGTTCTTCTGCATATATTAGAAATTTTGCACAACAAGATTTAAATAGGTGGTTACACAAGAAATTTGAGTCTAGCAACCAACAGGAGTCAATCATCATAGACAATCGATTTTGTTGGGTTGTGCTTTATTAAACAATGAGAAGACAAAAACTTATCAGCAGCTATTTAGGACATAGTTGAATTGCATGAGAGGTAAGAAGCTTGACGCCATTACTGCAGATCAGTGTAGGAATATAGGTAATGCTATTGAGATAGTTTTCGCTGAGATTAGACATAGATTACGCATATGGCATAAAACATGCAAATTTTTAGTCAAAATGGCCAGACATTTTGAATATGGAGCTGTGAAAGATGTATTCATGGGGGTTGAGTTTGATTCTATTATTGTTGCTGAGTTTGAGGAGAGATTGGAAACCATGGTAACTCATTTTAAACTTGATGTAAATGAGTGTGAGGACATTGTACGACAATAGGGAGCAGTAGGTTCCAGTCTTTGCAAAATCATCATTTTGGGCAGGAATATCGTCAACATAGCAAGTGAAAGTATGATTTTCTTTCTTCGATGGATTCATTTATTCTCCAAGCCCATTGCGTTAATTTGTTGAGCAATATGAGTATGCGATGAGAAAAAAGATTGAGAATGAGGTGCAAGAGGATTTTTGCTTTGCCAATATACAGATTCCATGTGTGACTAGGTAAGGGATTAAGCATCAGCTGTGTAGAGCTTATACGAACAGGTTTTTGAAGGCTGTCCAAGAGCCACTCACAGATTTAATGTATTGCGATGTAAGAGCATTCACTGAGGAGGGAAATAATAGTTTCTTTGAAGTGACAGAGATGGTGTCAGTAGCTGGTGTGAGGTCCAAATGTGTGCAGTTTTTGGGGAGCTTCATTGCAGAAACTCGTAAAGTTAAATACAATTGTCTAATGTTTGAGTTCAAGGGAATACTTTGTTCTTATGGCTAAAAAGTTCTAACAAGTAATTATGTCATGGTTATCCCTGAAATGTACATGATTAGGCAATGGAGGAAAGATGTTTGTAGAAGGCACAACAAGATAAAGATTGACAGCACTATTCCTTCTATTAAGGTCCAGAGGATGAAAGAATTGGAGAAAATCTTTTATTTGCGGATCGACTTTGCGGTTGTTGGCGTTACAAAGTTTGAATTTACGATGAATGGATTGAGAGAGCAGTGCAAGCAGCTACAAAATTGGGAGCATAAGTGCCAAACTAGTCAAGATGAAAATACAGTGGTGGCCTGTAATGAAAGCAAGTTATCTATTAGTGATGGCGATGTTGGGTCTAGTGTCCGTTATGAAGACCCTGTCATTGTTAATCGCAAGGGAAGACCTAAGCCAAAAGGGTTGTTTTCAACTATTGAATAGGCAACTGAGCTGAGGCCAGCTACTAGGTGATAGACACGAGCGTGGTTGCCTGGTGCGCAAACAGATGTGGTTAAACCTGCTACCTTTATGTTCTAGCAGGTTTATGTTTGTTTTCTTTTTTTTTTTAATTTGTTGTCTTAGTTGACTACTTTTGTTATTGACACAGTGGATCTGATGAACCTGTAGAATGCTGGAGAAAATAAAGCAATTAGCATGGTAGCCAACAAAAAAATATTGATTATCCTGCTTTCTTTCTCTTGTAGGCCAATGAAGGACAGTTACCGAAGAGTAGCACAGCAGCATACCCGCAGGGACTGCAATCTTATTCATACCAGCCGGTTCAAGGGAGAGGAAAAACAAAGATTTCATTTATGGAAATTGCCATGAGAAACCCTGTAGTAGCTGTACAGGTTACTTGATCTTCAAGTGTTAAGTTTGTTTCGACTGAGTACCCTTGACTGCGTGCATTTGAAGTTCTTGAAACTGACTGTGTTCCATCTCAGTTGATCCACGTAATGGGTATGAGGCTTCTGATACCATGCATCACTACGTAGTAAGTTCTGTTATCGCCACTTCAAGTTGTGTGAGTACCAAAAGACAGCACCAAAGAATATGAAGATATTACACTTCATTACAAAGTCCTGATTATCCCAATGATTATCTTTCAATTATTGCTTCTAAGACAGACTTTGTTGGCTTTACTGCTCTGGGAAAAATGCTAAATCAAGTATTTTTGGTTAATAATATAGATGGTTTTCATCAATTATTCAGTGCCATCGATCTAAGGGCAGAAAGTTTTGGTGGTATGCTTTGAAGCAAAAAAAGTCAATTGCTTGGATAAAATTGATTTATCTTTTTCGTTCCTTATAGGCAAGCTTTTTGTTGAGCATGGTTATGGAATCTGATAGATGTGATTAACATTTGTCTGTAGTAATTGTGATCTTGCCATGTAAGCTGAGGCGACAATTATTAATGCATACTTATTTCGCTGGTTTGTCCTCTGTAGATTGCTTGAACTGTATGATTATTGTGAAACTTGGTTCCTTTGCAGCTGGAATATGGTTTCAGCTTCCTATTCCACACTGTCTATCTGACTGTGGACTGTTGAAGCCCCTACACGGTCTGGTCACCAATTTTTACATGGCACCTGCATATCGGCGACCCCATTAGGCCGTTTCAGGCACCAAACTGTGGAATCCTTGTAAACACAAGATTTGGCCCCCTTAATTTTTGTTCTATTGTTACTCTCATGGTACGTTAGGCTTTCTGTAGAGGAAAGTTGTTGCAGACCATCGTATGATATTCGACTTGGGAACAATATTGTAGATGTACTTCTTGTCATCTGGTGGCTGACCTATAAAGGAAACAGTTGGATGGTGGTGCATTTTGTCCCTACGGATTTACAATGTGTAGGTCTACCGTGGGTTCAAGTATACTGGGGAGTATGCAATTGTCCCTGTAACTAGATCTTGTTTTCGTGCCCGCTTTGTCAATTTCCATAACTTGACGAGTATGACTGTCATTCACTCTCGCCAATTTCTTTGGAGTCAACTTGGCTCAAAAAATGTTCGCATGGGAGATCAGGACAATGACAAATATGCTTCAAAAGCAATGAAAGTCTCCTCTCTTCCCTAATTGTCACTTGTATCGGGTCCCAATTTACGATTTTGCAATTTCCATATAGGCACAAGTCAAATTAAATGAGGGTAGAGAAATTGTATTTTTCGTTAAGAAGAATGCAAATTTGTTTCAACATAATACAAACTAATTGTTTGCAATTAGCGATGGTGCATTATACCTACTAGAAGTAACCTGCGATAGGGCAAAGAAGTCACGCATGTTTCACAAAGTATAACATGGTTGCAATGCCATGGTTCTTCAATTTCTCTGGAGGCACACCGCGATACCTTGGTAATGACAGTTTTGTGTTTGATTGATCTGGACAGAAGAACTGAGTGTATTTACAATAAACCGTGAGGCTTGTTGCGAAATAGTAAGTTGGCACTTTCTTTATGGAAAGACTTGAAAGTGTTCTCGTAATCGATTTGCTCATGAAAAGGACCAAGTTACAAGTCCTTGCCATCTCGGTGCATAAAGTTAAAACCCTTATTGCAATGACTCCCACCTTCATCGTCTCCATTGGCAATTGACTCGGAAATCTGAGTATTGACGCTTTTCCAGCAATTAACAAATAAATTAATTGTCTTCCACAGGTTGGTTATGTTTGCTTTGGAATTTTAAGGTTCAAACACTTCGGACCTGTAACAATTTTCTTTTCCTAACTTAGGTTTTCTCATTTCCCCAACCATTTCTTAAACAACATTAACCATTGCCAACCCCGTATCGACGAATTTTTTATCAGTTTTCTATTTAATCTTCTTTTTTTTTTTTTTTTTCCAACGACCAACCAAACGTATCCTCTCACAAAGATATCATTATTCAAAAACAAATATGTGTATATATATATATATATATGAAGAAAAAACACAAAGTGGGTCTAACTACCTCAAGAAATTGGAACAGAAAGAGAGAGCGAGTGGCAGAACAAAGAGAGTGAGGGAAGAGAGAGAATTTGAAGGAGAAACAGAATTTTACTGATAAAAGTTTCGTAAGGATTAACAGAACTGGAAGCGTGGGAACTGAGATTGAATGAAAGGCAGGTCCCCCCATGTTGCTTCCTTTGGTGCTATGTTAGCCCACCGGACTAGGACCTGGCTGGCAGCCATTTCCTTACGCTGCACAATGTGCCAGCCAAGGACTGCAACAGGCTCCATTTTGAACTGTCCGTCTTTGCCCACCAATGGTAACTGCGAAGATGAGCTGCTTTTTGGCGTGACTGATTCCTTGAGCATTGAGATGTGAAAAACCGACTGGATTTCACCCCCGTGGGGTGATTGCAACCTGTAGGTGACTGGCCCTACTCGCTCTAGCACCTCAAATGACCCATGAAACTTGGTGTTCAACTTCTAGTTGGTGTGTAGGACCACCGAAGTGCTATGGCAAATTGTAAATGGAAGAAAAAATAACACTAGAATTTTACGTGATTCAGTTTATGTGACTTATATCTACGGGAAAGAGAGAGGAAATATTTTATTAATAGAGAAAGTGTGTTACAGGTTACAAAGGGTGTGGCTCCTCTCAAATCTCTCTCTTCTTTCTCTCTCTTCTATTCTCATAACCCTATTATGCCTATTTATATAAGAACAGGGGAAAGATAAAAAGGTAATTTGGAATACAAGGCATATTCCAACAAATCTCTACCTTGTATTGTATTCTCTAAACACACAACAAAATAAAATTCTTATATCTCTCCTCCAAATAGCTCCTTAGAGCTAGTCAATCAAAACGAACACCAATTAAGTTCAAGCAATACTTGAACTTACTAGTTAAAATTGGTTTCGTCAACATGTCAGCTGGATTGTTTGCAATAGCGACCTTCTTCACTGAAATCAAACCTTAAGATATAACATCTCACAAGAAATGGTATCTGACATCAATGTGTTTGGTCCTCTCATGATACACTTGATTTTTGGTCAAGTGTATAGCACTCTGACTGTCACAGAATACGGTGGTTGATTCCTGTGATAAACCCAAATCAGTGACCAAACCTTTCAACCAAATAGCTTCCTTGATTGCTTCTGCTATTGCCATGTACTCAGCTTCAGTAGTGGAAAGAGCAACTGTTGATTGCAATGTTGCCTTCCAACAAATGGCACTGCCTGAAAGAGTGAAAACATAACCAGTTGTTGATCTTCTTCTGTCAAGGTCACCGGTTTGCAACTCATCATCCCAAAGCGATCAAGAACCTTCTCGATGTACCTTTTCTGTAAAAGGTGCAACTCTCCTTTTTTCCTGTCTCTGGTGATCTCCATGCCCAAAATCCTCTTTGCAGTTCCCAAATCTTTCATCTCGAAATCTCTACCAAGTAGCTTCTTCAAACTATTAATCTCAGATATGCTTGTAGAGGCAACAAGAATATCATCTACATATAGTAGCAAATAGACAAATGATCCATCATGAAACTTCCTATGGTAGACACAACTGTCATACTCACTCCTTGAGTAATCATGACCTACCATAAAACTGTCAAACTTCTTATACCATTGTCTAGGAGACTGCTTTAAACCATATAGAGATTTCTTCAACCTGCAAACATGATCCTCCTTGCTTTCAATTTGGAAACCCTCAGGTTGATCCATATAAATGACTTCCTCAAGATCGCCATGTAGAAAAGCAGTCTTGACATCAAGCTGCTCCAGTTTCATATCATACATAGCAACCATAGCTAGAAGTACACGAATGGAAGTGTGCTTTACAACTGAAGAAAATACCTCATTGAAATCAATCCCTTCTTTTTGGCTATAACCCTTCGCAACCAGACGTGCCTTGTACCTTGCATCTTCAACTCCTGGGATTCCCTCCTTCTTCTTGAAGATCCATTTGCAGTCAACAGTCTTTTTATCTTTGGGAAGTTTCACTAAGTCCCAAGTCTGATTCTTATGCAGGGACTCAATTTCCTCAGTCATAGCAATACTCCACTGGGAAGATTCGGCACAAGTGACAGCCTCTGAGTAGTTTCTACGTTCATTATACTCCACCTCTTCTGTTACTGCCAAACAATAAGCAAAATCTGAGTATGAAAACCTGGCTGGTGGCTTGATAGTCCTTTTGGGTCTATCTTTGGCGATACTGTACGGCTGTGCCTATTGAGTATCTTGAGTATCCTCGACTGTTTCTGAAGTGTCAACCTGAATCTGTTGACCTGACTTAGAAGGAATATCACTTTCAAACTTCACCTGCTGTGTGGAACTCCCACTATCTTCATCGTTTGGCCTTAAGACTTCCTCTTTTGGATGCAACATAGCGGATTCATTGAATGTCACATCTCTGCTGATGAGAAATTTTGGAGACTTAGGGTTTGGACACCACAACCTATAACCTTTCACACCAGAAGTATAGCCAAGAAAAATGCATTTCTTAGCCCTCGGTTCAAGCTTTCCCTCATTAACATGAGCATAAGCAGGACAGCCAAATATCTTCAAATCAGAATAATCTGCAGGTTTGCCTGACCACACCTCTTCAGGTGTCTTACACTCAATAGAAATACAAGGAGATCGATTTACCAACCAACAAGCTGTATTAACAGCTTCTGCCCAAAACTCCTTGCCCAAACCTGCATTGGATAACAGACATCTAGCTTTCTCTATCAAGGTTCTGTTCATGCGTTCTGCAACTCCATTCTGTTGTGGAGTTTTTACAACTGTGCGGTGTCGTACAATGCCTTCAATTTTGCAAAACTCATTAAATTTGTTATTGTAAAATTCAAGGTCATTATCTGTTCTCAGCCTCTTAATCTGCTTCCCAGTCTGTTTGTCAAGTAAAGTTTTCCACTGCTTGAAGGTTCCAAACACTTGACTTTTATGTTTCAAGAAATAAACCCAAACTTTACGAGAAAAATCATCAATGAAAGTGAGCATATAAGCAGCACCCATACCTTTAGAGAGAACCTGAGAAGGACCCCAAAGATCTGAATGAATGTAGTCCAATGTTCCCTTTGTTTTATGGATGGCTGTACTGAAACTCAACCTCTTATGCTTCTCAAAAACACAATGCTCACAAAATTCTAATTTTCCAGTGTTCTGACCACATAAAAGACCTCTCTTACTCAAAGCAGTCATACCTCTTTCACTCATGTGCCCCAGCCGCATGTGCCACAACTTCGTCACATCTGAAACTGAAGTGGAAACTGCAGTTGAGTCTGTGACTGTCGAACCATGCAAGAAATACAATGTGTCAATTCTGGCAGCCTTCATCAATACAAGAGCACCTCTAGAAACTTTCAGAACTCCACCTTCACACTTAATCTTGCAGCCATTCTTCTCAAGAGTGCCCAAAGAAATAAGATTCTTCGTCAAATCTGAAATGTGTTTGACCTCAGACAAGGTCCTAATGATACCGTCATGCATCTTAATCTGCACTGTACCAATCCCAGCAACCTTACATACATGATCATTACCTAAAAGAACACCATTATTGATTGGCTTGTAAGTGGTAAATCATTCTCTATTAGGAGTCATATGTTGCGAGGCTCCAGTGTCCATGATCCAGGTATCTTGAAATCTGCCTTGACCTTGAGTGACACAAAGCATATCATCACTCTCATTTGCTATCACATGAGCTTCTCCTGGTGGATGATTCTTCTGATTACTGTCATTTACTTTCTGCTTGTTTTTCAACTTGTAACAATCAGACTTGATGTGCCCTTTCTTCTTGCAATAATTGCAAGTCAAATTCTTGTGCCTTGATTTCGATCTTGATTTTCCTGAATTTCGACCTCTCTCCTTTGATCTTCCTCGATCAATAATCAAACCAACACTCTGATCTGATGTTTCAGAAGATGTCAAACTACTATAAATTTTCTCCTTGGCCTGCAAATTAGTCTTGACATTCTCAAGGGAAATATCTTCCCTACTATAGATCATAGTATCTCTAAAGTGCTTATATGAAGGAGGCAATGAACACAATAGCAATAAACCTTGATCCTCATCATCAATATGAACATCAATCTTACTCAAATCAGTAACAATCGAACTAAACTCTCCAATATGTGATTTCAAAGAAGTACCTTCTGACATACGAAGAGTATAAAGGCGTTGCTTTAATCTGAGTCTGTTAGTCAAAGACTTCGTCATGTACAGACTTTCCAATTTTAGCCACGCACCAGCTGATGCTCTTTCACCGAGGATTTCTCTCAAAACTTCATTTCCCAAACTGAGTTGAATCGAGAATATAGCTCTTTCATCCATGTCATCCCAATCTGCATCAGACATTGACTCTGGTTTCTTCTCCTTGCCATGTAAGGCCCTTTTTGTACCTTCTCGCGTCAGAATTGTCATCATTCTAACTTGCCACAGTGCAAAATTGGTGTTTCCATCAAACTTCTCAATTTCAGAATTCACCGTTGATGAAGATGAAAAAGCCATTGCAACAAAACACCCACAACGAAAATTGAAAAATACAAATTTATAACCCAAATCACAACAGTACTAACGGCGTTAAAACAGTTCTGACGGCGTTAAAACAGTACTAACTGCGTTAAAGCAGTTCTAACTGCGTTAAAATAGTATTGACGGCGTTTTCCTCCCGTTAATCTACTGTGCAGATCGCCGATCTACAGTATCTCCGACCCGTTGGAACCCGATCTGCTACTTTTTCCGTCGGATCTGCTCCGTTTCAACTCCAAATCATCTGCACTACGCCGTTTTCCGTTAGATCTGTTGTGCAGCTCGTCGATCTACCGTGCCTCTGACCCGTTGGAACCCAATCTGTTCTTTTCTTCCGTCGGATCTGCTCCATTTCAACACCAAACGATCTAGCAGAAGCCGCGCAGTAATCTTGCTACTGCCCAACCCGACGTCCACTCCAACAATGGGAAGCAATTGAAATTTACCAGTTATCTATCTTGTGCCCAAATCAAATTGACGAGAAACGAACTTCAATAACACTCGATCGGACAATCAATCAAAAAACCAGATTCTGTTTTCAAAGAAGAGAAAATAAAAACAAAGAATAAACACGCGGATGAGCACTACTTCCTCAGCCCCTCTGAATCTGTGTGTCCACAGTCGATATTTCGGATCTCCTGCGGTTGGGTGAGTTGCCGGAGAGTGAAAAAAAATTTTTTTTTTCTTGCGGCTCTGATACCAATTTGCTATGACAAATTGTAAATCGAAAAAAAAATAACACTACAATTTTACGTGGTTCAGTCTATGTGACCTACATCCACGGGAAGGAGAGAGGAAATATTTTATTAATAGAGAAAGTGTGTTACAGACTACAAAGGGTGTGGCTCCTCTCAAATCTCTCTCTTCTTTCTCTCTCTTCTATTCTCATAATCCTATTATGCCTATTTATATAAGAACAGGGGAAAGGCAAAAAGGTAATTTGGAATACAAGGCATATTCCAACACGAAATTTGCTTGTAAGGCTGCAACTTCAAGTATACACAATCCCCAACAGTGAAAGCCCTCTTTGCTCTCCTCTTGTCCGTATAAAGTTTCATTTGGTGCTGTGATTTCTTTAATTGTTCCCTCAACAATGTGGACAATACTTGCCTCTCTTGAAAGAATTCTGCCAAAGAACCTATCCTGGTGTTGGTCGTCGATAGAGAAGACAAGTGAGGTGGTCGATACCCATACAACGCCTCAAATGGTGATATGTTAATGGTGGCATGGTAGATGATGTTATACCACCATTCTGCCAATGCCAGCCAACAGAACTAGTGATGGGGGCGCAAGAAGCACATGCACTGTAAGTAATTCTCGACACACATGTTTAATCGCTCGGATTGCTCATTAATCGGATGATGGTATGCAGTGCTCATCTGCAATGATGTCACTTCCAGTTTAAACAACTCCTGCTAGAAATGACTAGTGAAAATCTTATCGCAGTCTGTCACGATACTCTGCAGAAGACTATGAAGTTTGAAGGCCTGATCAAAGAAAATCTTGGCCATTCTCAGAGCAGTGAAGGGATGTTTAAGACCAAAGAAATGTGCTAATTTGGTGAACCGATCAATCACAACCAAAATCACGTTCTTCCCCTCGAATATAGGTATTCCGTCTATGAAGTCCACGATAATATGTTGCCGTGCCTATTCTGCTGCGAGCATTGGCTGCAGGAGTCCCCAGGTAAGGCGTATTCTCAGCCTTGCAATGCTAGCAAACGTCACAACCTTGCACCCATTCCTACACACCCTTCTTCGTACTGGACCAGAAAAAATGTTGTTTGAGGCGCTCGTATGTATGTAGCCTTAACCCTCAAATGGTAGATGCTATTGTGATATGCGAGCGCATCAGAATTGATTTTTATACATCACTTGAACTCTCGCATCAATTAAATAAAAAATTAAAATATATAAATATAAATAATACATATATTAATAAATTTAATAAATTATATTTTAAAAAAATAATTTTATAATAAATAATATTAGAATTAGATTAATTTCAATTTTAATATTTTTTATTAAATATTTTATATAAAAAAATAAATAAATAATAATGAATTTAATAGTTAAAATTTAATAAAAATATTAATAAATTTAACGTATGATTTTTGAGTTGGTTTTTATATATAATTTTATTCTAAATTATTTTTAATAAGGACATTAATGATTGAAAATATAATAAGCGAACTCTTATATCAGATAAAAAAAGAAAAATATGATGAGTGACTGAGTTGATTTTTAAATATAATTTAATTTTTATATCATATCGAAAAAAAAATATATTTTTTAATTATATAATTTTAATAAATTTTAAAATATTAAAAAAAATAATTATAAAAAAATTATAAAATTTAAGATTTTTTTAAATACTACTATATAAATATAAAATAGAAAAATACGAATAAATTTTAAAAAATAAATTATTTATTTTATATTTGTTATTTTATTGGACTCTTTCGGGGTGAAATAATTTTCTTTTTGATTTTTAATACATCAAGGCTTTGAGAATAAGAATAAGTAGAAGAATGAAGAATGGTGATAATGACAGTAAGTAGTGGTCTGGTGGAATTCAATCAGGAGGAGGGCAGAGGCAACCAGGCGGGGGTGTGGGCGCCAAATATACTTTGCAGATGCAGAGACAAAAAAGAAAGGAAAAAATGAATTCGGCCATTGGCAGCAACACGAAGACGCTGGTTGATCTATGGCAAGTGCAACCCGACGAGAAGCGCCAGAGGCTCTCACCAGTGGATGATGACGCCTCCAACGCCAAATCCAAGAAGAAGCCCTTCCTGCTTTGCGTTGCGAAGCAACAACACTCGTCTCCATCGCAATCAATCCCGGACTCCGCTTCCCCTGACGCCGCCCTCACCGCCCACCAGAGGTCCCGCATTGAACTCAACAAGCTGCGCGCCCAATCGAAGCGCAACCTCAAAATCTGCTCCCATCTGGTCTCCAATTCTAAAGGTACAATACAAAACACACACACGCACTCGCACGAGCCAGAAATGAAAGAAAAAACAAAAAAGAGTAAAAGACAGAGCTTTGGTCTGTTTACTGGGGTTTCGTGATCGATGGTGTTTTCTTGGTGCAGCAGCAGCTTTGGGAGTGGGTTATGTGCGACTGGAGGAGCTGTTGGTGGAGAACACTTGGCTGGAGGCGCTTGCCGGTGAGCTCCAAAAGTCCTACGCCAAGAGCCTCTGCAAGTTCCTCGAAAATGAGATTACTAAAGGCAGCTTGCCTATATATCCTCCCCAAGAGTTGATCTTCAATGCCCTCAACTCCACGCCCTTTAACAATGTCAAGGCCGTTATCATCGGCCAGGACCCCTACCATGGCCCTGGTCAAGCCATGGGCCTTTCCTTCTCCGTCCCGGACGGAGTCACTCCCCCTTCGAGTCTCGTTAACATTTTCAAAGAGCTTCAGCAGGACATCGGCTGTTCCATTCCGTCTCATGGCAATCTTGAACGCTGGGCCATTCAGGTTTTTCTTTTCTTTTCTTTTTTTTTTTTTATTCTTCTCTTTTGGCATTTCTAAAATACCTTAGATGCATGGAGGATGATTTTCTTACTTCGACTACGCCCTTTTCTCCTATTTGTTGGATTAGAGTTATTTATGGTTATCACAACCTAATTCCAAAAATTTGTGGGTATTTGTGCAATCATTCCCCAAGCCAATTAGGCTTTATTTGTTATAAGTCATGCTGCTTTACTCGTCTTGATGAAAGATCAATCTTTATTTTGGGATCAAGAAATCTGTTAAGCAAGCTAGAATGAAAACCATCTTGTTTTTTTCACAAAATTGAAGAAGTTGTCCGCATATTTAGTGGAGTGAGGAATTATTAACTGAGAACTTGGAGCTCCATTCCCCCCCCCAGCCCAAAAAAAAAAAAAAAAAAAACAAAGCAATGACCAGTAAGGAGAGCAACTCTCTTCTTGAGCTTTAGCGTTTTCCCATGCTATGGACTGGATAACTGCTTCTATGGCAGGCTAGTTGCAAGGTTTTCCTTCTTTATTCCATGTTTTTCTATAGGTTTCCTAAAACAAGTAAAATTCTTTGTCCAAGAGATTTTCAACAGGAAGAAGAAGCTATTGAATGTGATTTTTCCTTGAAAGATGACATTGGCTTAAAATCATGCAAGATTTTTCTATCATGCTCTGTTAAAGACAAAGGATTTATTCTTAGTTCAGGTATATGTGTTCCCTGACTGATATACTTTTTGGTTCTTTGTCATTTTAATTCAGATTTCAGAGGAATTGGTTAACTTCATCTGTACCAGTGCTATCATAGGTAGAAGTTAGCTCAGTTAAAATAGAAAGCATGAAAAGATACTTTAAATTAAGTTGACACAGTTTATTGGTAAGGTCAAAAAACTAATAAGTTGTATCATACATGCAAAGGTGGTAGTCATGGCATGGCATGAACAAGCAATGGACTGTATTTCTAAATGTTAAGAAGTTCTAGAACAGGAGAGGAAATCCTAATGATGTTTGGAAAATGCTATCCTATAAACATGGGGATCATCTATAAGCCTCTCAGCTCTAGTGGCCGAGCTATGGTTGACAGTGGATCCCAAAAGCATTGAAATCCTTTGTGATACTGGTTTTAGGGCATTATCTAGAGTCTCTTCTACAATTCAGCTCCTAAGCCCCAAGGCCAAAAAAACTCAGCTTCCTAATGTTGCTTAAAGTTCAGTACATAAATTCTTTTAGAAAATTGTACAATTTTTTCTTATAGAAATGTGTGGATTGACTTTCCTGTCTTTTTATCTAGGTATGTAAATTCAATTATTCTTGTTATGAAATTCCATGATTTAGTGTTTTAGGACTAACAAATCTTATATTCATTGGATAAGAGATCTAAAAGTGCTCAAGTAGTTGAATTTACTGGCTTTATCTGTTTACCATCTGCAAGTCAAAATGGTGAGTTGTTCATTATTTATTTACAATATTATGAGTGCACTTCCTTTCATAAATAAAGGATATTTTCTTTTTTTGGTTTTACTTTTGAAAAAATTTATAGCTGCTATTCCCTGTTTTCTGATTAATTAATTTCAAAATTGCAGGGTGTTCTTTTGCTGAACTCCGTGCTTACTGGTGAGATTCTTCTTATGCAAAAGAATTGGCTTCATTATCCCATATTTGGACCTTAATATTTTGATTTTCTGGATTATTTCGTGCTAGTAAGAGAATCTTGTCATAATAATTATTACCTACAATTTTGTTCAAAGAAAGAGCAAGTAGCAAGAAAATTCCAAAATACTTGGGCAAATGTATGCTATGCTGCTATTAGTGTTCCTAAGCACGTGTGCCATATTCTCTGGATTTATGCCTACATTATCAGCTGATAGTCAATATCATGTTACATACACATACCCAGAAATTGTGCAAAAGCAAATTATATAGAAGGAAGAGAATCAACATAGTGTACTATCTCCCTAGCATTATGAAAGAATTGTTTAATGATCCTAACCTATGAATTCTAACCCTCGAGACTTGAGACAGAGTTTCCCTCTCTCTTAAAGGCCATGCTACTTTACTCCCTCCAGGTTAACCAAAATATGGCAAGAGGGATTAACATATATATATGTCTGTGTGCTTGTGTGTATTTTACTTTTCTATATAGAACAATAAATGCCTCTCCAAGTCAGTAGCTCATCGTGATATATAAAATGCTGTCACATGATGAAAACCACATGGTCAAAAAGCCATTTTCCACTCTGCATATTCCAAACACTAAGCAGTAACAGATGGTTAAATGTCTGGACTTCACGTCCACATGGCATATGAATGAGCTTTGAAAACTGTCCAATATTAATAAAATATTCATAAATTACCAATATTGATGACTATTATGAGGTGGGGAAAACTGTTGGCAGTAACATCTTTGTCTCTTTGATTTTCTTCATCATAAATAAGGGTAAAGTATGACGCTTTACTTCAGCTTGAAAACTTTTAGGTTAGAAGTCTGGGGAGGACTAACCTTTTTCTTCTCGTCAATTGATTTTCACTGTGGGACCCTGTTCTGTTGCTAATGATAGTGTTTTGCATACTGATATTTCCTTACTCAAGCACTATAAAATGGTGTAAAACCTTTTTTATTGTTCCTTTGGGGACTTAAATCTTATATTTGTTGCAAAATTTGTGTTCAGTTGAAATATGCAATTGCTTTGGGCCAGTGGACCAGTATTTATTTTTTTTCTCTCTCTCCTTGCCTTCTCTTGATATGTCATCTCTGCCACCTATTGTTTCCTTCTGTTTCTTCTCAGTCAGGAGTCACCAGGCAAATTCTCATGCTAATAAGGGATGGGAACAGTTCACTGATGCTGTTATTGAGACAATTTCACAGAAGAAGGAAGGAGTTGTTTTTCTCCTATGGGGAAACTCTGCTCAAAAGAAATCGAGGTACTTACAGCAATACTAATATTGTAAAAAAGTCTTTTCAGGGGACAATATTCAGGATTTATTGCTAGCCACTTTACTAATGAAAGAGATACCCTAGAAGCTTTACTTATTGTTCTTGCCCCCCCCCCCCATCTCTCCACTTCATTCTTCTCTATCTGAAACATAATCCTCCACATAGCATGGGCGCCATGATGCATGTCATCACTGCCAGATGCATGTAATTCTTAGAGCAGAATGCTTGTACATATATTTATAGACATTTTTTTTACTAGGAAACCTGAATCTTATCTCTTTTTCTTCTTCTTATATCATAAAATAATTATGTGGTGACTTCTCTCCCTAGATCATCTAAAAGTAAAGCAGCCATAAGTAGATGAGGGAACTACTCAAGGACACATTTCCTTTGACCAATGTGTATCTCTTTGTCGACTAAAGTGTCTCTTTTGTTGAAAGAGGTTAATAATCTCAATTCTTGGCTTCCAAACTTGAAAATATTGTTCATTTAACTTTGCAATCAATTCTCTCCCCCTAAAAAACTAAATTTTGTTGAGTTGGAGGTGCAAGGTGCTCTTCCAAAAAAGGTCATGTTCATTTCTGACGCACTTAAAGAGAAGATAACCAATGTTGTTCTATACATTGATTGGAAATTTGCAGGCTTTTCACCTAGAATTCTTCACAGGTTACACTGAAATTGTCCTCTGCATTAAAAATCTCAGGAGAAGGCTAAGGCTTGCTGAAATCTGTAAAATTGATATTTATCCTGATGAAGGAACATTCAAACATTGTACCATTGTCTGTGTATTGGAGATCCTTAATTCTTACTAAAAGGCCTTAAATGTGTGGTTGTTGAGAATTTTCTGGCGTAATATTGAGTTTGAATACTGGAGGTTTAGTTCCCAGTTCTCTCTCCCAGAGACATACTATTACTTCTGGTCTTATAGTACGATAATTTGGATTCTCTGTATACATCCAGCAAACCAGCCTCTTACCAGCAAGATTTTTGATTAAAACATCCCTAATTTTGTTGTCATTCATTTAGTTATTCAAGGTTGACTAATATTCCAACATGACCATATGCACTATCATGATACTTTGTTGTAGACTAATACTGAAAGTTTATGTGATGCGCCACTCAAAAGTTCTGTTTGTTAAATAACTTGGGAAGATTAGTGGACTTTTGCCTTTTATAATAAGGATGTTGCACAGGTTAATTAATAAGACAAAGCATCACATTCTCAAGGCAGCACATCCTTCAGGTTTGTCCGCAAACAAAGGCTTCTTTGGCTGCAGGTTGGTTGAATTGTTTCACAGTAAATTTATTTACTAATAGATCAAAAAGTACATCTACTTTGTTTTCTCTCTCTCTCTGTTTTTTTTTTTAAATTGATAGCTCTGTTATTGGTTATGTAGGGTTCTTAGGATTAGGACAGGCACATTGTGATGACTGATTAGCACAACAAGATGCCAAAGTATTTATAGGAAATTTTGGTATAAGTCTACTAATGTGGCTTCTTTTATCAGTGTTTTTGTTTTTTTTCTCCTTTTTTGCGAGGTATGCTTGTGTACAGGGGTCGACTACCCCCATTTCAGTATTCTAACAGTTGATCACATGCTTTTCAATAGAAAAAATATCTACTAAAAGAAGCCATGTAAGCTATGCTAGGTTATATGGTAACAAGATTGAAAACTCTGAACAATCTATATTAAAGAAGTCTCATCATTTCCCAAGGATGTCAGCCGTATGCTTCTGTTGTTGCCCTTATGCATGCCTGCTGCAAATGCTGCCTTTTACATATCTATTGTTTTATCTATCTAAAAGTATGCCAAATGAAATACAATTGAAATTCTATGATAAAGTAAAAGTATTTACTGCTAACCTGGTTTTACAGAAAAATAACAATTTCTTTTTTTAAAAAAATTTACACTAGGGTTTTGTGCTTCTGCCAGTGTGTGTGTGGGGGGGGGGGGAGAGAGAGAAAGAGAGAATGGGGTGGAGAACAGACGTATAGATCTCAAGTACCCTCTGGTGGAAATTACTGATGCATTTTACATATCTATTGCCTGAACTTTGTTGCTGCAGACTGCTGAATTAATGTTGAATGACAGCATAATTGTTGATGGATGGCATACATTTTCTTTTTCTTTGATTACCCTCTCATTGCTTGCAACAGACATCATTAATTTGAACCACCCCACACCCCCCCCCCAAAAAAGAAAAAAGGGAAAATGGTAGACAGGGTTATTGAATAACGGAAATCGTGTCAATCTGAAGAGAGTGTGTTTAGGGAATTGAGGTGTAGGCTCGCTCCTTCCTCCTCTCGTGACAGATATTTAACCTTTAATTTAGAGGCTGCGTTTGCTTTCATATCTTTTCACCTTCTGATACAAGAGCATGACACCTTGGTTAACCAGATTCTATATTACATTTGATGTGGTCAGGCATTTCTCTGGCACGAACAAGCTTTTGGAACACTTGGGTGTTCCTCCTATAGACTGGCAGCTCTGATTTCACCAGCAAGCTCTCATCTTTTCTTTTGGAATCATCTAGCAGAAGGCAAAGTTTTGTGTTCTTGTCATATAGAAGTTTGTTTGCCTTACAATCAACTGCTTTTGTCTGTACGGTGAAATGCTAAGGCCATTGTCCGCTTCCGGCGTTTGATTTAACAGTTCTGCGTTTGGCAGCAAAGCAATTGCTTAATCGTCTTCAAGAAACAAAACAACAAAATCATTAAAAAAATAAAAAAAAGGGACTATATAAGTAAATTATTTAAATTACCAGTATTGAAAATACTTGCACACTCAAAGAGGCATCACTATTTGTCATTTATAAGATTAATTAAAACTTCCAATTACTCGCCACAGGAACACAAAAGGGTTGTCTTGTCAGTATTTAATTCTTTAATAACAAGTCATACGTAGTTGGTAAATAAGAGGGGTTCACTCAAATAAGCTTTAATTGTCGATAAATTGTTTTCTCTGCAAAGTTTTTAAGATGTGTTTTTTCAAGTAGTGTGATTTCTTCCCTTCAGCAATTTCGTTACTCTTTTTCCGGGATCTCCATTAATGTTACTGTACGTTTGAATCCTTTAGAGGATCATTCGAGTGAATTGCAAGAAGGTGTATATATTGAAAGAAAGGCATCATAGTTGCTATCAAAATTAGTTTATGTCACTAGTATAGAAATCAACAAGCAACATCATCACCTGATCACTCGAGATATGCATGCCAAAATATGAGGAATTTCTCTCATTTTGTCTGTTGTATGAAAGGGTTGTGAACCAGTTTAACTATCTTTTCCCATAAAACTTATAAATTTTATCATAGTATGAAAATTGTTTGCCTCCCTTATAACAACTCTCCATTCACTTCAACAATTATGCGTTCATTAGGATTTATGATCATCAAAAATTCATATATGAGGCGGCAGTACACTAATATAATTTTCAATCATTGTATCGTATGAGTAATGAGTAATGAGGTTCGTTCTACTTTGATTGGAAATTTCTTTTTGACTACACTAAATGCCTTTTCAATAACATTTTCAGGTGAAGTATGATAATGATTGAATTATTCTTTAGTAGCTTTGACGAGCATGTCTTGAGTACTCTTTTAAGTGATAATAGGCACCTTTATATGACTTAAGTAAGCTACTACGCAATGGAAAACTTGCATCCCCAGAATAAATTTTTCTTAAGCTAAAAATAGCTTCGGTAGTATAAACATTAAACTTAAGTTACCTAATTGCCTTCATATAACTATTAGTTACTTATAGAGATGATGGGTTTGTCTTCCTTGAAATGAGGTCTCGTTAAATTTCATATCGAAGGAACACATGGCTAACGCATTTTGTGTAGTCAACCTTCTCTTCCGTGATGTAGAGGACCACCCAATGGTAGCAATTTTACCATTAACATGTGTTCTATCAATTGTTCCAGTGCAAATCTGTGTGAATAAGCAATATGTTTATGCACCCTTTTTAAAATGGTGAAGAAAATTAGCATTATAAATGGGATTTAGAACAAGAAAGCTTCAAAAGATCTAATTTATTTGATTGTCTGAGAAATTCTGTTTGGAGAAATACTCCAACTTATAAAACATTATGAAATTAACGACCATCTCTCTAGAACAAATCCAATAGAAATTAAAGGAAGCGACTTTTCCTATTTTGACTAATATATTTAAGAACTTAATTACTTAATTCTTTTCGCAATAGAATGATGGGAGTCTTCTAATTGACCCACAGTACTTAATAGTCCTACAAAATCAAGGGAAAGTTCGTAAACCTATGTGAACAATATCTTGACAAATCCTTTCATTTCAAGTGAGTTATCTTCTTAATTGTTTATCATCTACAAATTCGATCATTTGCATTCTAGCGTAGAGACTTGTCCAATAATATCTCATTAATCCAATCAAGTGGAAGGATGAAAAACATAACAAATTAGCTGAAGCATGACCATTCGTTGTTGACATTCCCGGCACTTTCTGCAACTTATTCAAGTGTTTTGAACATGGGGCGCTCTTGTTGTTTCTCCCAACATCTTATCAAATGCTAGCTCGCTCACCCCTTGCCACCCAATCGGCATCGTCGATGAAAACATTGTCACCAGGGCTTTGACAGGCCCGTCATAGGCTTAAAGGACCCAACCCAATTATTACTCTCCAAACGAAAAATCGGCTAGCTTCTACTCAGTGCCCACTTGGTTGGCCATTCATTGTCTCCACCTCTCTCCTACCCCAACATCTTATCCGTTGTTAGCTCTCCCCTGGAGACGCTCATCTCATCTCCGGACCTCGCACAAGTGCCCTTAGCACCTCCCATGCTGCAAGATGTCGCTCCATCATCTTTGGTAAAGCCTCTTTCCACTGTTACTCAGGGCAGTAATGTGTCAAGAAGTTTTTGACCTACTCTCTCAGTTGTACCATTCTCCTACCAGCCACTGAAAATTCACTAATAATACCCCAATGATCAAACTTTCATAAGGGAAGTCTCACACACCGACCTTCATCTTTTCATTCTCTCAAAGAGTTCTTATAGACTTGGGTATTATAGTACTAATATTAGACTACAATCAGTACCTCATACCTTTTTCTTTGTCTTACAAGTTGATGAATTTTTCTTCTGAAATGCACCATCACCAATCATCATAATCAACACAAAAATCTATATGCAAGTCACACACACACACACGCATAGCAAACTTAAAATCGTGTGGGTCAAACGCATGATCTATTGCTTGGATTCTTATAAGTATATTGTACATTTTAGGTAAATTTGAGGATGTTGTGCTAGTAAAATTGAGAATGGCTCTTGACGAATTACTTTTTTAAATGGTTTAAAAAATTAAGAAGGAACAAAAAAGGTTGGTTGAATGGGTATTTATTGAATTAAGGTTTATACAATTATGGATGATATAGTCAGGATAACTCGAATTATATCGTTGCATATTTTTCAATTAGCTGTTTTCAGAGGGTTGTGTTACTCCAAAAACAATATTGAATATCTGTGGCAAACTGCTTTGCATTGTTTTAATAAGAGTCCAAGTTCCACTTCAAAAATTCAACCAGTCAGTCTCGGAGTTAGTGGACCGTGATGCATGATGCAGGCTAAGCTTGGTTTAGAATTAGATTGAATCAAATGTGATGGTTAATTCAGCAGGGGATGTAAGAACTTAATGGCAATTTTGGTGTATCTTTTTTCTTATTTACTTGGGTTTGAATCTCTAACAAACATTCATATTTAAATAAATTAAAATTTATAAATAAATTTATTAGTAATTTTTAAATTCGATATATACTATTATAAGAAAAGTAAATTAAAATATTAATAAATAATTTTTAATCTGATTTTATAAATACAAAAATTAATATATTTAAAAATATATATATATATATATTTTTTAATTTTTTTTATTTTGACCAAAACAAATGTGATAATGAACAGAATTAAAAAAAAAAAGAAAAGAAAAGAAGAACACAAAGAAAGAAAGAAAACAATTCCAAAGTAGGGGTGGACAAGGGGAATAGGGTCAGAAGTGGATGGTGCCCTAAGGAGTTGGACCTCAAAACTTTAGGCTAAGCCTGTTGTTTCGCCAGGGCAGAGAAAAAGCCCACCGCGAGCAACTTGTGTTGTACGTACGACGTCGGATCGGATCAACACTCCCCGTCCCATCTGAGCAGAAAGGAGAGACCAATGCGATTTTCAGCAAATTCAATTCAGCAGCAGACGGAGGCGTTTCGGTGACACGGACACGTACGCCAGAACCCCCCCCTCTCCCCGGCCCGGGGCCCCCTTGCCTCATCGTTCGTCCCCCCTGTTCCTACCTTGTACGCTGAACTTGCTTTTCCTTTCTTTTCTTTTTTAATTTTGTGTGTCACTCTCTCTCCCTCTTTCTCTCTTTCACAGAGCTCAATTGCGTGTGAATTACAGAAATCTCAGCCGGAAATTTGAGCTCTGGTTTTAAGCGATGGATGGAATGTTATCAGCCAATGATAAGCAGAGCATGGTCTCTTCCTTCCTCGAAATCGCTGTAGGCCAGACTGCCGACACCGCCATGCAGTTCTTGCAGGTATTCACGCATACCCTTCTCCTAAAAAGTCCCTGTCTTTTCTCGATTTTGTTTTTTATTTTTTTATTTTTAATCTTTTATGCTTTTAAATAAAATAACCAGTGGAATCTTTTAATTCATGATGTGGTGGAACAGCTTCGTATCAATTTTTTTTTTTTTTTGCCAGATTGCTGAAATTCTTGTTCTTTTTCTATATTATAATGAGAAAGTTTGGATCTTTGATGGTGTTTTGCTGATGGGTCTTTTTTCTGTTTATTCCTTCTTGGTTCTATGAATTGACTTTTAATGGGTTTTTCTTTTTTGAAAACCAAGAAAAAAAAAAAGGTATATTTAGGTGATTACTTTTGGCTTTGGGTGAGGGCATCCCCGATTATTGATCCTAATTAAAATATCATTGTGTGACACAATTTATCTTGGCATGCTTTATCTGGAAAGATGATCTGATGTTAATGTTAGCAAATGCTGGTGATCTAAATGTTTGCTGTTTGATATCTGCTGATGTAGAATTTTGTGCCCTTTGAATCATGGTGAAGTGCATCTGTTTTTGTTGTTAAAGCATCTATTAGTCTATGTGTGTGTTACAAGGAAGTCGATGGTGGAACAGGCCACTAGTTGGAAGCTGGAGGAGGCTATTCAACTATTCTACGTGGGCAATGAAGGTGGAACACTCTCATCTGCATCACGTTCTCCACCAACAGTTAATGCTAATCCTTGGATGGGTCAAAATACTGGGTATATCCTAATTTTAATTTTGTTTCTAATAGCTCAGCTGGTCATTTGCTTTTTTAACATGCTGTTTTGATTTTGATTCAAAACATTTGTTCTCTTCACATTGATTCAGTGAATTGGGGGACTCTGAGAGTGAAAATACTGGGCAAGATGCTGGAGAGGATGTGCGTCCTCCTTTGCCTGTTGTAAGGGACACCCTCTATGATGACACCATGTTATACAGGTATGTTATCAATTTTCCCTTACACCCTTTTTTAGTGAAAGATAATTTTTTTTTGTCAACAGTGAAATATATTTTCTAATCTATAGGATGCTGATGCTTGATCCATGCAGCTTGCTCTCCTTTATTTGAGCAATCTTGGTCCTTGGCTTGGGTTTTGATTTTACCCCATAATGATGATCCAGTTTTAGTTTTTCTCTGACATTTTTCAATTAGTTTGCTCTTTCTGCACTGCTAATTTCTTGTTGTTTGTGTGGGTGTGATTCTTAATATTTGTCTTGTAGCTTGAAGGAATGAAAAGGTTGCATCTCATTGCATCTATTTTCATACATTTCTTCACTTTATGATGATAGAAGTTTTCTATTAACTACCTTCTCATAGGAATTTAATATAATTTCTTTTTATAGCAGTTTCAAATTTTTGTTTGTACATGCACACTTATACACATATAGTTTTTTTTTTTTTTTGTTAATCATATATGTTAAGTATTTGTATTACTAGTGGTCCTAATGATGCTAGGGAGTGATTGCCCCCCCTCCCCGCCCCAACTACCTTCTTTGGTTTTCTTATTTCAACTGAATTTCATAGAAAAGAGGAAGGCAAGGAAGTCATTAGTTGCATTGCTGTTGTCCACTTGAACTTTGAACTTGTCATCTGACTCATTGGATATCTGTTCCAGTTTTTTAAATGATTTATAAAAAAAAAATTGATTTAGTTCATCACAAATTTGGTGTTAAAAGAGCAAATTGTATGCAAGATGCATGTATCTAACCTTAGTATCTTTTAAGGGTAAGTTGAGTCTGATGATGCTATCTAAGAAATATGACCTCATTCTTACAATTTAAGCTTGTGGACTATTTTTATTCCTAATAGTTCCAAAATGGTTTTTTCAACCTTCATCACATATAAACATTTATATCACTTCTTATGAATTCAACAATTTATTATTGTTTCTGTGGAAGATATTTTTGAAGGATTTTTTCCCCCAGTTGCTTAGTTCAACATTCACTTTATTTGGGTTTACTCAATTCAAGGGTGGGATATCCAGCACATGAGCCGAGTTCCTTGATTGCATTCCGTAACTTTGATGAGGAAATGAGGCGTCCTAGGGTTTGGGAATCAGACCAAGGTGCTACATCTACAGCCGATAGCACTAGAGATAACCTTGCATCTTTGTACCGACCACCATTTCATTTGATGTTCCATGGCTCATTTGAAAAGGTAAAGGATTTTCATCAAAATTTTCTCCACTCTGCTGTAATAAGTGTTTTTTTTTTATGTTTTTAAATTTTGTTATAGTTTGTAGTTACTGGGGCCTGTGTTATGAATGGACCAGTACTGTTTGATCTGGACACAAAGCTGGTCCCATTTTGTGGTTGATTCATCTAGGGAACCTAATTGAATTGATCTGTTTTATTTCCCCTTGATGGTATGGTGTAACTTGAAAAGGCTAAATGGGTTACTGGTCCTCTGATAAGCATCTGTACTGATCTAGTGTCAATAATCATATTCTGACTGTTTTTGTTCCTCCACTGGACTTTGATGGAAAAGAGATGAAATGATGAATCCAAAGAAAAAAGGCAAAGGCCACAGTATCTAATGCTAATGACATGAAGTCTGAGGGTAAAAGAATATCAACATCACAAAAAACAAAAGCAAGCAAGATCTGTGAACATGCCTGTTCATCAGAGTGTTAGGTTTTGTGCGTCAGGAGGGGGGTGGAACAATAGGGCAATGAAAACGGCAGAATAAAGATCTGCTTAGTAAGAAAAGGGGAGAAGAAAGAAAGAATACTGGAATTTACTTAACATGTGAGAGGAAGGGCAAAACAGTAGTTATAGTTTTGCTTTCTTTCTCCACATATATATGACTGTATATATCTGCATAATATCCACTTGTGCCTTTCTCATTTTCGGCATGTTTCTGAGGCAGGGATTACATGCCTAAGTGTGTGGACTTACTTCTATATTTGTCTATTCTATGTAATGTCTTGTTTGAGTCTCATTTTGATATCTGGCCTTTGATATTTGTCTTTTGAATTCCCTTTAGTCAACTGAGTTGGGGACTATTGATATACAATCATGGAAAATAAACATATAATCATCATTGGAGTCAAATGTCAATGCCTTTTCTGGTTTGTTTGTTGTTGCTTCTATTCTTGAAGCCTATTTACAAACCGTTTGGAGTTTTGAATCCAGGCTAAAGGTGCTGCTTCTGTTGAGGACAAATGGCTTCTCGTTAACTTGCAATCAACCAAGGAGTTCAGCTCACATATGGTAACTAAAAGTTACTGTTCTGACAAATTAATTTGAGATATTTACATTTCAAATGTTTAATCTTGTGTTTTTTGGTCTTATTTTGATTTTTGAAGCTTAATCGGGACACTTGGGCAAATGAAGCTGTTGCTCAAACCATCAGTACTAATTTCATCTTTTGGCAGGTTAGTTTCATACTTTCTTGCACTTCAATGTCTTTAGTTGGTTTTACCTGACAAATTGACATGCAATTCTAAAGCTGCAATACACCAGCTGCATGGTTCATCCATTGTAGCCAATGAAAGCTGAATTGAATTGATGAAAAGATGTCAGCTAAAATTTTACAATTGGTTTAACTGAAAGTAGGACAAAAAGAAGATCGTCTCGAGAATGCACCCTTGTTTTTTCTTCTTGTTTTCTTAAGTCAAATGTGTGCACTACAATTTGAAGAAATCAAAGGCGGGTATCCTCCACATAGTTTGGAGAATACAACTTAAAAGCCTCGAACAAAAAGGCTACCGACAAAATTTGTACTGTCAAGATGGTTATAAATGATTTTTGCATTAAGCTTAGATCTAAGCTTAGGGTTCTGTCTTTACAATCTGTGGTCAAATCCACTTGATATCAAGTATGAGAGAAAATGCTACATGCCAAAAGTGATTATGGTGTAGGACTGGTAACAAAAATGGAAAAAAAACAAAAGAAAAGAAATTAAGTGCAATGGGAATCTACCTATAGGAGACTCCACTTGTGAATCAAATCAATAGTCAATTTTAAACATAATGAAACAGCCTTCTTTAAGCTAAATGGCTAGGACAGAAAGGTAAATTAAACAGAAATAGGAAAATAAATGTTAATCCTACTTAAAGAAGATTATTCTTGATGCTAATAGTAATTCCTACTTAGTAAGATAACCTAATACATGTATTCTGGATACACATCTCAAGTCTTAAAGATTGTTCCTTATTCTGCATTAGATTAACCCAGTCACAATCAAGTATCAGATGACTAATGGATTTCCATTACTGCTTGCAAGAAAGAATCCTTTGATTAAGCCCTTTGGCTTAATTCCATTTTAATCTTGAATATTCTCTCCTGGGCACTAAAATTGCTTGTCTTTGATAATCTTCATTTGTTGAATCCTTGTCCCATGGATGCATCTTTATGATAACATGAGCATCATATGCCTCCTAATTTTGGAGCCTGCTAAAAGCTGGGCTCCATATCCTGCTACAAATAGTCTGCTGGTTTGGAAAACTATTATATATCACTGTCTTTGTTCATCATTACTTAAAATGGTGCAAAACATCAGTTTGAAAAAAAAAAGGCATCCTAGTCCATGAGACTCCTGTGCTTGTGGGTTTGGGGAAGGGGCAGTGAAAAAAAAAAAAATTAGTAATTGAAGAATTTTTCTTTTGGATGGCATGAATGGTGGTCCCACAAGGCATTAGGTGAGTTTAGACAGAGGGTAAAGGCTACTTGGTCGAATCCATTGAAATTTATTTGGCAAGTGCCATTGGTGATACAGAGAGATGATTTACACTATAGGGGAGCAAGATAGGATAAAGCTGATCATTTACTCTATAGGAGGGTAAGGTGGAATAAAGTTGGCATCTTCTTTGGTGCTGGCTTCTGGAATGCCATTTTCTTTTTAAGCTTAATTGTGTTAGGTAGATTGCGTAAGCTGGTGGGATCAACATAGACATCTTTGTGGCAGCAACATTACACATTTTTGGCATGTTTTGTGTAATATATAAGGGAAATTTACATTTACATCATCTATTTAGATTGTTGTACAAGTTGTATATCTTATTTTTAAAATGTTGCAAAAATATACGATTATTTATATCAGTTAGCATTTAACCTCTTTCATTAGGTATCTGCCACTAGAAGTTCAATATAATTACAAAAATATCATTATGCATCATACAATGATACTGAAATGCCCTTATAACCCATATTCACCAATCACCACAACCCATCTTGAAGGTTCAGTCTTTGAAATTAACCTAGCTATCAGACGTGCTGCATAACCACAAGATGAAGTTTTAAAAAGGTGCCCAAAAGAACTATGACCCATCCTGCAATGCTGAAACCCTGAGAGTTCTTGAAACTGAACACAAAGGAAATTTGACGCAAAAAGAATTTAATTGTTAACTATTGCAAGGACAATTAAGGAAATCCTACCAAGGCAAGGAAAATTTGGGAAAACAAAGTCAATAGGATCGATTACTTCATAAGTGCACACATTTGGAAAATTGAATCGAACTCAAATATGTAGATATTCTGGAAAAGTCAAGCACCTGATTCGGTGAAATGCAAGTAAGAATATTACTGGTGGAAATCTCAAACAATGCATAAAAATTGGACCTCGTGCTACTTCACAGTTGTGTTTTGTCCCTAAAAATTTATTCTACTTTAAGTTTCAAATCACCAATTAATGCAAAAACTCATGTTCAATCAAAACAAATGTTGATTAGAAATATTGAAAAGTCAGGACCTTGCATAATTAAGTGAAATGACCTTACATAAGTGAAATAGGTAGGGTAAGATGGGTCATTTGGAGCTTGAAGAAGAAGTATAAGGGTGTTTGTGTTCAAACTGACAAACAGTTCATGGAGGATATTAAATGTTACTGGATTTAAACTATAGTATGTTTTTTGTAACATTTTGGAACTGACGAGAGACTGCCTGCCTGCTCTGTGATGATGAGGTTGTGACTTGAAAACATATTTTATGGTCAGAATTTTGTTAAATTGAGATAATATCTATCATCTCTATTACTGCCTGCCCACCGTGTGTTGATAAGTTTGTTACTTGAAAACATATTTTTGTTAAGAATTTTGTTAAAATGAGACAGTCTCTACTATATCTATTATCTTAGTCCTTTGTTAACAACTACAAAGGGAGCCATTGAAATAGCATTTAGAGTAGAGCACCTCAAAGGATTGGCAACTCCTTGGCAAAAAAAACTTCCGCATACTAAGGATGGACTAAAGACTATCTCTTGCATTCATGTTGTCGATTTGCACCATTTTGTGTTTTGAACAAGTAGAAGAAAGGACTTCTCTAAGTGGCCAGTAAATGTATCTTATGTTGTGGATGAGATTCCAATTATTCACTACTCTATGTGGGTTACTTCAAGTTGTGAATTTGATTTCTACTTTTGTTGTTTCTTTCTTTCTTTACTTTTTTTAAGAAGGTTGCTGCAGAGGGGGGGTGTTAGGGGGTTTTGGCGCCTAGCAAGCTTTTGTTATTTGGTCCATTATGAGGCCTATTGAGTTGTGAGCTACACAATAAGACTAGCTCTCTTCATTCTCATAAATCCTATACCTTCCCCTTTTAGGATTAAAACTCGAGATATCAAGGATTGAAGTTTTAGTCCTTAATCACTAAAATGTCTCTTAAGAGATGTTGGACAACTTTTTTGTCATAACAACTGATGATGCCTTTTCCTTTTCTTATCTCTTTTATTTTTTTTATAGAAGGCACCTAAAGTTTTCAATAAGTATAGCTAATTCACATATACAAAAAATACCTTTTTTAAGAGATTATTAGAATAGCACCACCTAAGTTTGACCTAAAAACACTTTGGTTTGATTTTAGCACTTTAGTCCTTATATGACTAAAATGTATATGAAGATAAAGATTTAGGGAGTTGAGCATGGATGCAAAATAAAAATAAGGACAAAAATGTAATCCTAAAAAAATAGGAGTCTTCTATAGAATGAATTTTTGTAACTAGACTCTTTTGGCTTTGAGTTGATGGGAGAGTTTACTGTGTCTGACAACAGGACTGAATTTTTTACATAAAACAAAATACATGGGGTAAATTATTCAAAATATAACTTTAGTGGAACAAAGTGTTTTCAAGGTCAAACCTCAATGATATGTTTGTAATTATCCCTTTTATAAATTCCCATATGGTGTTCTGGCTTAAGTATAATATGGTATAAACTAAAACTTTGTATGGCAGATTATAAAATGATCGATTGATGGAAAATTAAGAAACAAGATTATTCATTGATAAAAAGCATATAATATAGTAAAAATAGAAATTATGGAACTGGAGTGATATATAATGTGTCTTGTTCTTTTATGGTTCTAAGCCTATCCACTACAATATCTAGTTTCTTTAACCTGCAGTATATCAATTTTGCCATGTAAAATACCTTCAATTGAATGTGCCATTATATCTCAATTAGCAAATCTTCTTTGCAGCTTGTTTTAAGTAAGAAGTTTAGGGAAGGGGGGTTCAAATTGAATAGAAATCATTCAACATGTGCAAATACATCATACATACATCTTCTATTCTGATAACGCATTAAATTTATAGCCATTGATTTTTTGTTCTGGTCTCGGTCCATTGTTGTAGGTTTATGATGATACAGGTGAAGGCAGGAAGGTTTGCACCTATTACAAATTGGATTCTGTTCCTGCATTGCTCGTTATTGACCCAATAACAGGTCAAAGAATGCATTCGTGGAATGGGATGGTACAACCTGAGAGCTTGCTCGAGGTATGCATTGTTGTGATGACTAGATTTAGACTACCTGATTGTGATCATTACAAAAATTGCTCCTGAAAGGGGCCAAAGAATATTCTGAAAAGATTTTGAGCTCTGATTTCATGCTTTGCTGATTTTGAGGAAACTTCCTTCAACTATAGGATTTGGTGCCGTTCATGGATGGCGGGCCAAGGAATCATCATAAAACTCTATCTCATAAACGTCCAAGGGGGAGTTCTTGGACTCCACAAAAAAAGAAAGGTAAGTTATGATACTTTCTATGTTTTTAATGTTTCATGGATATCTAGTTCAGTATTTGAAATAATCTCATTGCATTATGTGGTTTTTATTGTTTGAAATTGAGTGGGAAAAGAGTTGTTGATAATAGGGGTCATAGCTACTTATCTAAGAGATTTTGATGTAGAATCTAGCCACTTGACAAAGTGGTATTAAAAGATAAATTTCTGTTTTGTTCTGAACTCAATGTTCTTAGGAACATTCTTTAGTGAGCCATGATTGTGCATTGGTATGTTTTCAAATGTCTTCTGCAAAATTTGAAAGGCCTGTTTCCTTATTTATCAAGAGTGGGCTTCTCAATCTACTTTCTGATCACAATATTTGCTACTGAGCTTCAAATGGGAATGGTAACTATAGTAAATTGACTTTACTCAGTGGACTGTGCTCAAGTCTGCAAAACCTAATATCCAAAGAGAAAAATATTCTGAAGAAAAAGGAGGCTTCCTTTAGACTAGTGCTTCTTGGCAGATAACTGTCTCTTTGCTTCCCAAAAAAATGTGAAGGAATAGTTCTTGCATGCTGATCTGGTTTGATGTTTTCTTTTGCCTATTATGTTGCGATTGGTGGTTATGCAGGTTGACTAGATTTTCAGTTAGCTGTTCTTTTGCTGTGTTTATATTTTCATAGATATTTATTGATGCACTTTTTGTTCTCTAAGGAGGAACTTACAGTAAAGGGTAATATTGAATTAATCAACAATATTGTCAAAGCTCCTGCTCTGATCATAGTTGGTGAAGGGGGTGCGTAAAAACACCCATCAAGCAGAATCTTTACACTGAAATGGAAGAATATGCAATAACAAATTAGAGAGAGAGAGAGAGAAATATAATGGCATGCACAGATCTGCAGTTTGTGGTAGGATGGAAGGACTCTGTTGGACCTTTATGTTCATTTGGACTACCCTAATTATGCTGCTAAAATTTGTAGCACTCTTGTTTACAATATGATGCAGCACCAAATAATGAATAGAGGAAATAGGAGGAAAAAGGAAGGGAGAAAGAGGAGTTGGGGGAGGAAAAACACATAATTTAAGGGAGAGGAGAAGAGCAGAGAGAATTATAAAGGACTAGAGGGAAAACAGGGCTTCTTGAACGATGCAATTTAAGTCACAACTAAGCATGCCCTTTACATGAAGTTTATGACTATTTATAGGCATAGAATCTCTGTAACTAAAATGAAAATAATTGTAGGCAATAAAACCTAGAGAAGGAAAATTTTCAAGATTGTAATTCCTAATAGTTCTTATTTCTAAATAAGATATCATGCAAATTATGTACAATGAATAAAATCTTAATCAGTAGAGTCATTCCAGGGATGTTCATTTGGTTTTTTTCAGTATACCTTGAGTTCCATCCGTATAGGAATTTCCCCCATTTTTTCTTGTTTAGAATTTCTTGTCCAGTTGGGTGTCAAGACACTATAGAAAATGGGCTCTTTTCCATAAATAATTACTTCACAAAGTTTAGTCATAGTTTTTGGCTGTATGTGGTTGATTTTCTCAAGCACTACTTGTGCCATGGTTTTCACACGTTCTGCCATTGTGATATTGAGATGGCTGGCTGGAAAGGTTGGATTTAGCAAAAGATCATTCAAATTCAGCATTCGATGCTTTCTTCTCAGATCATTAGTGAAGAAATTGCAGAAAAATGGAAGCAGACTTCACAATATTGCAAAGAGCTATAAGGCATGGCTAGCTTGAGGGCAAATTACCTGAGTTTTCTTTATCACAATCTTTTACAAAGGTGAAACTTTTATTTCCTTCACTGGGCGAATATGTTGATTTAGTGTAAGGGTTGGACGATTCCTTCCCAAAGGATCAGATAATCTTGATTTTTAAAGGGTTTTCATGTTGAGAAAGCTACTGCAAGAGCCTCAAATATACAGCTGCAGAACAACCTGTGGAAATGATTCCAGATTTTTCTGTACTGACCACACATTCTTCTGGTAATTGGATGTAAAGAAAGAAATCATAGTATTAACCAACGGTGCACAAATTGGCAGATTACCAAATCAAACTCCTGCTTCCATAGTCCTTCCATATTTATATTTTGCCACCATCTGTTATCAATTGATAATAACCAATGACTATAATGGATAAGTTTTTGACTTTTTGCTGAATTTGCAATGATGGGATTCCTCTTTTTGTGAGTCATGATGGGAAGCTAGTGGTATTGATCTAGAAGAATTTCAACAATTTGTGAAACAGAAGTTGACTTGGTAAAAGTCAAGGCAAGAGACTAGTAATGGAGGCAAAACATGCACACAGGGCATGACTGCTAAAATATGATTTCGCCAACATACCCGTTCATCTGCTTCATTTTTATTGGAAAATTATGGCATTTGTGTATCACACACCTTTAGGGAAGCTATGTAATCATGTCCTATTTAGTCAAATGGATTTAATGTACGTCATGTTTGTTTCTGACACTTAGTGTTGCTCTGCCATAGACCTTATTTCTTCTAACCTCTCTGGAACCAGGTGGATCACAATCACTCATCTTCTATGGGTTCTTAACAAACTATTTATTTTTTAAGCTTGTTCTCCATGAAAACATGTTGATTACCATTAATGCCTCAATGCTGTTGCTTTTGATCATAGGACTCCATCATTGAGAAATGGTAAAATACCTGTTAACCTTTCATATCTCGTTTGTTTCTCTGGGTTGAGAATATATTTTGCCCTCTTGTCATATGCTTTTGTGCATTCCCCTTGCTGGTGGGCTTGTACATTGTGATTGTATTTGCCTATGTGGATTTTCTTATGGAAATATAAACTTAACTTTCACTTCTTGTTTCTCCAGATGAAACGAACAAAGATGATGAAGATGTGCAACAAGCATTGGCTGCTTCTATGGAGAGCGTGAAGGAATCAGGTGCAGTGGCTTCCCATGATAAAGATGCAACAAGTAATGATCAGGAAGAAAAATGTCTGCCTGATGAACCCAAATATCCACCTCTTCCTGAAGAACCCAAGGGTGACAGGAGGATCCTTTGCCGAGTTGGAATTCGTCTCCCTAATGGACGAAGGGTGCAGAGAAATTTCCAAAAAACTGACCCAATCCAGGTTTTCTCGAATCTTGACTCTAATTTGAGACACTCATGGAATAGGGACTGTAGCATTTGGTTTGTTTTTCCCCCTTAGTTCTTCCAATTGAAGATTTTTTTTCGTGCCATTTTGTTGTAAAGAAATTTGTGTCTACGAGTACCAATTTGTGGCATACAAATGCATAACCTCCCAAAATGTGGTAAATGTGTTTAGTAGTTAACGGATTTCAGTGGATGTAGTAATTTATATTGCTGATAATTCTGATTTAGCCACTCATTTATGATTGATCCCCTGTTGGTTTGGCTCAACTTGCGTCTCGGTACTGTCAGATAGAATTTTTGCCTTTTTCCATCTCTCTAATGAAGTCTTTCAATCCGTAACAGTGAAATTGAATCATTTGTTCCTTTTATTTGAAAATGTATGTTTCCATTGTCAGTTTTTACTGTTCTCCATTGGCCCAGATTCTCAAATCTGAACTGACGCGAGAGCATAATAAATGCTTCTTTCACTATCCCCCACTCTTATTTTTGTCGGTAAGCATGTGACATTAATTGTTGACTAAAATCTGAGGTCAGATTTAGGTGACAAGTTTACATGGCCTTTTCTGAATGAGTAACGCTTTGCTTTCCAAATTATGGAACAAAATCATTGGGATCATTGTTTCTGTGGGTTGGGTATGGACCTCACATGTAGGGCTCACGAATCAATGGGGCACATAATTTTCGTGCTTCATGGTTGAGAACATAAGAGTTTTCCATTTTAAATTTGAGATAATGTTCTACTTTTCCAAGCTTTTCAGTGTTTTGTTTCCTGTCCTGGAATGCAGAAAAGACATTACCTGGTAATCTTGTTGTAACATTCTAAACTTGGCCTTTGCTTTCCTGTAGTTGCTGTGGTCATTCTGCCATTCTCAGTTAGAGGAAGCAAGAACCAGGCCGTTTCGCTTGACAGAGGCAATCCCAGGAGCTAAGAGTCTGGATTATAATACTAAAATGACATTTGAGGAGTCTGGCCTGGCCAACTCCATGATATCAGTTGCATGGGAATGAAATTTGACATGAGATATCTATGATACTGGATTTGAAGCTTTATTTTATTTCATTTTACTTTTTTTTTTTTTTAACTTGGTTCTCTTCCCCTCCCCTCCTGCTTGTCTGGGAAAATTGTGTTGTGGAAACTTTCCCAGCCTACTTTATTTATTAATGTCCTACTTTTTTTTATACAATGCCGGTGTCAAATATATATATATATATATATACTCACTTGGTCTGCGCTTTTGATTTTTTTTTTTTTTTTGGGGGGTTTTCTTGCCTTTGCTTTTTAAAGCTTCAAGCTTTTGATTTACAGACCAACTAGAATTGCGTTTGCTGAGTTGGTTCAAGCACAACGCTGACAATATGAGATATATTAAGGTAGGGTAAACTTGCATATTGCTGGGTACATGGGGTCTGCAGTTTTTACCGGCTCTTCTGTTATGCGGCAAACCAAGGTTGTGTAGGACAAACTGTTAATGTTCGGGGTAGTTGTTTAAAGTCGATCTCTCTGTTGGTGCTTCTTCTATATGAACGCATTGTACTTAGCCATTGAAGTCACTTGGGGAAAAACTCGACCCCTTCCAAGTAACTACATTTAATCTACTCAAGTCTCGATTGATTTGATTCTACTCTCATTGAATGATGGAAAAAAAAAAAAAAACTTAATATCAAAATAACTTGCTGTAGATATAATTGAAAAGTTGAATAACATAACTTATATAAAATTATAAGAATTTAAAATTTGAAATACTCTAAAATATAAGATTCGAAACAATTCGTCTGTAACGAACTCAATTCCCTCGTTCGTCACCGAAGAACATTCACTAGGGGACGATATGCTCAATATATTCTGGACAGAAGACAAAAATGTGTTTCAATTTCCACATTTAGAATATGTTTTTAAAGTAATATACTCGAACTTCAAAAAGCTTGTCCTTCTAATTTAAAGAGTAGGGTGTGCACATTCTTGAGTTTGACTAATTCGTTAGTCTCCTCGAAAATAAACAAATGGTAGAAGATGTAACAAATCTGCCACCTAGAGTGCAAACAATTACAGAATTTATCGATTTGTCCAATGAAAATGGCATTGAATTCCAATAATGGCATCAATTATCGCAGCATTCTAATCCCTCCTTTTATGCATTAGCGTTGAGTTTTTTTTTTATCCATTTCTGGGGTGCTTCCAAAACTCTTCTTCCATCTGATGCAATAGTCTATATGTATAAACAATGTAATACATCGGTAATTAGCTGTAATAGTTAATAGAGAATAGTGTACATAGGCCATTTTGACAACGTATAATGCATTCCCAATTCGCCTGCCAGGCAGCATGGAACACAGATACGATGGCTTTGGAGGAACTAAATTCAATTGAATTTTGCTTTTCCAATTATCTTGTTTGGTACGATGTCTATGTCTTGAAAGAAGATGGCATGATTTATAATTCTCATTAAGCAGGTGAAAATTGGTCAGAAATAGACACATAATTTTGAAACTATGTAGAATAATAGGATAAAGATCTTCAAATCGATTGATTTGAGCCGAAATGTTGGTAAAGGGTATAAGCATATTCAATTTAAACTTTTATAAGGCAGCAAAAAAACAAAAAAAAAAAAATCAAGCTCCTTGAACTTAAACAAAATTATTCATACAAAACCTGGTACTTTAATTTTGTTTAATTGAACCCTTAGTACTTGCAATATTTACTAATCAAAATACAGTAATCAAACCGCATTAAAGACATAATTGATCGCACACTGCACATAAGCTCGGAAACATTCTGTATTTGCAATATTGACAGATTGTTCACTTTGATCCATCTATGTGTAAATGCAAACTGTACGAGATTTCATTAATGACTTATATCATATAGGAAGTTTTATAATACAAAAATTTTCCAAACTAGGATGTGCCTAATGAATTACAAATCTAACATTCATGATCATAATATATCAGCATGAAAGTATGAAATTGGATTGCTCATATCGTTGCACATTCTTCTTTGTTATTCAATTAATGAAACTAATATTGGAACCGCCATAGTATTAGAAGTGGGTGTCTAGCAACATCTAAAAGGGTAGCATTGCCCCATCAAGGGAATGCTTATCCCCATGAGAGAAAGATAAAATGATATCTTAAACCCCTACCCTATATATATATATATATATATATATATATATATATATGAATGTTTAGACTGTTCAAAAATACATGTATATGAACTATACGTACGCATATGTATGTGAATGCGAGATAAATGGTGAACCCGGCGGGTTACATCAAATTCAACAACTCGCGGGTATGAGGATGCATACATAACTAAGGCTATTGTAGTGCCCCTACGGGAATGATATGGCGAGTGAGTATTGTGAACGCATTTCCTTTGCTTTTGTTTCAAAAAAGAGATGGAAAGCTATTAATGCAAGTGCCAGTTGAGACTCCAATATCGTCAAAACATTGTAGCCACTACTGAGGTATAGATCCACCATTGAAAACCAAGATTTTACACTAAAAAGTTGTAATGTAAAATGGTATATGTTGAAAGTTAGGATAGATAGATTTATTACCACCATATATATATATAGTTTATTCATTTTATTAGCCTGTCTCCATTTAAATGACATTCCCCACGAGCATCCCTTCAAAGTAAATCCACTTGTAGACAAGAAAATCGCTCTCAGCTCTAAGTAGCACTTCCCTTCCTCTTCCTCGCCACTCTCACTCTCTCAACGTTGTCTTCTCATTCTCATGTTTGAATGTGATATGCATTAGAGAGTTAACAATGTCTGAACCTCCATTCACTACCCCCCAACAGCCACCTCTACTACTTCCACCATCAGCCACTCAACACCTCCCCCTCCTCCCCACGACCGCCACCGCCACCATTGCCGCAACCACGACCGCGGCGGGCACCGCCAGCAACAGCCCACGTGAATACCGCAAAGGCAACTGGACAATTGAAGAAACATTGATCTTAATCACCGCCAAGAAGCTGGACGACGAGCGACGGTCCAGGCCCAACCTGCCTTCACCGTCTAAGCCGGCAGAGCTGAGGTGGAAATGGGTGGAGAACTACTGCTGCGGGCATGGCTGCATCCGCAGCCAGAACCAATGCAATGACAAGTGGGACAATCTCCTCCGGGACTACAAGAAAGTGCGGGAGTACCAATCGAGATCTTCCAAGGCCTCAGATTCTTCTTCACAAACAAACCCTTCCTACTGGACCCTGGAGCGCCACCAGCGCAAGGACCAGAACCTCCCTTCTAACATGTCCTTCGAGGTGTACGAGGCTCTGAATGAAGTTGTTCAAAGGAAATACAGCAATGCCTCGGAACCACAACAACAAAGGGTACAACAACAACCACAGCTACAACCACAGCAGCAACAGCACTTCTCCGTTGACACTTCAGCGGCGGTTCCGGTGACCGTCCGGCCACCAGATGCTCCGGCAGCACCTACGGGGGAACCTATGGGTACTTCAGGCTCAGGTACTTAAATTATGAAATTTTACTCTCTTTTTCTTTCTTTCTTTCTTTCTTTCTTTCTTTCTCTGCAAACTCTGCAGGGACTTGCTTACATTGTCAGTCCCACATGAGACCACTTTTGTTTGTTTTGTCTTAAGGCTATAAAATGATTTTGGTCAAACTTGCAGGGTTGAAAACTCTGCCACTACCGTCCATATTATTCTGTTACTAACGTACCATTACTTGTACATTTATAGGGTACAACTAAATGCATGGACCCTTTGAATCAGGATAAGCATTTTGACCATTCCAGCCCCCCACCCTCTCTTCTCTGTTCTTGCTTTTTTTCTCTTTTTACTTAAATTTAGTACTTAAAAGATACTGTTTTGGGACACATACACATTTCACACAAGTAAAAAGAACAACATGATTGAATCAACAAGGAATAGTGATCTACCCATTAATATATGTTACTCCATTACTGATTAGTTGTTTGCAAATAACAAATTCTGGTGTTAAGAGAATTGGGGATGTAGTTATCTACATAATCACCATTTAGCTCTGATATGTTTTTTTTCTTTTTCTTTTTATGTGTGTGGGATTAAAAAGTAGTCCCCTCCAAGCCACTATTGGTTTAGTAATTTTTGATAACATTTGAGACACATCTTAGATCTTTTTTTATTATATCTCGTGAATTTTGCAACTAAGAAGAAATACACACGCGCACACACACATATATAATATGTAACTAAAGCACATGATTGAATCAACAGGGAGTAGAATATAATCATCCATGGGAGTACAAAGATTTTGCTTTAATGCTTTTTTTTTTTCTATGTGCATGGCATTAGAGGGCAGAATATAATCATGCAAGTCACTGTTGCTAACGCTACCTAATGATTCTTCCCACGGTGGCGATTCTTGGGCACTTCAAGCAAAAGATCCCCCCCGGGGGGCGGGCCCGGAAATCGATTTGTCTCTGTATTATCCAAATCCAAAGGGAGGAAAGCAATTGGACCTAAAAGAAAGAAATCTTAAGCCTCATTCTGACTTTGATTACTAAGATTAAAAATAATGGCAGGTTAGGACTGGCTGAGCATGTAACAAAGGGATTCTTGAATTTGGTGTCCACTACTTATATATGCGTACTGTCAGCAAGCTTATGGCCACATGCTGCCCTACCCAAAACTGGTCTTTTCATTTTCCACCAGGGTTTCTCCAAAAAGTACGACCTTCTCACCAAAAAGTTCATGGGATTCTCTCTGAATCTTTGACTGACTGCAAATTTCTTCCTTTTCAGTTGTTTTTTTTCTTTTTTTTTTTGACACATACTTTCATATGCATTACATAGCAGTAGCCTTTGCTGCAATGTCTGATATAGGCTATTATTTTTTCTTTTCAATAAATGTGATAACTTCTAGCATTACCCCTTGTCAAGCGTCATATGTCTGCACTATTTCAGCTCAATTAGATATCTTTAGAGATGAAAGTTTGAACTGATTGCTGGTTTTTACCATTTTTAGATGCCATTTTGATGCTTTTATTTAAGACCCTATTGGTGGTTCTGGTGCTTATTATAAGGGTCATCAGTTTTCTGACTTCTACGTACCCTTATGAAATGTAGAATCATCATCAGGAACCCAATCGAGCGAGAAATTTGATGCCAATACAAAGCGAAGAAAAGTTAAGAATCTGGGTTCGAGCATCAGGCAGAGTGCTTCAATCTTGGCTGAAACAATCAGAAGTTGCGAGGAGAAGAGAGACAAACGACACCAAGAACTGATGGAATTGGAGCACCGCAGGCTTCGACTTGAAGAGACACAAATTGAAGTGAACAGGCAAGGTGTGGCCAACGTTGTTGCCGCCATTAACAATCTTTCAAGTGCAATTCAGTCACTTATTTCCCATCGAACATGAAACAAACACTGTCTGATTATTGTTATGATTATTATTATTATTCCAATTATTTTGGAGACTCTGCATGCCATTCTTTTAGTTATAAGTTATTATTGGCCATTATTATTAGTTCGAAAGTGAGATGTATTCCGCTACTTCAGCCAACTACAGTTAGCCATTGTCGTTTATTTCTTTTTCCTTCTTTTGTGTTAATTCATAAGTCAGCCTCGAAACTTTGAGTAGATGATTTCAGTACTCGTGAACTACAACTCATTTTTATTTTTATTTCTGAAGGTAAGAGGTTTATGCTAAATCTTACTAACATCCGAAATCGATCCAAAACAAAGCACCACAAGATATATGGATATGATTATTTTTTACCAAAACACTTCTCGTTTACAAAACAATAGAAGGATGTTGTATTGAATCACACACTTTTTCCCATATTTTACCTTTCTGATATACATACATTTTGCTCAAGCACATTTGCTGCTGGTTGAGTCACATTGTCTGTTTTGTTTCCCATCAATTCATGAATTATAAATAAAGGAACCAATATAAAGTATGCCCCTATGCTGATACTAGTGATAGAATGTTAGGTAAATGAGAACAACTCAAGCACAGTTGAGAAACAGTGAAGTCCACTGTCCATTTGGAGATATCCAAACCAGGCTACCAAATTAGCTTCTCCATCACATTTCCACTCAGATTAACATCCATAATTTGCAGTGCGAACCTACCTACCTACTTTGAACTTGTGTTTTTTTTTTTTTGTTAAATACGTGATGATTAATATAAATGCAAAGACAATCTAGAGAACTCTTAGAATATAGAACATAAATTCAAATATATCTATATACATATATAAAGAGAGGGAGAGGGAGAGTGAGAGCTTGAGTTGATGATAAATCTGAGGCAAGATAATTTATCTTCTTTAACCAAAATAATAATCATTTCAAAAGATTTAAATGGCTCGTGCAAAATGATGCAGAGAAGATCTAGTCACCATTGTTCAGCGTAACGAGAAGTTACAAAGAGAGTTTGTAAAGTTTTGAGTAAAAATAACTTATTACAACTTGACTTTCATATTTTATATCGGATAGAAAAAAGAAAAAAAAGATACGAATTATATAAATTAAAATATTTTACATTTTAATATATTTTTTAAAAAGAAATTAATAATTTTATAACACTTAATCTATTAAATTTTATTATTTTAATTAATAATATAACGAGAGTATGATAAAAGTATTATATATAATTAGATAATAATTTTTTTACAATAAAAATCAATAAATCATTCAATTTGAGGCTTTAAACTATTGAATGACACGTTATACAATTTAAATAACAAACTCTAACATGTCTCCTGTAGACAAATTTGAGCAAGTGAGTAACAATATTAATGTGGTTACAATTTCCTAACCTTGCAGCTGCATTACTCTTCGGTGTGATGCAGTATGCAATATGATAGATGCTTGTTGGCTTGGGGAGCGTTGGTTTCACAGGCTAGTACAGGATAGTGGGAGCTTGAATAGTAGTACTATAATACATTAGCCCATGTTTAGGTACACCTTAGAATAGTATAGCGTGGTGAAACGCCCTGGAAGGTTCTAGAAGAACCTAGTAAAACCCTAAAGGATGAAGAGGTTACCAAAGAACTCTAGTACATTCCATAACCTTCTAGAATTCTCTTGAATAGGTAGAATTGTATAGATCTTTATAGAATTCTCTAAAATCTTAATTATAGCCGTTAGATTGGATAAATCACAACCATCCATTTAGGAGGATGATATGTATATAAAGGGGACTAGCCCCAAGGGTGAAGGACATCCAATTTGCTTGTATTCTCTCTCAAGTATTATAGAGTGCTTCCTTTCTCTAACTACTTTCTCTTGGGTTTCCATTGTGCTCCACTCTCTTTTCACCATCCAAAGGAGGAAGGCTGACTTAGCTTCTACGAAGGGCGTAGGAATAGCTAAGTGCCGCACGGGTTGTTGGGTGATCAAGACCAAGTCCGTGACAGGTGGTATCAGAGCCTGGTTGTGAAGCAGAATGTCGAGCACCATGGAGGAGATTGCGGTAAGGGAGCACCAAGGGATGGAGAGGGGACGTGACCCCTCTCCCACTCATGGTGGAAACAAGAAGAAGGAGCGTGGACGCAGCAAGACTCGTTCTGCCACAACTCTTGGCACCTTGGAAGAGAAGACCAACATCCTTGAACAGGTACTAGCTGAGATGGGGGTACGTATTGAACATGTTGAGCATAACTTTGAAGCTTTGGAGTCTCACACGTTGGAAGAGCTTGACAAAGTCAAAGGTGACGTCCAAGAGTCTCTTTCCAACAATGAAGGGTGTCACGGGGGTGAGCACGTCTTCAAGACTACGGTCATGCAGACCCTTGAAAGCTTGCAAACCCAAGTGACCTCTTTAGAGGCTGTCCTGGAGGAGCTGCGCCAAGACATAACCTTATGCAAGAAGGTCGCGGCTAATGATGGTGGCTCGAGGGGAGTCCCTAGGGTGGAAGCTCCCAAGCCAAAGGAGTTCCCAGGCAAGAGGGATGCCCAGGAGGTGGAAATTTTCCTTTGGCAGATGGAGAGATACTTTGAGTGTCTCAAGATGACAGACGAGCGAGACAAGGTAAGCACGGCAACACTTTATCTTGCTGATACAGCAACCTTATGGTGGCGCAGGAAACATGCGGATATGCAAAGAGGCCTTTGCACCATTGAGACGTGGGAAGACTTTAAAAGGGAGCTCAAGAGACAGTTCTTCCCTGAAAACGTGGTCTATGATGCACGCAAACAGCTGAGGGAGCTGAGACACAAGTACACTATCCCTGACTATGTTAGGGATTTCACAACGTTGTTGCTGAAAATCCCTAATCTAGGAGCCGAAGATGCATTATTCTATTTCGTAGATGGGCTCCAAAACTGGGCCAAGCAAGAAGTGCAGCGGCGAGGGGCAAAAGACGTTGATGAGGCCATTGCAATTGCAGAGTCCCTAATAGAGTATCAAAAGGGAGAGTCCTCCAAGAATAAAAATTTCAGGGGTAACTCCACCAAAGGTGGGGGAGAAAGAGACAGAAGTAAGGGTAGCTATAACTCGACCACTCGACAGGACTATGAGGAGAAAAAACAATCCTTCACGCCTAGAGGAGGGTGCTTCGTGTGCAAGGGACCGCACCCTATGAAAAACTGTCCAAAGCTGGGTTCGTTGGCAGCTATAATCGAGCAACAAGAAGCACAACCAGTTGATGCTCCGACGGAGCAGATCAGCTCCCTACAATTGCTTAATGCCCTCAAGGTCAAACAAGATTTCCCGGCCATGAGAGGTAAGGGGCTAATGTTTTTGGATGTGCAAATAAATGGACAGCATGCCCAAGTCATGATTGACACAGGCGCAACTCACAACTTCATCACCGAAAAAGAGGCCAAACGACTTGGCCTAAATATAACCAATGGTGGGGGCTGGCTCAAGACTGTCAATGCAGGAGTTAAGCCCTTAAATGGTGTGGCTCATGGAGTACAAATGAGCCTTGGTCCTTGGAATGGCACCGTTGACTTCTCGGTGGCACCTATGGATGATTTCCAAATTGTACTTGGCATGGACTTCCTTCGCAAGGTACAAGTTGTTCCTATGCCATACCTAAATTCTGTGTGTGTGCTAGAGAAGGAGGCCCTATGCATGGTTTCGGCCACCTCGAAGGCAAGTGAGGGGAAAACTCTATCTGCAATACAAGCATTAAAGGGCTTCAAGCGAGGGGAAATCACGTATTTGGCAACAATAGTAGGCGATGACCCCACAATCCCTCAAGAGGCGGACATGCCCCAAAAGATTAAAGACGTCCTTGAAGAAAACAAGGATGTGATGCCGCCTGAACTGCCTAAACAACTTCCACCAAGGAGAGAGGTGGACCATAAGATTGAGTTGGAGCCGGGGTCCAAGCCACCCGCTATGACCCCTTATCGCATGGCCCCTACGGAGTTGGAAGAGTTAAAGAGGCAGCTAATTAGTTTACTGGATGTGGGTCAAATTCGACCTTCAAAGGCCCCATACGGTGCTCCAGTCCTATTCCAGAGGAAGCATGATGGTTCTTTACGTATGTGCATCGACTACAGGGCGCTCAACAAGATTACGGTAAAGAATCGGTATCCTCTTCCTCTTATTCCTGATTTGTTTGATAGATTAGGATGAGCCAAGTGGATTACCAAGGTGGACTTGCATTCTGGATACTACCAAATTCGTATCGCAAAAGGAGATGAGGCAAAAACCACTTGTGTTACCCGCTATGGCTCCTTTGAGTGGCTGGTAATGCCCTTTGGGCTAACCAATGCCCCTGCTACTTTCTCCACCCTCATGAATCAGATCTTTAGGCCATTCTTGGACCAGTTTGTAGTGGTCTACTTGGATGACATTCTTATCTATAGTGAGACTCTCGAAGACCATGTCGACCGCTTACAAATCGTGTTCAAAATTCTGCGGGAAAACGAACTTTACATCAAGAAAGAAAAGTGCACTTTCGCAGCACAGGAAATACACTTCCTTGGTCATGTGGTGGGGAATGGACAAATTCGAATGGATCAGGAGAAGGTACGAGCCATCAAAGACTGGGAGCCACCAAAGAATGTGTCTGAGTTGCGATCATTTCTTGGTCTAGCCAATTACTATAGGCGTTTTATCAAGGGGTACTCAGCACGTACGGCTGCTCTAACTGACTTGCTAAAGAAGAATCAGCCGTGGGATTGGACGACCCGACAGCAAATGGCTTTTGAAGGGTTGAAGGACGCGGTAAGTAGAGAGCCTGTCCTTGTTCCCCCCAACTTCACAAAAATGTTCGAAATCCACACCGATGCTTCTGACTTTGCTATTGGAGGGGTCCTGATGCAAGAAGGGCATCCTGTGGCTTATGAGAGTAGAAAATTAAACGACACCGAACGAAGATACACGATGCAAGAGAAGGAGATGACTGCCATTGTGCACTGTCTTCGTACCTGGCGTCACTATCTACTGGGCTCGCGATTTGAAATCAAGACGGACAATGTGGCCACTAGCTATTTCCAAACCCAAAAGAAGCTGACTCCAAAGCAAGCTAGGTGGCAAGATTACTTGGCTGAGTTTGATTACACCTTGGAATATAAGCCAGGTAAAGCCAATGCAGTCGCCGATGCTCTAAGTCGCAAAATAGGATTAGCGGCCATCACGCAAGCCAAGGGGGACATCAAAGACCTCATTCGAGAAGGGCTCAAGCACGACCCTATGGCTAGACAGATTGTCAACCTTGCGGTTAAGAGGGAGACCAAAAGGTTTTGGGTGGAGGATGACCTAAATTACACCCGAGGTAGGCGACTTTACGTACCTAAGTGAGGGAATATAAGGCGTTCCCTCATTAAAGAGTGTCACGACACCAAATGGGCTGGCCACCCAGGCATGAAGAGGACATGGACATTGCTGGAAACGAAATACTATTGGCCACAATTAAGGGATGAAGTTGAGCTGTATGTAAGAACCTGCCTTGTGTGTCAACAAGACAAGGTAGATCATAGACTACCTAGTGGCTTATTACAGCCCTTACCAACACCGCAGAGGCCTTGGGAGACCATCACTATGAATTTCATATCTGCATTGCCGAAGTCAGAAGGGCTCGGGTCGATCATAGTGGTTGTTGATCGATTTTCAAAGTACGGGACTTTCATCTCTGCCCCAACAGATTGTACGGCAGAAGAGGCAGCGCGGCTGTTTTTTAAAAATGTGGTAAAGTATTGGGGGCTGCCGCGCCACATCATAACAGATCGTGATCCTCGCTTCACTGGTCGACTATGAGACGAGTTATTCAAGCTCTTGGGGACCGAGTTGCATTTCTCTACAAGTTTTCATCCTCAAACTGACGGCCAAACAGAGAGGGTGAACGCCCTTTTGGAGTGTTACCTTAGACATTTTGTGAGCGCTAACCAACGGGACTGGGTAAAGCTTCTGGATATAGCTCAATTTTCTTACAACTTGCAAAGGAGCGAGGCAACAGGGAAGAGTCCTTTCGAGTTAGTAACAGGGCAGCAACCTTTAATGCCACACACTTTGGATGCAGACTCATCAACTAGAAGCCCAGGAGCGTTAAAGATGGCCAAGTCATGGAAGGAGCAAGTTGATATAGCTCGTTCCTACCTTGACAAGGCAGCTAAAAAGATGAAGAAATGGGCAGACAAGAGGCGACGACAAATGGAATTTGCTATTGGAGACAAGGTAATGGTCAAAATCATACCCCAACAATTCAAAACTTTTTGTTCCGTCCATAAAGGCCTAATAAGGAAATATGAAGGGCCTTACTCAGTCATCGGGAAGGTTGGTAATGTCTCGTACAAACTTGACTTGCCCAAAACTTTGAAAATCCACCCAGTCTTTCATGCAAGTATGCTCAAACCATTCAAGGAAGATAAAGAAGATCCAAGCCGCGGAGTCTCAAGTAGGGCTCCTCCAATTACGGTAAAATCCTATGACAAGGAGGTTGAGGAAGTACTTGGTGAACGAATTGTCCGAAAACGTGGTACACCACCAAGTACATAATATTTGATCAAATGGAAGGGACTACCTGAGAGCGAAGCAACATGGGAGACCAAGGAAGATCTATGGCAATTCCAACAGCTACTTCAAGAATATGAGCACTCGACGAGGGCGTCGAGAAATTAGGTGGGGGAGAGTGAAACGCCCTGGAAGATTCTAGAAGAACCTAGTAAAACCCTAAAGGATGAAGAGGTTACCAAAGAACTCTAGTACATTCCATAACCTTCTAGAATTCTCTTGAATAGGTAGAATTGTATAGATCTTTATAGAATTCTCTAAAACCTTAATTATAGCCGTTAGATTGGATAAATCACAACCATCCATTTAGGAGGATGATATGTATATAAAGGGGACTAGCCCCAAGGGTGAAGGACATCCAATTTGCTTGTATTCTCTCTCAAGTATTATAGAGTGCTTCCTTTCTCTAACTACTTTCTCTTGGGTTTCCATTGTGCTCCACTCTCTTTTCACCATCCAAAGGAGGAAGGCTGACTTAGCTTCTACAAAGGGCGTAGGAATAGCTAAGTGCCGCACAGGTTGTTGGGTGATCAAGACCAAGTCCGTGACAGTGGGCTCACAAGTCCATGATCATGTATAGTGACAACCCTTTAACACTCGTGGATTAGACTACCTTATCCTATGAGCAGGACCAATAAACCGTACATTTAATAAAATACTTTTTAAAATCATTTATTTAAAATAATTAATTTATAAATTTTGTATTAAAAATAATAATTTAATTTTTTTTTTCCATTCCCTCATCTTCTGTAATAATTTAATTTTTTTTTCCATTCCCTTCTCTTCTGTGCATAGTCCTTTTCAAGAAAAAAAATAAAAATATGCCTCTGAAAACATCAGTCCAACTCTCCCCTACTCGCGAGTCTCGAGTTAGACTCAATGGCAACTTTGTAGGAAGCAATTTCATCGTTTGCAAGAAGGATCTTTGAGGCTTGAGCAATTGCCCCGAACTCGACTTCATTAAAATCAGCAATGCCGAATTTGGAAGATAAAAAATTACATTTTAAAGTATTTGATGTACATCTCTTTAGAACTGCTCTAATACCATGTCTCCTAGGCTTATACCCAATGATGGCCCATTAGCCATCCATCCAATGGAGGCAACCAAACTTGTTTGATTAAGGTCTTTTTAATCTCCATAATGCTCTTGACACCATCTGAAGACTTGATTAAGTTAATTCCATAATAGGGAAAGTTGTCCTCCAATGCCTTCATCCATGTTACCTCCCCTCATCAAGACTAGTAGTACTATAGATCCTGTTATTCAAAAGTCTTTTGAATTGAAGACGCAGTCATTTTGGGCTGTCCATGTTGTCCATAATGTAGCATAAAAGACTGACAACCAACACGTCTTTGCAATGCGCTCGCGCCCCTCTCACAAATTCAGACCATTGATTGAAGATACCCACCACCTAAGGATATTCATCCAAATTCTCCACACATGATTGCAATGGAGGAATAAGTGATCTACATCCTTTATAAATTCCTTACAGATCATTCACTACAACTCCTCACTCTTAATTATACCTTTTCTGAACAACTTCTCTTTGGTGTGCACTTTGTCTAGCAAAACCAACAATACAAAGATTTCAACCTTATATGGAGCAATATTCATCCAAACTATTCTAAAGGAGTCATTAACCACTCTACTACTTCTTTACTCAAGCTCTTTATAGAAAGATTTGACAATAAAATCACCATGATTATCATAAACCTATATCTAGTTTGTCTAACATATTTTTTTTATTCTTTTCCACTACTTTTCTATAACAACTAAATACAAGATATAGAGATACAAGACATTGATTTAGGAAACTAATATAGTCTGTACAATATTTACAGCTACAATCATGTGTGACCATCGAGTAAGGGATTCCAGAATTTAAGATTTCCATAATTGGAAAAACCTACCTGGCTAATTACGGCTGGCTAATTACAAGACTCACGACAATACTCCTCCTCAAGTTGGTGTGTATATATCTCTAATACCTAACTTATCAAGTGAGTCACTGAAATTTCTGCTAGAAACTGCTTTGGTCAAAATGTTAGCTAATTGATCCTCAGATTTAACAAATACGAACTGTATAATCTTTTCTTCTAGGTTATGTTTGATGAAATGTCAGTCTACCTCCACGTGTTTGGTGCGATTGTGTTGAATTGGGTTATGGGATATATTGATGGCAGTTTTGTTGTCACAGAATAAATTCATTTCAGAGTCAAGAGGAAAGCCAACCTCTATTAGCATACTTCTAAGTCAAAGAAGTTCACATAATCCTTTCGCCATACCTCGGAATTCAGCTTCAGCACTGGACAATGCTACTACCTTCTGCTTTTTACTCCTCCATGTAACAAAGTTTCCTCCCATAAATGTAAAGTAGCCTGAAGTAGATTTTTTATCCAAGATATTCCTAGCCTAGTCAGCATCCGTGTACCCTTCAATATTCATATAAGCATTCTTAGAGAACATTAGTCCTCTTCCTGGAGATGACTTTAGGTATTAGAGAGTTCAAATTACAACACCCATATAGTCTTCACTCAGATTATGCATAAATTGGCTTACCACACTTACGACATAAGCAATGTCTGGACGAGTGTGAGATAAGTAAATAAGCTTCCCTACTAATCTTTGATACTTCACCTTATTTGTTGGCACCTGATTCGGATATTCTCCAAGTCTAAGGTTTTGCACAATCGACATATCCACAAGTCTACACTCTAGGAATCCCACTTCCATCAATAAGTCAAGTACATACTTTTGTTAAGATAGAAAATTTCCTTTTCTTGGCCTTGCCACCTTTATTCCTAGAAAATACTTAAGCCCTCTCAAGTTCTTCATTTCAAATTTTGTAAACAATTGTTCCTTTAACCTCAAGATCTCATCAGCGTCATCCCTCATAATTATTATATCATCCACATAGACTATTAATGTTGTCACCTTGCTTTGTTAGTGTTTCAGGAAAAGAGTATGGTCAGAGTTACTTTGGCGATAGCTATACTTCCTTATAACTGAGCTAGCCAAACCATGCTCGCAGTGACTGTTTTAGTCCATACAATGTCTTCTCTAATTTACAAACAATTTTGTTCCCAGTTGATCCTGTATATCCTGATGGAATATCCATGTATACCTCCTCATCAAGATTGCCATAAAGAAAAGTATTTTTCACGTCAAGTTGATGAGGTAGTCAATCTAAATTTGTTGCAAGAGATAGAAAAACTCTAATGGTATTTAGTTTTGCCACTAGTAAGAAGGTTTCAGAGTAGTTTATGTCATATGTTTGGGTAAAACCTTTCACCACAAATCTCACCTTATATCGATTGAGTGACCCATCTACCTTGTATTTTATAGAGACACACATTTGCATCCCACGAGTTTTTTTTTCCCTCTAGTATTGGGACCAACTTCCATGTATAATTTTCTTTAATGCTTCTAGTTCTTCTTGCATTGCTTTCGCCCACTTTGGATCAAATAATGCTTCCTCAACACTACTAGGAATATGATAGGAGGATAGTGTTTGAGTGAAAGTCTTGAGTGGTTTGGACAGACTTTAAGTAGATACATAATTTGCAATTGGATATTTGGGTTACCTTCCTTCTGCGTCTGGACTGTATTTGTTTGGTGGTTTCCCACGATTGTGTCTAACAGGTAGTATATAAGAGTAAAGAATGATGGGACTGAGAGTATTCTGTATTTTCTAATGGTGCTTATAGTTCCAGCAGTTGTTTTCTCATTTCTAGCAGCTGTTATTTCATTTCTAGCAACCGCTATTTCATTTCCAAGTTCATTATGCAGGTATACCTCTCTATCTCCAGTTCTAGTTTCAACTCCAGTTCCATGCTCACTCATGAAGGCCATTAACCAATTAATCTCTTTTACTTGCATCTCCCTTTGAAGGGAAGAATTGGGTATTAATGAAAAATAAAAAGTCTCAGACTCAAGGAATGTAACATCCATGGTGATATAAGTTCTGTTGGTAGTGGGGTCATAACATCGAAAACCCTTTTTATATAGATCATACCCCAAAAATAGTCACCGAATGACGCATAAGTCTAGCTTTGTTTGTTGATTTTTGTGAAGGTGAACAAAAGCAACACACCTAAAAATTCTAAGGGGAAGCATTAATATGGAAGGAAGGGATATGTGAGTAGAGAGAATTTATAAGGGGGTTTGAAAGTGCAAAATTTTAGATGGCATTTGATTGATTAAATACACGGTAGTAGCCATAGCATCCCCCTAATGGCAACTTGGCACCATCATTCCAAGAAGTAGGGAATGTGATGTTTCTAAAATATGTCAATTTTTTCTTTCAGCGACACCATTTTGTTGTGGTGTTTAAGAGAATGAAGTCTCATGGAGGAGACCTTGTTGTTAAAAATAGGCTCGAAATCTTTGGTTGATGAACTCGCCACCATTATCAAAACGAAGAATTTTTATCTTGGAAGAGAATTGAGTCTGGACCATGGCATGAAATACTTGAAACATAGTGAAAACTTCATCTTTGGTTTTTAGTAGGTAAAGCCATGTCATTCGAGTACAATCATCAACAAAAATTACAAACCAACGATGACTAGAAGAAGTAGGTATTGGGGATGGCCTCCACACATTAGAGTGTATTAATGCAAATGGAGTATGAGTTTTATTCAAATTAACCGGATACGAAACTCATTGGGTTTTTGCCTTGATACAAACATCACATTTAAAGTTCACATTCTGCACATGGGAAAACAGAGATGGGAGTAGATGTCGGAGGTAGCCAAATGATAAATGTCCCAAGCATTTATGCCATAGTCAAATCTTCTGTTCATGGCCACTAATTTGATGATACATATGATTTGCTTTGCCTGTGCTAAGGTCCTTGAAGTAGTATACTCCTCCCCTCTTAGTACCATACCCAATAATCTCCTTACTGAGAACATCTTGAAGAAGACAAAAATTGGAGTATATTAGTACAACATAATTAAGTTCTTTAATAACTCAACTCACAGACATCAACTTATTTAAGAGTGATGGAACAAGAAGTGTGTAAGTTAAAGAGAGTGAAGGAGATAGAGGCACAATTCCAGCCCTTGTAACTGGGTAAGTGGCTCCATTGGCATCGACAATGCAAGTTCTTCGTGGTTAAGTTGTATTGGAGAAATCATTTGGATCAAACGTCATATGATCCGTGGCTCCGGAATCAATAATCCCTGCACCATCCTTCCAAGTAGTAGAGCTGTATAGAGTGTGACCAAAATTGGTCTAGGGTTATGGTAAAGGATTCAATTATACGAATAAGAGAAAGTTTAAATTTAGTCATAGCCACTATTGCTTGACTAAGGATGTCTTCAGTTGCAGGAGCATCTCGTTTCTTTCGGACTTGTAATTGGTGCCACCAGTTTGGGTAACCATGTAGTTTGAAGCAAGTTTCTCGGGTATGTTTTGTACTCCCACAGTGAGTGCACTTTTGTCCATCAGAATAACCTTCAGATTATGAGGAAAAAGACCCATACTTTTGTAACTTGCCAGATTTCCCTCCTTTGATGGCCATAATAGCACCACTGGCTACTATTTTTGCTCCTGACATCATCACCAATTGTCTCAAATCTTCCCTTTAAACATGAGTATATACCTACTCAATTAAAGGAAAAGGTTTCATACGAAGAACATCACTTCGAACATGATCCAATCGATCATCTAGTCCATCAAGAAAAGTGTATACTGGCTCTTCTTGTAAAATGGAGTTGTAACTTTGTATGTCAATTGCACATTTTATTGGATTTGTTCGATGAAAATCAATCTTGCACCACAAGCCCTGTAGATTGTTGTAGTATTTTTCTATAAATCCATTAACTTGTTTTATTTGAGATACACAACATCGGAACTCATATACTTAAGGGGTGTTAGTTCCATCGAAGTATGTTGTAGTAGCAGAATCTCATACTTCCTCAGCTGTTAGGTAACGAATGAAGTTCACAACTAGGGATTGGTCCATAGAATTGATTAACCAGCCTTTCACCATGGCATTCTCAGTGCGCCACTTACAAAATGAAGGGTCAGTTTTTGGTAGTTATAGACAGTCTCCATAGATGTATCCCAATTTGTCTTTTCCAGAGATGTACATCTCAATAACCTGGGACCATAATCCATAGTTGGAACTATCCAACTTGATGCTGATTGGAGCCATCGGGGAATCAGTGATGGGAAAGGAGAAAGTCTAGACCCTTGACAACATCTCTGTCATCTTCGATGTCAGATTATCAAGTATGTTTTTGGTGGAGTCAGTCATGGAAGCTGAGTACAAATCTTGACCCTTGCCTAATTAGAAAATAGGGAACCCAAGATCTGCTCTGATACTATGTCTAACATATTTTTTTTTTATTCTTTTCCATTGTTTTTCTATAACAACTGAATACAAGATATAAAGATACAGGACACTGATTTAGGAAACTAATCTGATTTGTACAATATTTACGACTACAATCATATGTGATCATTGAGTGAGGGATTTCAAAATCTAAGATTTCCATAATTGGAAAAAGCTAGCTGGCTAATTACAGGACTCACAGCAACACAGTTATCTTTTACATCAACACACAAATAGTCACTTTGGCCAACATTCTCACCAACTGAATTTCTAGTTCTGTTTCCCAAGCAAACATATTTCTTCTCTATCTAAGTTGTCATCTCCATTGGAGCCCATCCAAAACTCCCGTCTCACTCACTTTACCATTTTTTCATTTGGGACAGCAAACAGTCTTGGAAATTAGGTCATCAAAGCTTCACTACCAAGTCACTTATCTTCCCACAGGGACACTTTGTTCTAATCTCCCACAATTGCTCTAAACCCATTACTGCAAATTGTTATTATTTCATCATTATTACCAGCAACAATGTCATTCCAAATGTATAAAGTTCTTATTTAAGTTTGACTTGCTTCAACGTTTGCATTGCTAAAAATTTTGCTTAAATTAAGAACTTTATACTGAGAATTAACAACCTTCCTCTAAAAAATCTCATCTTTATTTAGGTACCTGTAGATGCAAACCACAAAAATCTTCTTTAGATCCTTTCCAACTCTTTTACAACACCATTAAGGACTTTAAAAAGAGACACATAGTCTAGCAGTAAACAATTCAAGACCAATTTAATCACAACCACTTTAACCCTCATAAACATTAACTTGCCTTTCTATATGGATAATTTTGCTCTTTAACTTATCAACCATTGGTTACCATGTATTCACAAGTCTTGGATTAGCACCAAGAGGCAAACCCAAATATTTTATAGGTTGCTTATCCATTGAAGTTCTAAGTTTTCTAGTTATTTTGCTAATAATCCTATGTTGCACACCAATTCCAATCAAAGCTGACATATGAAAGTTGATGCTTAATCTAGAAGTAACTCAAAACACTTCAAAATCTATGTTAGTTTCATGACACCCTTTTTGAGTTACAAAAAAAGTAAGAGTTTCATCGATAAATTAAGCGAGTGACCTGTCTATCACTATTCGTCAATTTTATCCCTTCAAAGTTGCAAATCAACTACTTTAGAGATTATTCTACTAAACCCTTCAGTAAGAAGGATAAAATGAAAAGGTAAGATGAGGTTACCTTGTCTCAATCCTCTCCTAAGATTGAACTCATCACTTGGAGAATTATTAGTCAAAATTACAGCTTTTATCACTATTCATTAATTTAATTCCTTCAAAAAGTTGTAAATCAAATGTCTTGGATATCATTACACTGAGTCCTTGAATAATAAGGATAAAAAAAAAAAAAAAGGTGAATGGGGTCATTTTTTGTTGGTATTTTTAGTATAAATTATATAATTAAAAAGAAAAGGTGAATGAGATCATTTTTGTTGATATTTTAAGTATAAATTATATAATTGAAAGATTTTATGTTAGAAAAAAAAATAATATATAAGTAAAAAGTATCAATAAATTTAATATTTTAAAATTTTAAGTTAAAATCTAATATTAAATTTATAAATTTACTATTTACTTAAATTTTATTTAAATTTTTAAAATTTTTCTTTAATTTTCAACTTTTATATTAAAATAGAAATATAGAGAACACATATATACATTTTTTATGACTACTACTCCTAACACATGTTTTTTATGACCATTACCCTAAACTTTAGATTTATTAAAAAAAATAAAAAATTAAATTACACTCATTAAAAATAAGGTTATAATATTCAATAGAATAATAAGTTATGATTTTAAAAAAATAATGATAACATCAATACTCATGACGTGACATTATCATTTGTAGACGTACATTTGGGAATTAGACAAAATAAAATTTTTGGGATTAATAACATAAGATTAATTTGTAAATAAATTTAATAGAATAATAATAAATTTTTAGTACATTTAATGAAAATAAAAATAAATTTAATGTAGAAAAAATTATTAAAATTTAAAATATAAATTATGTAATTAAAAAATTATATTAAAAATAAAAAAATTAATAAATAATATCTTGATGAAAAAATTTATAAATTTAATATTTTAAAATTTTAACTTAAAATATAATATTAAATTCATAAATTTATTATTTATTTAAATTTTACTCAATTTTCTATTTGATTTTAAGCTTTTGTATTTTCCAAACAACCTTACTTCAATTCTTTTTCAAGATTGAACTCATCCCCTGGAGCACTAGTAATCAAAATTGCAACTTTGCTGTTTCCACACAAGTCATAATCTACACTCTCATCTTTGCCCCAAAGCCCATGCTTTCCATAACAAAAGTTCAGAAATCCCCGCTACAAAGTCATCTGCTTTTTGAAAATCTAGTTTGAGTAAAAAGGCCCTTTTTCTTTCCTTGTGATCAAAACCACAATTTAAGTCCTTATTTCTAACGAGCTTGTAAATTTGGTCCAACTTTTATAGCTCTTAATTAAGCCCTTGAGCCCTTGTTTAGATATTTGACTATTGCACAATTCAACAATGCATTAAGCATCCCTAAATCGCTTCCCACCTTATACTAAGTTTCAAAGAAAGACCTTTCATTTTTTTCATTTTATTATCTTTTTCTTTTTCATTTTTTTTTTTTGGTAGAATGCATCCCATGAAATGCTAGATCCAGTTTAAGCATTCTGTGCTAATGCATATCAATTGAGTATCTAATTTTATTTCTCAATATTTGTTTAGTTTCAAAGATAATTTTAAGAGTGTAAAGCTTAAAAATAGCATGAAAAGTGCATTGTTTATGACCAAATACTTTCGTACAAAAGTTCTTTTTTTTTTTTTAAATCAAATTATTCTACACTAGACAAATAGAGCCTTAAAATATTGAAAGGAACAAGCCATGCAACGAAGATGCTCCCCCTGCTTTAAAAGCTAAAAATTGACATTCCCACACCCAGTCAACAACTTAACCAGGAGCAAATTTACCGGCCAAGCGAGCAAATTTGCTTCATACCATTTTAGCTTACAAATTGACTTGAGACTTTTATCTATTTGGTACATACAATGAAATATAACTAGACATGAGTTGCCTAAGTTTTGAATTAGGGGATCAGAAAATGCAAAAGATAAATCCCTGCAACTATCTCAACACTAGTGTGAATGATCTGCCTTTTGGTAGAACTGAGGAAGTGTGTGAAAACTAACATGTCATATCACCAAAATCGCTAAGTATTAATTGTCACATCACCTGTTATGATCTGTAATTGCATATTTCTATGGCTTTGTAAGCCAAAGTCTAATAATTAGCATATTATATAGCTATTCCTTTGTTTCCTTCTTTTTCTGAATCTGATTGTAATACAATGCAGTATCCAAAATTCTCCACATGTTATACCTCTAACAGATTTATCCACTAGTTTACACTGCATTCGAATCTGGCTCAATTGACGATCTTAGTCCCCTGCGTATCATCATCTGGGAGTAGAACTCTGCATGCTCCTGGCAATCGTGTTAAACATTAAAGTCCTTATTTTCCATATTTGATCCAGGGAAATTGGCTCATGGAAGAGAAATTACATTGAAGGGGAAAAAAAAAAATGGCAGGCAAAAGAAATCAAACAAGAAAGGGGAAGAAGCATAAGAGAAAAGCTGGAAATAAGTTAGTCTCACAAGGAAGAGGGAAAAACTAAGTAAATTCTGATACAGAAGAGCATGCTATAAGCCTAGATTTAAGTTAACGAGATTTACCCTCATTACCTGGGAAGCAAATATAGCCAAGATTAAGCAAATTGCTAAAAATTTACTATAATTTACAAAAATTCAAGAGAGTAATGAGATCACCATTGCCATATGAACAATTGCAGCAAGAGTTTTCCGTGAAGACATCTCAAAGCATATTTTCAAGTTTTATCTGAGGCAGAATGACATACCGTGCACACAGCTTGGAAAGGGAGCAGTTTGCAGACTAAATTACTTAAAAATACCTCCAAATAGCCACAAGCTATTTTCAAAAAAATTAGTAGAGTTTCTTTATATTTCCTTTGGTTTGACAAAACTGGCTTCTTCTCTAAACCAAAATTTTCATTACCTACTGCTGTAATTGCAAGACTAGGTCAAAATTTTTACATGTCGAGATTTTGCTACAAAAAGAAAGCTTCTCAGGATTGTTTTTATAGTTCAGAGAGAAACAACATATTTTCTCCACGAAGAAAAACAGAACTTTCAAAATTATTTGCTTCAGCATAGAAACCAAGGATATGCCCATCCAAGCCTTAACTGTACAAGAGTGTACAAGGTGGATGAACTCTAAGGTATGGGCAGTTTCTTGTCAATTGGGGCATGCTAGATTTAGAAAAATCATTGACATAGGCTCTCCCAAGAGAGGATAAAGCAGGGCTGCCATGGGTTACGCAGTGAATCACAGAGAACTCTAATTTGGCAGCCATACATTTTGTGCTTCGGTTAGCACCTCTCAATTAACAACATTCCATCTCATTATCTCTGCTCTCAAAGAATGAACAACCATTCCCTATCATCTTTTCAGATAACTGGAAGTTGTTTTCCTATTTTAACCACATGGTTGAACAGACTATCATAATTTTTTAGTGTGAATAACTAGTTAAAAATCTGCACAAATGATTCGAAGGAGGAGCAAACCAAAATCCTTTAGGCTGGATGGGAGCAAATAAAACCAAATAAAGGTGCAGACACCCAACTCAAACTTATCCATAGACATAAAATACACAAGGTGTTTATATAGTTTAAGGGTTCCTCTATTGACACAGAAGCGTTCTTGCTATTTTGTTATTTTGTTTTATTTTAGTTATTAGTTTTAATTAGAAGTCATGTGTCAATTTTAATATATGAATGAGTAGGACTAGATAGGATTTTTCTTCATCAAGGATTGAGATTTCATCAAAACCTAGTATAAATAAACTTATAAGTCTCTGCACAGAATTATGCAGGTTGTTATTATTTCAGAGACCAATGTTTGATGTTTGAGTGGTTTATTTTCTAAACCCTAACCCTAATTCTCTTATTCCAACTTCAATTTTCTACCTAAATTCAGCTCTTACTTCAGTTACTCTAAGCAAGGTGGATGATCTCCACATTTTATTTTTGAAATATTTTTGGCTTGGGAAGTAATTTATAAATTAACAATTCTGGTAGGATAAGCTGATTCCTAGGAACTGAACATGGTGGACTTATGGGTTCTTGTTCATTTCTTGTGATGCAAGGTACCAGAGGCAATTCAGGAAGAGAAGAAAGAAAAAGGAAATAAGTCTAAAGAAAATTGCGGAAGAACATGAAAAAAGGGAAAATTTACATCTGGTACACTAAACTATACCTCAATTACAAAATACACATTACAAAAAACATACTGTGACTAATGATAGTTAGTCAAAATGGACAGAACTTGTGAAAAGACAGTAGTGCCCTTGTATAAAAAGAGATAAGAGGCCCACCATGGAGAATCCTAGCTCCACTTCTCTCTCCATCTCTTTTTCTCTCTCATCTCTCCATGATTTCATCTCCAATACAAACCAATGCAGACTAGAGATTTTTAAAACCATAGAAAGAGATTCAAGTATACTCATAAAAAGAAATTTCCCTTCTTTTGAGTGGAAAAAATATGCAAAAACAGATAGAAAAAAAAACACTTCCAAAGTGCTCTACTACATCATTGTATGATTAATGTTGATTTGTGGGCTACGCGCAATACAAATACATTCATCAAATGTCTGAATTCATGGTTTCATTTAAAAAAATTGATGAGTATGGCTGTGACTTTAATGTCGAATAAATAGGTAATTGTTGGTTTAGATTGTGAAGAGTGGCAACAAAGGTTAAAGCAGTGTGAGGCACGTGGGTTGGGTCATGGACTGAAGGAAAAGAGCTGCTGTGGGAAGAAAGCAAAGGTAGAATCTATTTGAGGCAAGTGGGATGCATCATTGACTAAAAGAAAGGTGGTAGAGTTGATGACCCAATAAAATTAAATTAAAAACAAAGATGCCAATAGAAATGCTGAGAGGGATGCCTTTCTCAGTGGATACACGGAGTCAAGTTTCCAAGAGGAAGAGGTGTCATTTCTTGACCCACGCCCAGCAAGATCACTGCAATGGGATCTTGACCCTTTCCTCTTTTCCTATTTACTCTTACCCTCTCACCAAATCCCTCGTTCTCCTTCACTACAATGAGATCTTGACCCATTCCTCTTTTTCCTATTTTCAAAGTATAAGCCAAGAAAACATTAATTAACTTCTAACATCAAGTTCCATGTCAAAATATATAGGATTCCAAGGAGTATGGGAAAGAACAAACGTAGTTATGTTTTGACTGAATGCAGCACATAGCATTGTTCCTCAAATCTAATGGAGTACTTAATCAAATAGGTGCTTGATTTTGTTTCTCAGATTTGTGTGAGTCTACAAATCAAGCTATGTCCTAAAATAACTTCCTTACTTCAAAGGGAGGCAATACATGGATAGTAGAGGCATTAAATTAGATGCATGAAGATAACAAAATAATCATCTGATTGTGAAATTAGATTCAAATGTGTAAAAATAGAAAGAGAAATCTACAAAAGATGGGGACAAAGTGTATGTTGTCATAGCAAAGAATAACATACCAAGTATTGGCAGGTCATGTGCTCATGATCTTTTAGAAAGCAGGATTGCTAAGACTTGTCTATGTGCTTAAAATTTCCTATCTACATATCTAGAAAGCAAAATTGCTAAGGCTTGTCTATGTGTTTAAAATTTCCTATCTACATATTGCCAAAATTGTTTAATGTGTTCATGACATCGTAACATTGTAGATGTACCTCCATACATGCATGCCCTATCTTTTGATCATGCAAGATTGCACATATGAAGCTTAAATTGTTCCCAAACAAGTTACCATTTCCCCCAACACCATCAAGAGATGACCAGGTAAACCTTTAAAATAAGGTTCAACAAAAAGGGCAGAAGCAGAAAATTGCAACATATATCATTCCATGGATAAAATATACCTTGACTGTGACAATAACAACAGCAAAACCATTTTCCTTTGACTGATGAAATAGTCTTCTAGCATCATTGGGTGTGACAGATGGAACAACTTGGGGTATGACCTTCATGACTGCAAATGTAACAAACACATAACAAAAAATGAATTGAGGGATTGATATCTGAAATGTTTAATAGCAAGAAAAGAAGAAGTTTAAGCAACAGGCTGGTGGCTTCAAAATTTTTGCATGGTGATGTTAGAAAACCTCACATTTAGACTTGAAAAATCAGGACAAAGATAAAGTTCTGACTTTTACCAACACTGATAGCTTAAGAGCCCATGAAAGCAATGCTTGCTTTCGTGTTTTAGCAGTCAAAATAACAGGGCATATGGTAGAGAGTTCCAGGACAAAGGAAAAAAAAAATTCATAGATATAGAAAAGGCTCATTGACTGCAAAGCATTCATAGATATTTGACTTGTCATGCTTTTTATATATAAGCTGTCTGTTGTGGACATACTGTGTAGACATTGCTTCAATTACCTAAGTTTTCTGAATGGCGAATATCATCGATTAGCAAAACTCTGTAACTATCTCCACTCCTGGTTCCTCTCTTATCCCTCAGTTGTCCAATGTCCCCTCCTGCAATTCAAAAAAATCTCTTATTCTCAGTAAATAAGTATCAAAAGAAAACAAAAAGGAAGACATTAATATTTTGGTCATAATAATCACAAGCATCCCATATTTTGGTCAACCGTTGAACTGATTTCAATGGACCAAGGATTTACATGAATTAACAGATGTATAATTTATGAGAGGAACAACAAGATCAAATTTACAAACAAATAAGGCCTGGAAACATGTCAAGAAAGAGAAGTATCAAATGAGGAGACTTTGAGTCGGGGAGACAAACAGTGTCTTAAAAAACCAGGTAAGACTGCATACATTTGATCTTTCTCCAAATCTCACTCTAGTGCAATAGATAGATATTCCTATTGCATGCCCTTAAACATGGCAAGAAAGAGAAGTATCAAAAGATCCCTTATTTGGGCCACCATCATCACAACGATGGCAAGAAGATAATAATGAATGGCTTTGTTCAATCTTCGAGAGTGTTGTGTCGTGGGCCAAACAATGAATCAAAGGGAAACACAAAAAGATTTTTCTAACGCAAAGATGCTTCAAACCATAGTCATAGCCAACATGGTTTACAACAACAAAAACCAAACCAGAACTTGAAAAGAAGTTCAAAAACTAAAGACAGAAGAATCAAATGGAAACCCAGAAGAGGAAGGAGAAGAAGAAGGAAGAGGGAAAGAAGAGCGGACCTTCAAGAACTTGAAAAGAAGGGTCAAATTGGGATTGATCGAAAGTGGGTCGCTCCAAGACGCCGGGGCCACCAGTCTTAGTAGAAGACGATGCCTTCACACTAATTCTCCTACCCTTTGCAGCAACCAAGGCCTTCTCCTCGTGTTTCTTCCAGGAGCAGCTGACAGTTAAAGGGATGCGCCGGCGGAGATGGAGATGCTTGCTCGACAGAAACGACGTCGCGGGGGCTCCTCCAGTAACGGCAGCCATTGTCTTTTGTATTGTGAGAGGTATGTATTATCTGCCCACTTCTTCTCCTACCAGACCAGCCAGATTAGTGAAATCTATGGCTTTGTATTCTAACGGAGGTTGGACTGCTGGGTCTTTTTTTTTTAATTCTTTTTTTAATTTCTTTTCTTTCGTTATGATGGATTTATTTGAACTTTTGGGAGGCCGTGTACTGGTTTTTGCAGCAGCTACTGTCTACTGTTGCTTTGGTATAGTATATGATGCTGAATATGTGGGAGGGATAAAGAGTAGATTATGAGGACAAAGCCCCCGTCCAAAAGCTATATGGACCTGTTTTTCCTTCTCTTGTGTTTTGTCGTTTTTTTCTTGTAGACAGCAAGATAGCCCAACAAAATTGTCGTCCTCCTAGTCCTTTGCCAAAATTTAAGATCTTATTGAAGTAAATTGAGTAAAAACAAGACAGAAGCATAAATATGATCGAATATATATATATATTTTTACTATATATATATATATAATCTTTTAGGTCCTTCACTAGATTTCTTTATTATTTTATTTTGTGTGTGTATCTGTCCATCGAGCTTTTCATTCATGAATTAAAAAGAGGTTCTTCAATTAGTAGAATACAGAAATCTTACGGTGAGGAATGTCTTCCGAGTGAGAGGACATGGCCCCGCCACTGTTCTCTTAACAAACCAATATATCAACATGTTTGTTCCTCAAAGGAAATAATGGCGTTTCCTAATTTGACTATAAATTTTCTATTAATTGTTCAACTACAATCTCTATCCTAACTACTTAATTTTTGTCCCTTATAATTTTTCTACCAATTACTCATCATTTAAAATTAATTTTTTATAAAAAAATATTATAATTATATTTCATATTAATACCGTAATTTTAACTTACATTATAAAAATTACAATTTCTCTATCAATCATTTACCAATCAAAATTAATTTTTTGCAAAAAAAAAAAATTATGATTATATCTCATATTAATATTATAATTTTAACTTATATTATAAAAAAATATTATATTACACAATTAACGTATAACTAAAAGTATAAACAAACCTTTATCAATGAAATAAAAATTTTTCATTAGCAATTGTCACCTTATTTTGCCTTGTTAGTCCAATTTCTTACATGTTATTAGAGTTATTTCTTATGAAAACATAAATGTCAAATCAATTAAACATAAATGTCAAATCAATCAAACTCACTCATTATCTTATTTTCTTTAAATACAAATCTCATTAACCATACTACCCCTATTATATCCTCTTATCTCTAGCACAGCAAACTCATTCGAATTAATTACATGTCATGCAATTTGTATCAAATTAACTAGAAATAATTATATTATATGAAAGACACATCTCATCCCTTTTCTTAAGGCTAGTTAACTCTTGTCAATTATGGATGGAATCAAATCATGTCATCCACACATTATCACTGAAATTGGTGAGAATAGTGTCACTAAATGTTTACCAAATTCAGCATATGAAACATAGTTTATCCGAGATCAAATTGCCTTAGGGTGGATTATTCATTCTATAATTGATAACATCGTTACACAACTTTCCAATTTAAGCACTTTAATAGCCGTATAATCTTTTTTGGCTCAATCATATGCAGCACACAATAATACTCGCGTTACATATCTACGAATGCAACTTCAAACTCTTCACAAGGAAAATCAAACAATCACAGATTATCTACAACAAGCAACCTTCCTTATTGATCAACTTGCCTCAATTGGTGAGAATCTCTTTATAAGAATACCAAAATTACTTATTCAGATGACTCAAGGTAGAATATTAAAATTTAGCAGTATTAATCTCTGTTTAAAGTCAATATTGATCACTTACACGTGAGTCTCTACATGGATTGCTCTTGGCTCATAAGGTATGTGTTGATTTGCTTGACCTAATTACCTCCACTCCAGTAGCATTCATGATGCGGATAACACATCAAATTGATAGATCATCACAACAAGTTTTTTTCATACGGATTGGTCACCACAGTCTGGATAACAAATTTCACAAAGTAGGCAACAATTTTGCCCATGAAATTCAACCCTAAATTACTCATCAAATACTAACAATTACAAAAGTTAAAGGAGGGTTAGTATTCGCTATCAACTCTATAATTGTTTTGGCCATCGAGTTAATGTGTATCGTGATTGTAAACCTCTACTATAATCTTTAGACTCGACACCATAACTCTACATTGTTGAAATTCTACCACCACCATCAATATTTTTATACTTGTGGTATCCAAATTCTAATGTCACACACCATATTATAAACAATTCATCTTAATTATTCACTCTTCAACTCTATACAGGTAACCAATATACCACCATAGGTAATGGGTCTAGTCTTCCAATAATTCATACAAATACTTTTATTTTTCAAAATTTTCATCTCTCTAATATCCTAATTATTTCCTCTATAAAGAAAAATTTACTTTCAATACATTAATTTTCACAAGAAAATAACTATGATTTCATTTTTTCCCCTAATTATTTTTCTGTGAAGTGTCGTCATATGGGTAAAATTCTCTTTTAAGGAAATCTTAATCAAGAACTTTATCAATTGTCTGGTCAATCCAAGTTTTCTCCTTCATATTATTACCTATCTTAATTCATCTCCCTTATTCGTTAGCACCATCATTTAGATCATGCTGCATATTTAACTATTTCTCACATATTTAACAAATCGTCAGTTACATAACCAACTTGTTCAGTATATATATCTAGCAAAATTTATCATCATCACCATCCTCCTACTTCTCATAGGTTCATGACCCCCCTAGAATTAATTCATTTTGACATTTAGGGGTTGACTCTTATAACATCTCACCAAAATAATAAATATCATATTTGTTTCATTGATAATTATTCCAAAATTTCATGACTTTATATGTTTAATTGTCGTAATCAATTTTTACATATCTTTATGGTCTTCCTAAACTTTGTTGAAAACCAACTCAATACCCGAGTCAAAGTTATTCAAAGTGACTGTGCTATAGAATTTTTATCTACATCTTTTAATAAACTATTGTAAGAATGTAGTATTTATAAACAAACATCCTATTCTCATTTAGCCCTCCAAAATGGTTCAATCAAACATAAATATAAATATGTTGTTGAAATGGGTATAACAATTATGCATCATACATTTGTCCTCTCTCACTTTTGGGATTGTGCTTTCGAGAGTATAGTTTACATTATCAATCGATTACTTACTCTAATTCTATAGCAATGTAGCCCTTAGGAAATACCGTTTCTACCATACCATTAATTGAGCATTTTTTGAGTTTCTGATTGTGCTGTTTACTTAAATCTATGACCCTATACCAAGCACAAATTGTAACCTATATCACATCAGTGCATTTTCTTGGGATATCCCTTAAGTGTCAAGAGTTATCGATATTATTTCCCACATCAATGATGATTATATATAATTGTAAACATAATCTTTAATGAGATCGTTTTTCTATTTGCTGCTCTCGTTACCAATGTACCCTTAAATATGACCCATTAACATCCTTGGAGTTACCCCTTTATGTTTCTCTAACACATTTACAACATGATAATTTACATAAATAGGAATAGAGGATTGATATATTAACACTTGTGCAAAATTGTCCCACAGTGTCCTCTCTTACCATTAAAATTGTTTCACAAACCACCATTCCACAAGTTACAGGCTCATCCCCATAACCAGTACCACTAATATAGCCTATGGTGACTAGACTTCGAGATGACATCATTCCCCACTATCATGTACAAAAGGATTAAACATATGCATTAGCCACTTCAGTAGCAATTTTATCCACACCATCTTGTTACAGTCAGGTAGTAAAAGACCTAAATTGGAGAGCAGTTATAGCCAAAAAGCATACCATACTTTTGAAAAATCAAATATAAGACCTTATACCATTTTCTTTAACCTGTAAGTCCATTGGTTGCAAATGGCTCTTTTGTGTCAAATTTCGTGTAGATGACTCCCTTGAATGATACAAGACCAAATTAGTCACAAAAGGTTTTCATCAATAACAAGGAATCGACTATAATGAAACCTTCAACCTAGTGGTTATACATATCATAGTTCGTATGATCCTCGTGATTACATTTTCTAAGGGTTGGCAACTCCAATAACTCGATGTTAAAACGTTTTTCTTCATGGTCATCTAATTAAAGATATATTTATGGATCAACCACCTGGTTTTATTGATCCCTGCCATCCTTATCATGTCTGTCATCTAAAACTGTCTTTCTATAACCTCAAACAGACACCTCGTGCCTAACACTAACATCTCAGTATTTTTCTTATCTCTATTGGTTTTGTAATTTCTTCAGTTGACTCATTATTTTTTATACTACATATATAACAATATAATATCTTCTTACTTGTCTATCTTGATAACATAATTTTTACAGGATCCCTTATAACACCACTATATACTCTTTTAAAGACTCTACAAAAGGAATTTGTTATCAATAACCTGAGTGAACTCAATTATTTCCTTGGAATTGAACTACAACACACTTCAAATGACATTCTTCTTCACCAGGCAAAATATGCAGTTGATCTTCTTACACAAGCAAAAATGCAAAATGTGAAACCTGTCATTACACCCTATGTCATCGGCTCAGATATTCCCTTTATTCATTATAGTGAATTATTCTGATATTCGACACTTTATCATAATATTATAGGAGTATTGTAATATCTTACTCTTACTCGACCGGACATTACCTTTGTTATTAATACTGTTTGTCACCTTTAATGTTAGATGTTAACATTAAAGGTGACAAATTGAACTTACTTAATCACACTCATGTTTGTTTCATTCTAAAAGTGACATCACCAGTAATAAGCAAAGACTTTTAACCTATTAATTTATGTATTGTTGTCTTCAAAATAATCATAAAGACTGTTGCAAAGGCTTTGTTATCAGAGATTGATAACAACACAATATTATCAAAGATTAAGATAACTTTTCATTAGTAATTTTTAAAAAAAGTTATTTTGTTTGCGAGGGATATAATTTAATATAAGTACTATTTACCTCCCGTAAGTGGATAGACAAGTTAAAATAGTTAATAAGTACTTGGAGAATTACTTTTGTTACTTTATAAGTGACAAATCAAAGGACAAGATGAAATAACTTAGGTTTAATAGTAGTACGATACCAATTATCACTCTTTAATAAGGATGTCCCTATTTGAAACTATTTATGATTAAACCTTACTCTTACAAATTATTCAACTAAGTCTTCTTATATGAATCAAATCGATAAAAACTTATAACATAGAGACAAGTTTCTTTAACTTTTAAAACATAATCTTATTATAAATCAAGTTTATATGAAATAGTATATTAATACACGTTATACTAAGTGTGAGTTTTCAATAAAAGATTGATTCTATTTCAAATAATTTAATTTAATAAAATTAATAAAGTCTTTCAATTATATGATATGATTTGTTTAATTTATGAAATTTAATATTTAATTTTTATTATTCTTAATAATTAATAGACATAATTTTTTTATATTAGTAAATTATTAAGTTAGATAATATATCAAAAATTTTAATTTATTTAAAATTAATTCTCTTGAAATGAGTATTAAAACCCAAAAATTATTTTTTATTTTTTTATTTTTAATATTTAATTTATTCTTTTTTCCTAAATAAACCTATTCTAGATTCTTGTATGCCTTTTTTGATTTTGCAATTAAAGACTTCTATTGGTGTTAAAATATAATAAATAGATCTAATAGAATTTAAAAGTGATTAAATAGTTTTAGATTAAATATAAAGTCTAACATTTGAATAAATTTTAAATAAATGAGTGAATTAATAAAATTTTTTTAAAAATAAATTATGAGAATAATAGTTTATAAAAATTAAAATTAAGTTGTAAATTATCAAAAATTTATTTAATATCAAAATAAAATAATTAAATATATAAAAATATTTAAAAACTTATAAAACGTGCCAAGTAAGTTATTTTTAACCTAGAATAGAATAAAGGTGGGGGGGGGGAGAGAGAGAGAGAGTGTTGAAGGTTTTTATTCATTTAACCAAATAATATATATATATATATATATAGATATAAAATTGGTAACCCTAAATTATATTAATTATCTTTTTTAGGTATTCAAATTCAATCAACCACCGCGATCCAACCAGATGACTGGTATGTGACTTGGCTTCTTTAGAATTTTCTTTCAATTACTTAATGAAGAAACCAAAGCCCTTAGCCCCCAAAGAGTTTGCAGCTTTGAATTTACTTGCTTTTAGGTTTCTCTGATTCTATCATGGACATTTGGATTGCAATTGAGATTCACTTGAATTGTTGGGAGGTGGGATCAGACGATAAATAGAAAGAATGGTTGAGGAAACTACACGGCGATTGCCTTCGTGGATGCTTTCGGGAGCAGCTGCCGCCACTGCAACTGCTGATCCCGACAAGAAGAAGAAGAAGAAAAAGAAGCAGAAGAAGGAGCAGGAAGAGGAGGAGGAGGAGGAGGAGGAGGAGGAGGAGGATCCTGAAGAAGAAGAAGGAGAAGAAGAAGAAAATTCGAATTCTTTGCGAAATTCTCGTTTTTCTGTTAGAAAATCAAGTCAATCCAAGAGAAGCACAAGTAGAAGGAAGGGAATTCCGCCGTTTACAGAGAATGAAGATACTGTCCCAAACAACAAGAAAGTATGCAGAAAAAGGAAATCCAAAGTAATTGCTGCTGCTCCTGCTCCTGCTCCTGCCCCCGAGTGCAGCCAGGACGATTCAGGACTCACTGTTGAAGATCTTGTCAGCATTGCTCAGGAGGTCGGTCCCTCCCTTACTCTTTTAAACAATTTCTTGTTTTGTTTATTTTATATTTTTTTATTTTTGCATTTTTTAGATCAAATTTTGGAAGGAAATCATATCATCGCCGCCATTAGAGAATAAAACAATGTGGTAGAGCGGCATGACGTATATACATATATATGTTGAACTTTCAGTGGGGTTCAGGAACCATTCCTATGACTATGTGCTAGTATAAACACCAATTTGCTAATAAAAATATCTCATAAACTTCCTCTACAAAAAAAAAAAAAGACTGCTAAGTCCTTTACATACAGAATCTTGAAACTACAGTTCTTTTTTGAAATTAAACTCGTTAACTAATTAGGGCTTTGTTGTTGTCATTGTAACTAATTAGGGGAAAGATATCTAAAGAATACAACCAAAAGCATAAACCTGGTTGCTGTCATTTTCCAGTGTACCTCGATATCACAAATTATCCCCTTTCCTTCTGATAATAAGGAGCAGTGATACAAATGCCTAAATAATCTGTAAAACATATAATGCTAGACATTATACTCTACAACACTAATATGAAATGCGGACCATAGTTCGCAGCTCCTTAATTCTTTAAACTTGTTTTCTAGTGAACCAATTAACTTCAACATCACTAAGGACTTCTTCTTTTTAGAGAACTGAGTGATTTAGAGGTCCTTTTAACCTGCAAATTTTTCAAGCTGTTGTTCACATGGTTCTGTTATTCTGGATGCAGTACATTCAAGGCAATAAATTGTCAGGGCAAAAACATTCAGCAAATAACGAGCATGAATTACAAATTGATCTTCCTGCAACAGACCCTGCTGTGAATCCTTGTGAACAGTCTCTAGTAGCCCATGAGAAAAAAGACAGATCACCCTCTGGTGAAAAACAAAGTTTTGTCACTTTCAGCAGGTCAGGGGACCCTGCACAGGACATGCTGGTCCTGTTCTTGGGTCCTTTACTTAATAAGCCAGCAGAAGAGGAAAAGAGGCCCAAATTTGTTGCAGAGGACAATGCTTCATTCCATAATTTGGAAAACCAGTCTCAGGATGATATTCGAGAAGAGATAGTCCCTCTGGTGAAGAAGAAAACCAGTCTCAAATCCAAGGTATCCATGCTACTTGATTGAATAATATATCTGAATTCTGTACAAAGCACATTAGTTACAGTCAAGTAGAATATATGATTTTCTGTCAACCAAACTAACCCAAGGCATCCTAGTTGTACATTCCTACTCAACCATTTTGGCCCTTTTTTATTATTATTTATTTATTTTCTGATGGATGTATGTTTTATAATTCCACCAGAGAGTTACATGTAACATAGCAAATTCTAGTATCATTGACACTGTGCCCTTCTATTCACATTGTTTTGACTGTAGCATTACAAATGATTGGATTTTGTCCTGACATGGTATTTTGTGTCTACTGATTTGTAGAATAGTTAAACTGCAGAAGTGGCTTATCTGGGATGTTGTTAAAATTTGTTAAAGATTTTATCAGTAGCCTTGTAACCTATTGAGAAGAAAGGATCAGCTGATGGACAGCCATCTTCCCTTTCTTACTTAAGTCAGTGCATAAGGCATAAAGGTCCTTTTCTGAACATTGTTGTACTTCCTAGGCTCATCAGTGAGACAACTGAAAGCAAATTCAGTTCTCAGGCATGAAACTGGGGACTGTAAAGCTAGTGGGTTATAGCAGAAAGAAGATTCTTGCAGGCTTTAAATGTAGTTAAGAGCTGGAAGCCTTGTTTTAGTGCTGCAAATACTTTTAGGATGAGGTGACCTGAATGTCCTGTGTGGGGCTATGGTTTCATTAGCATACTCAAATGAAATGTTGCAGACAAGGAAGACAATATAGCTCAGTGACAATAATTTCTAACAATTTATTTATGTAGGAGTTGCAATATTCTACCTATGGTTTTAATAATTAACGAGAAGAAATGGCAATCTATGACTGTGTATTACTAAATGAAGTTGGCTGATGTCATTAAGGGACAGGTATGGAGTTCCCTGAAGCTAAGGTTGGATGATTTTGTCTTGTTTGTGTCCTGCATGTTTCTAAGACGTGAATTTGTGATATGGATTCTTGTGAGTTGAGAAATGGCAAGCTGTGAGAGGGATTTCATCAGCAGTTATTTAATGCAAGTTGGGTGGCTTGTGGAGCCAATATCAGGCAGTCTATTTGGGACTATCAAGCATAGTTTGACTGGATCAAACCTTTTAGAGTTTTTAGAGATCAAAATTTTGAGATTGAAGAAAACTCTAGAATCATGAAAACAGATAAGGTGATGGGAATGCTCGAAGTCTGTTAAGGTAGGTAGATATCAACATTGAAGGTGCAAGTTGCAAATGTTCAAGATCTGTTTTGAGTGGGATAATGTATTCATCAGAAGAAAATGCAAGGTATTTTATGCGGAGTTTGGTTTTTTTTCAGATAGGCTGTTTCCATAGTTTGGTTATTCTCTTGAAGATTTTGTGCCTTTGCAAAATGAGCCTGTGGATGGGGAAGTCTGTAGTCCATCTTCGTTTTTTCCCCTCTACCTTCTTCTTCTTCTTCTTCTTCTTCTTCTTCAACTCTCTCTCTCTCTCTCTCTCTCACAGCCTTAAAAAGGAAGATGAAATGAGATATTTATTTGTTTCTTTACTTATTGTCATGGAAAAATCCTAGCATAGCTATAAAGTCCAATTTGAATGAATATGTAATGCATGTCTTTCCGTTTGTCTATCTTTGCTTGTTTGTGCATTGTCAAGTTAATGGAACAAATGTCATGGTTGCCGAATGTGGGATGTTCCTGGCCAGATGGCTGTATGATTTTGTTCAAAGTGAATGCTTGATTTCTCCTGTTCTTGGCACTAAGCCGCATTTGAACTTAGTGATCTCTTAACACCAAACACATAAGCCTGCTTGATTATTCTGCTTCATTGACCCATTCTCTTAATGTAGAAATCTTGGAAGTCCTATTTTATGACCCGTTTTCTTGACATCTTCTTGAACTTGGCTCCTGTATTCTCCAAAAGTGAATTTTCTATACATAGAAGGCTCTCTGCAGCTCCCTATCAATGTATCATATGCAGGGCAAAGGAAATAGGCAATTGAGTATCTTTCTTTTGTTGCATTAGTCATCACCTGGTGCTCAACGCTCTTATAAATGTCATTACTCCAGGCCTATTCATAAATTACAATAGCCAAAGAAAAGATTAGTCTTAATAAGTTTAGAGAATCTCTAATATTAGTGTAAAAACAGGTGTAAGCATGTGTACTTAGACTAGATCGCTTAAAAGTTTTGAATATAGGCATCTAGCTCTCTATGATGTTCTCTGCTTGGGAAGATTGAATTTTCTATGGAATATATCCTTGAAATATGAAAGGTTGAGGTGTAATATTGTTTTGTAAGTCAAAGTTGAAAAATTCTTCTTAAAATTGTAACCAATTCGTCTTTTAGTCTCATGCTGTTTTCGTAGGCAGTACTAGACAACGGGGAAGAGTGTGTGTGTGTGTGTGTGTGTGTGTGTGTGTGAGAGAGAGAGAGAGAGAGAGAGAGAGGATGGATTAATTTCCTGGTTTTCAGTGATTTTTCCTGGTCTCTATTTTATTGATTTACAATAACATAAAAAGGGTGCCAGGATGACAATGAGCATATGCATATATATATATATATATATATATATATATATATATATATATATAATGAAAAAGCAAGGATATTGTTGTACAGTTTCGCTAGAGAGGATTGTGTTGGATTTACATTGTATGGTTGATTAGGTCGTTATACTGAATTTATGGAGGAGCAACTTTAAGATACTCAAAAAGAGTCATTAGTCACTCCTAAAGTTATGTTTTCAATAAAGGTCACTGATCACTCTTAAAATTGTGTAGACCATATGTATCTTTAAATTCACTAAGTACTGTCGCCAGAATATGAATTCATGACTATATAGTTCATAGGAAAGCAATAAGAAGGTGACAAGCAATTAGATGCACACGTCATATGTTAAAGGAGGGTATGCATATGGCACACAAAAATCTTGGTCTGAGAAACCCGATTAAGAAAATAAGGTTTAGACACGCAATCAAGAAAGAACTAGAAAAGGCTGGTGGGAATGAGTGGAGGAGAAACAAAGATATACCGCCAAAGTAAGATGAATTGATGGGATGAGAAGAGACGCTAAAAATTGACTAAAATGATTTGAAATTTAATTAAAATAACTTATTGTGCATGTGAATGACAGCAGTCTTGATGGTTACTAATCGTCATCACATTGTTTTGGGGAATGAGAAAGGGTTGGAAACTGCCAAAGTCTCGGAGATGTCCATATATGCTCGAACTGTGTTTTCTAACTGCCGACGTGAAAATTTTGATGGGCAGAGTTTCACGCGGAGAATGAGAGCTGTGGGTCTATGAAAAACTATCGGTAATTCTTCTTTTCCATTACTCTGTGAATTAAGGGGGATAATAAATTTACCTGGAAGAGGTCACCGATGTTGACGATAAGAGCATCTTGATTAGGATCAACAGACACCCACTTGGAATCCTTCATGAGTTGAAGTCCGCCGACTTCATCTTGATAAAGGATTGTGAGAAAATCACTGTCAGTGTGGGGCACCAGGCCGAAAATATCCGGAGATAATGGACAGGCTGGGTAGCGATTTAACCGAAGGAAGCAGGTGGTGTCTTCATTGCAAATGTCGTCGAAAGTTTCTTTTGGATGGCCCAAGTTTTCTGCTAGCACCCCGGCAAGCACCCTCGCTAGCTTTGACATTGCCGCTGCAAATTCTGTCATGACTTGCCTGTAGATAAAAGTAATCGATCAAATCAGTATGTTTACATATCTATGTGTAACTGGGAGAAATTATTTAGCATACCAACTTTACCCTGTGATTTTGGACTCAACCGATTGTCAGTATTCATATCAATCTTCAAGTTTCTTCTTTCCTTAGGCACATAAATATTTGATTTCAAAATTCATATTTTGACTAATGGTGGCTGTGATCCTTTGGACAACTGATCTCCTGTGAACCATTCCTTGTATTAGCTACATAGCGAGCCTATGCATGCAGACGAGGGTTAAACTGTTAAGATTTTGCAAAGATATGTGACGATTAGAGGTAACCCGATTCTGGTCTGAACTCAAAACGAACAGGGGTTGAACCGAATTTAAAATTGGACCGGTTTCAACAATTGCATTTGGAGTCATAATTAAGGAGGATCTAGTCTTGTTAAAGCTCATGATTTTTAGGAATCGGATGGAATATAACAGATTCCATGAACTGCCAATTCTTCCCTTCACTAGAAATGGAACCGTTGGTTCAAACTGAAATTTGAAACTGAGCATAACCGAACCGAGGTCACCTCTAATAACAACAATTTATTTGGGGTAATTACAAATGCTTTCAGCAATCAGCAATTTTAACCTACTTGATAGAACACCAGAGTGACACACAAGTTTCCAAGTTGAAACTCTCTGAAAAAGGTGCTAGTTAGATAGGGTGGAAATAATACTAATGATTTCATATTTAGAGCACACCAAGCATTACGGGAGAAATTCAGAAAATGGATAACTAGATTGAAAGAGTTGTTTGTGTATTATCAAGTAAATTTCTTGAAAATGGAAAGAGTTAAGATTCTAGACAAAATTGTGTGTGTGTGTGTGTGTGAGAGAGAGAGAGAGAGAGAGAGAGAGAGAGAGAGTTAATTGTAAATTTCTTGGGGAAGATAGATACTAGACCAAGTCATATTGTACTAGAAAAGAATGTTACCTCAAAGTCGTAAACCAAGCTTCATCAGAAACTTTTGAAAGAGGGATATGGAAAGCCTCAGACCAGGAGAATTGCTTTGGACAAGTCGCAGATGGTGTTCCCCATCTATACGAATTGACGAATGCTCCACATGTTGCCTTCCTGTCGAAAGGTGCCTGAAACAACTTCTTCTGCTCTCTCCTCATATTCTTGAGTAGCTCCGGGTTTATCCCATGGTTCACTACTTGGAAGAATCCCCACTCCGACGATGCCTTGTGAATTGCTGAAACGCAAGCTTCTCGTTTCCTTTGGTCACGGCTGTTGAGACCACTAAGGTCTATCAATGGAAGTTGGCATCCTTCCGCAACACCTCCATTCTGCGGATCGCTAGGTTGGGTTAAATTGCTAGCTGGAAGAGCTCTAAAATGGTCTAAAAGAGGCGGACTTGATTCCAGCATATTAGTTGTTCATGCGGGGTAGGAACGAAAAACTGTAAAGGATTGCACAACTATGCCAATAGTGAACTAGTCCCGCAAGGGAAAGGTGAGGGCTACTCCCTTCTTCTATCTTTCCGCCGGTTGAGAGAAAAAGCACTAAAGCGTACGTCGTGCTGCTAGACAAAGTGGTCAGGGTGCACCGTACTGGAGGGAATATTCTATATATATATATATAGATATTGTTGATACGAATCTGTTAAGAAAGTGAGGGAGCGTCGGAAGAGAAGCAATAAGAGAGACGACAAAGAGCTAAAGGAGAAGATAAACAAACGAGGAAAGCTTCCAAAATGGCGACAGTTGGCGCAAGGAGTGCAATTTGCTCTCTAGAAATCAGTTGTCTTCAATTCAATCAAGAGTATCGTTACGTGAACGGAGTAAAATTAAAAGAGAAAAATTAGACTGTGGATCCCATTTCTTATAAAAAAATATTATTTTTACTGAAATTTTAATTTTTCTACTTAAAATTACTCTAATTGTAACAAAGTGAGTAAAATGTATAATAAATATAATATAACGTATAATAAATACGAAAATTATTCTTTTTTTATAAATATGTTATATGTATTAACATGTTTGTTGCACATTATATTATTATTATTATTATTACATATTACACATATTTTCACATAAAATTTCAAAAATTAAAAAAAAGTTTTTCGAAAAATGAGGCCCACAATGCCAACGTCATCTCTCACCTCCCTCTTTCTCTCTACATTTTTCTCGGTCCACCAACATTTTCCCTTAAATCATTGAACACAACACATAGATACACTAGCAGACCAAGTCTAGCGAAGGTATTCTAAAATAAACCTCAACACCCAAAAAGCATAACAGGACAATGGTGGGAGAAAATGTATCAATGATTGGAAAGCCAACCTAATCCCTTTGTTGACTTCATTGCGGGCATGAAAAATGTCTAATGAGTTCTTGAAGACCTTCTCCTCTGCTTTTGGAAATTGGACAAATATCAATCATTTTGGCCCTCACGATTCATATTTATCGGTGTTTCCTCAGGCCCCCCCTCTTCCCTGTATGACGCGTGTGTTGTAACATGAATTTGGAATGGTATACCAAGTTAAAGAGATCCTTCATAATACATCATGATGAACTGGACTTTCAGTGGGGTTCCATTTTCCTATCTAAACTAATATTTCTGTGATAAACCAAAAAGAATATCAGCGGTACTCATAATTGCTTTATGAATGGCGGAAAAGAATGATACTAAGCGTGCTAATATTTTTAGAAACCTAATTGACATGACAGGTGACACAAATCAATTAGTTTGGAAGTGGCTGTGAGTTTTCCAACCTTTTTATGAAATCAATGTCCTTTCAGCTTTTCTGCGAAGTCCAATGACTAACCCACTTGAGAGAATATTTGCTACTATATATCAAAATAAATTATGTACAAATTATAAAAAAAAGAGTAAACTACAATAGATATGATGTGAATTATAATTGAATAGATAATTTATATTTTGAATTTCATCCGCTATTTTAAACTTTTGAGTTCAATAATTAAGTGTCATAATAACAAAGTCTTTATGACCGATGTCTTAAGTTCTAACTAGGTGTGGTCCTAGATGTCTTAAGTTCTGATTACGTGTGATCCTCCAAGTTCATCTCTTCTTATCTTTCTTGGGTATGATCATTAGAAGTGGTCGAAGTAGGCTGCAACAAAAATTCTTGAGGAGCCAAACGGCACAAAGATTGTTGAGATAATTTATACTTTTTGATGAGAGAAAGATTGTCGAGACAATTAGAAGGATGTTAATTGCCCAAGTGTAACGAAAGAAAACATCTTATAATCCTAAAAATACCCCAAGGAAAATAGAGTATCTTTTAAAAATGTATCAACGGTATCTATATGTTCAATCCCATAACCAAAAGAATACAACAAAAAGGATACTGAGGCTCAAGTTTTGAAATGTACATGGGGTTACAATTGAGCAGAACCAGCATATTGTAGACTTTTGACAAAAGAATAATTCTGTTGGCAGCCAAAAGATGCTCAGTAGGTCATGGGGGAGATTGTTTATCGATAAACGAAGAAGTTACATGGTTAATTGTATCGTCCAAAGACATGAATAAGAAATTGATCACATAAGTAGAATATGCTGGTATTGGTGTCATTTGAAGCCAATTAACCAAACATAATCTCTCGATAGTATCTGCTTCTTTATACCTACCAATAGTCTATTTTGTCTGTAGACGATACAAAGAACAATTTGTTGGAGAATGAAAGAAAAAAAAAATAATAAATTGAGCAAGATATAAGAAAGTAACAAACACGTTTTCATCTATCTTAATTTAAAATTTAAGACAATAAATTTATGAGTCTTTTCCATGCACTACTTCTCTATTATTTTTAATGTGAGATTTTTAACTACAAACTCATTCTTTTTCTTTTTCCTTTTCTTTTTGGAGAATCACATACTAATACTTGATATCCCAATACAATTATGCTAAGAAAAATGTGATACAAAGCTAATATGACTAAAGTGTGGTGGTTAAAATCTCGAACTAGACCATAGGATCTTACAACTCTATGATCTTACACAAAGCCAATGATTTGGGTCCTGCTAGCATCTTGGTAGAATTTTAACCCAAATCATAGGATTGGTAGAATTTTAACTACAAAGATACATCTTTATTCTTTTTTATTAATAATGAGCTCAAACTTCAAAAGCTCCAAAACCAAATCGTTTTTCCCATCAAACAGTATAAGAAGATACAGAACAGTATGCAGTAAATAGAGCAATCGCAGGACATTTGACTTTAAAGGAACTAAAACTCAAATTTTCATTATAAAAAAAAATGAAAAAATATAACTAAGCAACTAACTAAATGAAAAAAAGATTTTTGACTCATAAAAATTATTCTTTAACAATTATAAATAATAGATAGGTTATTAAGTTATTTTTTTATTAAAGAGAAGAAACTTTTTATTATTAAGTTGATATATATAAAATATTTAACTGTAAATTATATTTCTCAGTATTAGTTAATTTTTATATTTTTTTCTTCATTTTGATAAAACTTTATGGTCATAAGATCTGATCATGTGATTTGATTATTAAAATCCTAAATCAATTTTATGTAGGATCTCTATTTTAGCAATCTTGCTCAAAATACTAGGATGATTAGCTCGAAGAGTAGTCATGGTTTTGAAAAGGGGAGCTACTATATGGACTCCAGGGGACTCAATGCATATAAAAAGGAATAGTATGAATATAAAAAGAGAAAAAAGTTAAGTAAGAGTGGGAGAGGAAAAAAAAAAATAAATGAACGGGAAAATAATAGAAGCTGGGGTAATTGGGAAAGCAAATCCAAGTACGGGAAATTAATTACCAGCAATTTTGTGGAAAAGAAAAGGGTGAGGGTTAGAAATCCCAACTAAGAAAGGAAGGAAGGGCAAACAAGATCATCAATGACAGAGTTCGACATATTGGAATTTGGGAAGTTCTAGGCCACCTAAAGCTCCATCAAGGCTTGAGTGAAGTACATTTGTGAGAGGCGGCACATGCTTTTGAAACAATAGACAAATTGGAAAGTTGTGAAAGAGATGAGAATTCATTAACTTATTGTATGTAATCAGAAGACCTAATTCAGATTGATCTACATTTTGGGCAACCAAGTGTAATTGAGGCTTGACACGAGATTTTGAGCTACGGATGAGATTATTAAGGTGGATGAGTTTTTTTTGGTAATCCTGGCAATGTAATGTGATATGTGATGGTACTGCGGGGTTAATTTGTGTGTAGAGAGCTTGGAGATAAACAACTAATAGTTATGCATACAAGCAAGTTAAAGGAATTTTATATGACATAAATGCAATTTGTATTGTACAGGGAAACAACCTTCTTATTGTAGACATAAGAGGCATTATACAACAATGCTTTTGTGGTATACTGCATCCTAGTATAACAGATGAAGAGAATATTGTGAAAAAGTAATAATCTTTTTTTTTTTTTCACAACAGATAATAACTTTTACAACCCAATTATGATTTTGGATAGAAGGAGAATTTATGGTAAAGAAAATTTCTTTTTTGTTCACAATATAAGGCAAATTGAGGAGTGGGCCTCTAGTGTTGGTATAATATTTATAATGCTTGTATGTTTCTTTTAATTTGGATAACAATTTTATTAGAGTTAAGTATAATTATCTAAGGTAGGGAAAAGTAGCTACCTTTGCTTGATCTTTAATTTCAAAATTTCCTTTTGGACAGGGGAGGGCTAAGTTGTAATTGTTTAACACTATATAAGTATTTAAGCTCCATTATGTTGTATAAATTTAAATGAGTGGTATGGAAGAATTGATTGTTGGAGGAAAATTGATTGTGCAGCAGAGTATAAGATCTTTTGTGTCTATTTTGTGTTGAGGATGTGTTACAATTTATTGAAGTGAATTTTTATGGACTCTGAAACAATTTCAAGAGATGAACTAAAAGGAAAACAAACAATGGAAGAAGCAACAGGACAAGAGCATGGATTCCAGGTAGAAAAAAATGACGGTGGAGGGGCTGATGCCAGAGATTTGGGAAGAGAGGTCATACGGGGGGGGGTAATAGAGGTAGGGATGGAGTTTGATTGTACAGAAGATACTTTTAACTTTTACCAAAAATATGCCAAGTTAAGCGGATTCAATAGTGTGAAGCGAGGTTATGAAAAGGGGATGATAACGAGGCAAGGTATCAAAATTTTGTATGTGTTCTCGGTCGGTCACACAAAAACAAGGTTTTGAACAAGTTGAAACCAAGGGCAAGTGGCCGAGTAGAATGCTTAGCAAAGGTTTGTATGAACAAGGGAGATGGGAAATGGAAAATAACAAAAAACATCGATGAGCACAATCATGTCTTAAGTTCTAATAAGGTCAGATTTCATAGGCAACATTGCAAGATGCTGGCCCACATGAAATGGAAGTTTGAAAATCATGATATTATAAGTGTAATACCTGCAAAAAGTGTGAAGTTGGGGGTCATGGAAGCTGGTGGGTTCAAAGACATGCGTGCAGGTCAAAGAATTGTGTGAACTACGTCGATAATTATAAGAGATTAGAGTTGCAAGACGGTGATGCGCAAGTAATGTAGAATTTGTTTGTTACAATGCAACAAGCACATGATTTTTTCTACTTAGTAGGTCACAACGATGATGGAACATTGAGAAATGTCTTTTAGGCTGATGGGAGGAGAGCCTTCCGAGAATTTAGAGATGTTGTCTCCTTTGGCAGTTTAAATTTGGTAAACAAATACTACATGCCATTAGCAATAGACATTGGGTAAGATATGGTGTCTTAGAACTTCCAAATGGGTGGAATATACTATTAAAAGTATTCCAAAAAATTATAGGTTGGGTGAACGTTGTTCTCATGGCTACACACAGACCAGTCCTGATTGTGTCTATTATTGACATTTGACAATGGCAAGGCATTGCGTGAGGGACCAGACATTGGCAGCACCACTTGATTGTGTACTACATATTAAATATTTTATACTAACGAATGGATATGATATACAATATAAATTAGGTTTGTACTAATAAATTGGAAGTTCATATATAATGTGTCGATGGCGTACCTAAAGCCTATTTGTGTTGGATATAATACGATGCATGCTGTATATTACGTCACAAGACATGTCCATTAATGGCTTCGACAATATTTATCATTTTATTATTGCGGGTCACTTATAGTTTGATGACATTGTTGTGCTCGCGAAACTCATATACTTTTCACTGCAACCATTCCATAACGTCAACCATTGGCTTAGCTTGTGAATAACATGTCTACCATTTGCATTTGTGGGAAGTCGACACTGTGTATGGGGGTTTCACAGTTGTCGACCAATCCCAATGGGGCCTACTACAAATGTCCCTAACAAGTAAGCTAAAGTACTGTATCTAATTATAAGGATGATATTCTTGCCAATGTAGTCCTCGTTATCAATACTTGCAATGGCCAGTGAGTGATTCCTTAGCCATTTCCCCTTTATTTCATGTTTAAGGACTACGATTTCTTTGTCTGGGCAGACGAGTTATTCCCTTGCCCCTGTGGGGCGGGGCCTTACAGAGTACTCACAACCAAAACTGAGTGTAACAGAGGAAGAAAATTTCTAAGTTGCCTAACCTCAATATGAACACATACCCTATGATTAATTCTGATATTCCAAGTAGTTAGCAAAGTTGATTGGCATCTAAATGCCATATATGTTTATTGTTCATGGAACTTTGTCATGTCCTCATTAAACGCGGCGAATAGAACTAGAGGTGGAGGGTGTGGTTACTTCGATTGGCTAGACTTAATACAAGGAAAATCGAGGCATACATTCCAAGTGCCGACCAACCCTAATGATCCAACGTGTGATGATATTTTGTAAGCTCGGTCTATGATCACCTTCGAAGAGCTTGACCATGCAAGACGCATGGCAGAATTACAACAATAGTTAGCGCAACTGGCAGCAAGGAATATTGAAAAATATTACTGAATGGTGGACACATGATCTTTGTAATTGAAGGAACTTATGCGGCGACTTAGAATGAAGCATATATGAATAATGGGTAACCCAGTATAAAATAATATTGATGTAATATAATGTATGACACGTTCTTTTTTATAAATTATCCAACCAATCTTGCTAGTCCGGCGAAGCTAAACTTGTTGGAGACTGTAACCATCGTCGTCAAGTAACGTAAATAGAAATAATCTTGGCAGTTTGCTCGTCGCGTTTGGACCAATATATGAGCACCCAATACTGCCTTTAAGTGGTGCACAACTAATAATGGTTATCGGAAGACAATGAATCAGTTCCTTCATACCATTAAGATGTGCATTGCACAAGATATGCAGACATAAATGTGTTGCAAATGGAGCGTTACGCAATGACTTTCAGCTCCCTAAAACATGTCTGAAAAAGGTCTTCGAAGCAAAGTAACAAGATGGTGGAGAAAAATGTTTCTTACCAAACAAGAAACATTATGCACTAGATAAATATAATTTAATACAACGTGAAGTGATATAGCCGCTATCATACCTGTCTCACCAAGTGTTGTAGTATACAAATATGAAAATAAACAAGGTATATCACCTTGTAGTTTGAAAAATGAGCAATAAACAATAGGTGAAGGCAGCACCATTGTAGCACGAGCAAAAGGTTTAGTCTGGACAATAAGCCCTAAGTGGTCACGTGACAAAAGGTAAACCACCTTACTGACTTTTTGACGAAAGGTAGACCACCGCAGGATTACGTTCATGTCTCCCCGAGACCATTGCAGTTGTGCTGCCTTCAATGCCAAATGCTCATCGAGATATACCTCCGTCGTATGAGGCTCATGGCGACGATTTCGTCCATAGGTATCGGGTGGCTTCACATGCATGTTGTATATGTCGTCCTGGATATTAATAGCTGCCTTTTCATAAAAAAGTCTTCCATCCATAGCAGATCGATATAATATTCAGCCTTAATCAAGGTCATGTCAATATTCAATGCCACATGTAGATGAATTATCTATTAAGAATGAGTTCATGAAGTGCAAGTTATCGTTGGAAATATTACATACATAATATGTAAAACTTATTTTGTGGGATTATATACCACTTTTAATTTCATACTATCGATAATGTAACAATACACCAAGTTAATGCATATTATTTGTACTTTCGTCGAATTGTTTGGTATGTGCTTGGTCGTATTTCATAACATGTGTGTCAATACTATGTACACCGACACTGACTCAACAACCCACTTGCGAGGCCCATCCTCGAAACATAGCACTAGGAGTAGGTAGTAGTTGGAAACCTTTCCCTAATGCTCGTCGGAGTATTAATAATGTTATGGACATTTCATCGTCAACCAGTGATTGTGATGAAATTTAGGTTCCCTTAAGATATATCATTGCTGTGCACTAGCGTTGTAGTATTTATCAAGTATGCTGTTGGCCCTATTGACCATGCTAGGGACATTCAATGAGATTTTATTGTTTTTGATTGTGTGTGCTCGAATCAACTACTAACAGAATGTTTCTTGCTCGTTCTACAGTTTTATTATTAAGCCTGTATGTATATAAATGTGTTTGATCAAGTTGTGTAGATACAACTACTGACGAATACATGTACATAACTCAGTAATGTGTAAGCTTGCTATCAGGCATATAAGTAAGTGTCTCCCAATCCCCACTAAAAATCCACACTGCACAATCATGACCAAGATGTTCAATCCTCGAAACTTCTAGTACATGCTAATTGACTTGCTAGCAAAATTTCTAAATTACACACTAAAACTATTATGTACAACTTATAAAACATTATATACTACATTTTTAAATTATATCCAACACCACATCTAGGGTAAACCAATAGCAACGAACTACGATATCTTTTCTTGTGTGTAATCAAAGGAAACAATGTTGTTTCTGTTATTGTATAAGTGGTAAATATTATCATTCAATTCAACTAACTAAATTATTGATGTATGCTACAACCAAACTAGCAGATTGCAGTTATATCCCTTATAAACTTGCCTGGCTGTACGATTTATCCATTGTACACAATAGGTGTCATATGGCCAACTTTTCTGTGACAAATTTTTAACTTTGTAATGATACCAAAATGCCTTTAGTCTCAGTCAAATCCACATACAATAATACAAGTAAAGTATCCACACAATAATATAAAAATAGAGTGATAAACACAATACATACAAGAACCTTCTCAATTTTTATTACTTTTCACAAAAACTTACAAAGGATAAAATGTCAAGCTCTTAAGTGTTCTCACACCTTTCACTCTCTTTTATTAGGTAGTGAGTTATTGGCGACCCGTACCTATTTATGGTGTTAGTAGTTTAAACCCTTAACTACAGTGCTTTTTAAGGAGAATTAGAAATCTTGAATGACTTGATCAATACAAATGCTGCCCACTGGTTACATGCCTATATTATTAGGAAGTACCACTTATAATTTCTCTATTTTTTAAGAACTTGAGATCATACTTACTTGGTGTATACTCCCAAACTATCTACCCACCGACACATGCCCAACTCATGCATTTATGCTGCCTAACACGTTGTTAGCTTGGATCTTAGCCTATGCGCCAATAACTCGTGATTTCATAACTAATTCAAAAAAGACATTTTAACCAATTTATCTTATACCCATGTAGCATGGTGTAGACCTCTGTCTGTGCACCAACATTGGCTAATTCTAAAAAAAGGCATGCATATCCTCCTTAAACAGTATTAAAGAATCTAGTTATCTGGTAAGAGAAAACATTAAAGTGTCTTAGCAATCACTTATCTTGCCAATAACATGCTGACATGTTGCTAACACATACTGTCATGTTGCTAACATACACTATCATCTTGCTAACACACATTGTTATGTTGCTAACACACACTGTTATGTTGCTAACACACACTGTTATGTTACTAGTGCACACTGCCACACTAAGGGTTTAAACACCTTTCCCACTTCACCCCAATGCTACCATATGTTGCAACAATAACACCACCACATATTGCCTAACACATCTTATAATTTAACCTTCACTCATAGCCTTGCTTGATGCCACCACCATAGCCCGAACCTAACCTTCCCCAATTTGATTGTCATGTATGTTGACTCCATATTTTCCTTGATGTGCCCATCCCACGCCAACTCTATGTTAAGCATTGGTGCGAGTTGCTACTAAATGCTAATATTTTTAAGTTAAGACGCTTAAAGGGTTAACAAATCACCTTCATCTATTGAATCTAACATCCTTATTAGTAGGGTGAACCAACCTCCCACATTTGCAACTTTAACACCTTGTTAACCTCATATCTTAGAGTAGAATTCTGTGAGGCTAAATGTTATCACTTATAAACAATGTTATCCATATCAATAATATTCTAAAGATCAAAATCATACTTTGAAGAAAAATTACAATGCAACTTGTCATCTTTTGCATGCCCCCAAACCTTATTCTTATTGTTTTGAGCCCTATCAAATAACACTTACATTAAATTTGCATAGTGTTTCAGCACCCAATGCTTTTTCCCCATATCTAATTTTGCAAAATAAGCTTATGGTTTGTGACATGTTTCTTTGAAAGAAGTTTGGTTAACACATGGTATCTTGTCTTATCCATTATGGCATCTTTGTTAGGCATACTTATGTTTGCCTCATAATTGATTACTCGTAACGTTGCCAAGTACTTCATATCCCTTTCTTCCAACATTTGCTACATTTGTAATGTAGACAACTTAGCACAAACTTTTCCACCTTTATTGGTAAGATGACACTTCTTACTAGCAATAAAGTATAATCGATTCTTATCAATGATCATCAACCTATCCAAATGAGGTATCAATGAATCCATCCGTAGAATCACATCAAAATTGTCCAACAATATTATAAAGAAATCAAATTTACTAATCCATTGACCGAGGATTATCTTAACTCCTTTTGCTATTTTAAGAATATCACATGTCACTGAGTTGATTGCTTTCACACAACTATCACTCTTATTGCTCACATTTAGCACAAGTGAGCTTGCCATCCACTTAACTATAAAGTTATAGGCTGCACCTGAATCCATTATTACTAACAATATTTTCTTGCCTAGATTGATTTTAATCAGGTTAGTCATGATGCATGATTCACATATATCGCATTAATTAGTTGAATAGGATTGACCCAAGAGGGATTGACATCATCTAAACTATCATTGCTACCACCCTTTTCAACCATTAAGGTGCTTAATTTCTACCTTTTTGGACACTCTTTTACCTTATGTAGACCATTGCAAATAAAATAACCAAAATTTGATTTGCTCTTACCTTGGCTTGAAATAACAACTTAACCTTTCCCTTCTCATTTTTTAGACTCCTTTTTATTCTTAGCCTTATCTTTGGACTATTTACCACTAGAAGAATTATAAGTGTTGATTCAAAAATTGACCAAATTATCAATAGTAAAAATTGTGAATGGCAAGTTCTTTATGCCTTGTCTTCTTAGCTCAATTTGAGTTCAAAGTTGAAGTCTTGACATGAAATTGAAGAATTTATCCTCGTTGGACATATTTCAAATGTTAAGCATAAAAAAGCTAAACTCTTTGACATAGTTGTAAATCATACCATTATGTTTCAATATTTTTAGTGACTTTTTTACAATTTATGATATGTTATAAAGTAAGAACTAATCTTTTAATTCCTTTTTTGGCACGTCCTATATCTTAATTTGAGGTTTTCTTATACTTACATCATCGTTAAATCTAGTTTACCATTATTACTTGGCATTCTTAGTATGATAAATACTAGTCAATGTTACCTTCTTTATATCCAATATATGGGTAGGTTTAAAATATTACTTTATATCTTGCAAGAAGTTTTCAAAGGTTTTAATATCATATTTACCCTTGATGGCTTGGGTTTAGGCACTTTGATCTTTAACAAGCCCTTACCTTATCTGCTAAATAGGTTGCCTATGATCTTTTTAAAGACAACAACATCTTACTCCAAATGGTCAAAGCAATTAATTCATGCCGAATTAAGAATATCATAATAAGATTACAAAAAATGTACCAATTTTTTCAACTTGTTAAATCTTGCCAAATTTGAAAGGGTTTGCTCTTTAGGAGCTTGATCACTCACTCTTACACCACATCAAGACTCGATCCACCAACCATTGATCAAACCTGATTTTGATACCAATTGTCACATGACCAACTCTTTTACTACAAACTTTTGGTCTTGTGATGGCACCAAGATGCCTCTTGGTTTCAACCAAACTTACACATAAAAATACAAGTAAAGTATCCACACAATAGCACAAAAGTAGAGCAATAGGTACAATATATATATGAACCTTCCCAACCTTTATTGCTTTTCACAAAAGCCTACAAAAGATACAATACCAAGCCCTTAAATATTTCCTATAGCCTTTCACTTTCTTTTCTTAGATAGTGAGCCCTTGGCTGGCATTTATTTATAATATTAGTAGTTCACACCCCTAACTACTTAGGTTTGCACAATTTGATTGTCAAGACAATCATGTCTTAGTAAATTGCATAGTTTCATGATTTATTGGGTCTTATGTCTAATTGCCTTATATAACACTCTTTAACCTATATTCTCCTACTTAGATGACATTTTTTACTCACTTCAAGTTGCCCATAAATGCTCCTACATTTTTGGCCAATAGAAACTCCAATTTGAACTATCTTTAAAGAGAGTTGGATACTCCGAACAACTTGATCAGCACATCTGTTGCCTGCTAGTCACATGTCTATGTTATTAGGAAACATCGCCCATAATCTCTTTATTTTTGTGGGTCTTGAGATTATACTTACTTATGAAACACTCCTAAATCATCTATCCATTAACATACACCTAACTCATGTGTATATACTATCTAATACATTATTGGCCTAGACTTCAAGTCATACGCCAATGTTTTATGATGTTGTAGCCAATTCGGGGAACACATGTTAACCAATTTGTCTTACGCTCGTGTAATGTCAACTTAGACCTCTATGTGTCCACTAACATTAGCTAACTTTGAAATAAAGCATGCATATCCCCCTAAAGAATATTAAGGAATCTGGTCATCTAGTAAGAGAAGAAATTGATGTGTTTAAACTATCACTAATTTGCTAACAACATGTTACTGCATTGACAACATATACTGTTGCACCAACTAATGACCAAAACATCTTTCCTACTTAATGCCAATGCTACCATACATAGTTGTAACACCCTCACATGCTATTGGAACACTTCCTAAACTTTGGCCTCTATTCATAGTTTGGCTTGATGCTACCGCCATAACCCGAACCTAGCCTCCCCTAATTTGATTGTCTTGTACACTAACTCCACTTTCACATTATATTTCTTGACATGCTCATCCCATGCCAAATCTATGTTAAGTATTGGTGCGAAATACCATCAAATATTTGCATTTTGAAATCAAGATGCTTAAAGGACTAACACTAGGCCTTTTTATAATTGTACCTAAGATTGACATCTAAAGCATACATTTAGTCAATTATTTTCTTAAAACATGCCACAAAAAACCTTACATGTCAACCATTAGTTAGGCACAACATATTATATTATATGGTATATAAGTGAAAAAGTTAGTATAATAAACCTTAACTCTGGTATTAAGTGGTATTTTTGCCAACACATGCTATATGGATTTGTAGACCACAGTGGTCAATTATATGCAAGTCATGTAGCCAATAAAACAAGTTTAGGAAATGTTATACATACGTTGTAAACTCAAATAAATTTGACATAACACTTCAAAAATGATACAATCAAGAGCATGTATAGATAAAAGCTAATGTACAGTCTGTATTTCATATTAACCTTTTATGTAATATGAGAAGCCTATTTTCATCTTGTGGAGCATCAATATAATATAAAATGGAATCTATTACATTTACACATACATGCTTATGGAGAAGGCATATTAATATTGGTTATGGGAAGTTTGGCAATAACACCTTATTGTTTTCTTAGAATGGGATCTATGATAGTTTATACAATAAAAACACAAATATATACAACATATGTTATGTTTTATACAATGTTTGGAACTTTTGACAATATTAAAGGGGTTATTACTATTATGTCTCTGCATATACTTTCTAGGCATTCAACTTACTCTCAAATATAATTTATGATCCCTTGATAGGACATGTTAATGTTTGTTAAGAGAAGTTTGACAATAGCACCCTAATTTTCATTCTTAATGGAGCCCATTTGTATTTTTACAACATAAACACAAATTTTTACCACATACACTATGTTTTATACAAGGTCAAGAACTTATGTCAATATTAAAGTGGTTATTAGCATAACCACTCTACATATAATCTCTAGTCGTTCAAATATCTTAACCAAATATATTTTATATTAGTGTAAATCTTCTTAGCTTTTCATTTTATCACATAGTTATCATAATACAAATATAATTTATATGAGTATAGTCTTCTTAACTTTCTGTTTTACTGTGTAGTTAGCATTGTATTATGTCAACACGTAGTTCAACAAGTATAGTATATTGTATTAGACAAATGAGTGCCAATTCTAATTTCATTTTGCTAGACTTCTAAGATCTTTTGTGCCTAATAATACACCTACATGCATTTACATTACATTACATTAATGGTCAATGTCATACATCTTAAGGGATTTTGTATCATTATTCAATTGAAGACTATCATCATTAGTAGTGTTATAGAACCTATTATGGTCAGTAATTACTGAAGGGAACAACTACATGGAAACATAATCTCATATGCATAAATATACATAAAACTATTTTATACAACATATAAAATATTATTTATATTATATGAAATAGTGTATACCTAATATGACATTATTATGTTTTTATTTATGTCCATGAACTTGTAAGTCCATATAGAATTTCTCTTTATGGACTAATCATTTGCTATCATCTAACTCATTTCAGGAGTTTATTATTACAAATATCCTACTCAAAAGTTAAATTGTATGGTATAAATAATACATACATGTCCAATACATTGCCTAATTGAGATTTACCAGGTTGTGGGTAGAAAATCTGAAATTCAATATGAATATGATGTGCACATCTAGTTTAAAGATTGTTATTATTTTCAAAAATGGGAAATTTTTTTGGATGTAATTTTATAGATGCAAAACTCTTTTATACTTTATACTTGTATTTTATATTACCTACATAACATTTTATGGAGTTGTATAGTAAAATACTACACAATGATGTAAATCTCTTATATGCTATATAAAAAGGTTTGTTTTTAGAATATGAAAATTTGTTTGTGGTATAAAATAAGTTTGCTTCTATTTTTGTCCATGAAATACTCTGTCAATGTACTCGTTGTCTTCCAAAAAAGATATATTGATTGTTTACAATGCAACTTTAATTACATTGCTTTATAGTCTATTGTTGTGGCCCATTATTTATATATTTTTGTTCATTATCAATAAGGTGGTTCATTGTATATACCTACAATGAAACTCATTAATGGAAATAGATGAAAGGTAGTCATTCCTTTTGCGAATAAGATATATATAACTATCCTTCCAAACATAATCTACCAATTAGTCCTAGTTTCATTCATAGTACCTAGTTATCTATCTGTAAAACTCTATTTAATACTTATGTTGTATAATATTTTCCATGAAATATTCCTAGCCTTTATATTAATGCTAGTACCAAAAGCTTCTACAAATGAGATTATCCATCGTTTAACTGTTAAGTTTTGCATCCTCTCTATATCTTTCAAGCCTATCAAATTTCATCATAAAAGCAAGAACTCATAATGGGTTAATATGTAATATGTTTGTTACTACCATTAGATATGCAAGGTTAACACAATTCCTTTTAACATGTCAATGTCATATTATTGTTATTGGCAATTCTTTTTTTAACCAATTATAATAAATATTAGAGGTTAAACATTCATGTATAACATCTTTCTTCATTTCCATAATATGTATTACGACAAATTTGGGTTTGCATCCATTATGTTCACGTTTTCAATGTCAATATGCAAGTATTTTTTATCAACTTAGAAATCTTTTTCTAAAACATGTAATTTATGTAAAATGTTTTTAGTAATTGCTAATGAGGTAAGTAAGGTTAAAGGAGATTGACTTAAGAGTTCATGTATATAAGATGAGAGATATTTGTATCATAGTTTGTAGTTTGTAAGGAGGTGCTTGGTAAATCTGATATGGAAACATGAGATGGTTGTCATGGTGTTGGGGCATTATAGTAAAGGTTTATAGTAGGAGGGATGGTTAATATGTGCCTTATATCAATAATAAATGTCTTTGAAGCTCTTTCTATAAAACAAGAGCTTATGGATCTTTTGTTAAAAGTTATAACAACTTTGCCATCATCAAACAGATTAATTTTGGAAATTTTAGTGTTTGTTTTAAGGTGTTTGTGGTTTACATTTTATTGCTCCTTTTAAAATCCAATCTTTTGGAAGTGTGATATCTTTCCATTAGATAGATCTTGGAATGACAATCTTTGATCGAGTAATATCTATTTGTAAGAGAAGGATCTCACCTTTCTGAGATTGGAACTTGGATTTGGATGCAAATGTAGAAATCATGGTTTTATAATGAATTTTAAAGATTTATACTACTATAATTGATCTTTCCAATATGTTATAATTATGATTTTTGATTTGTAAAATCATATTTTGTAAAATATTTTTGTCACAAAAAAAAATAATGAGATTCAAATAACAGTTGAAAGAAATTGGTCCACTACACAGGTTAGATTTAACTAAACTAAGTTATGAGTCTTGAAAATTTGTAAATTTAATGTCTTATAGAATAGCTACAATAGATATGTTCAAGCTTTCTTTTGTAAGGAATTTGATTGCTACTTGTATTAATCCTATATAGATGTATTTGTAATATTTGTTTTTGTGATTTTGAAGAGATTTTTGAAAAAGTAGTTAAATGATTTCAAAATCTTTTGTAAGTTGAATATCTCATTCTTTAGTTTTGATCGTAAAATCAATTTTGAAAAAATTATATTTAGAAAGTTTGTAAATTTGTTCTTTTTAGACTTTTGGGATCTCACAATCATTAATCCCTTTATTGAAGTCTTTTATAGTGATTTCCCTAATATTGGTTATCCTATAGGTTTTAAAACTTTATGAGGTGGATGAATTGGAACAAGAGGTTGTTTTACATAATATTGAGTTCATATTTGTAGAATTAAAGCTTAGGATAAGATATTTCCCATAGTCCAAGAGTTCTAAATGGTTTTTACTAACCTTTCCAATAAATGAGTTACTAAACTAAACCAACTTAAGGCAAGATAACTCAGAATTATAATATGTTGACATAGTAATAATTTGTAAGCACTTTAAACACTTTTATTTGTATTTGGAAAAGTTTACAAGGAGAGGGAGAAAAGATTATAGGAGAGAGAGAGAGATTATAGTAAAGGGAGAAAATATTTTACAAAAGGATGTTTTGAAAAACTAGGATGAAAGGTTTGTCTATCTTGGTGTATCCTAAAATCTTTTATAAATGGAGAAATTCTTCTACTTTAGAGGGATCATTAAAGGTAGCTTTGTTCTTTTAGTGGAGTTGGTAATTAGAAGTAAAGAAGTCATCAGTCACTAAAAATAATTTTGACGTTTTACGAAGTTAACAATCATAAGCAAGGGAGTCGTCAGTCATTGAAAGTAATTTTGATGTTTTATAAAGTTGGCTCTTACTGAAAGTAATTTTATCATTTTATGAAGTTGTTATTTTTTTTTTTACTTTTCTTCTTTTTTTTTCTACCTTTTCTTTTCTTTCCTTAAAAAAAAATTGAGAAAAGATTCCAAAACATTTATCCTTATTGCCTTGGAAAAGGTCAATTTTGGGTTTGTTTAATTTAGATTGGGTCAAGGATTCATGGGTTGAGGGAGTTTTGAATGATCATAATTATTGCATTATTGGAAGGTATTGTTCTTTAGTGTAGGCTATTACTAAAAGGGTCATAGCATGAGATTTCTAGGCCAAAAAGGTTATATTAAGAGGTTTGGTCTATATGGGTTATTGAATTTCTTTTAATCAATTTTGGATAGCAGGTTTTAAATTCTTTTTAGGGTTTTTGATGGAGTCCTACCATTTTGCCTTGAATTTACTAGTGAGTGTGAGGGTAACATCATGAGTTTAATACTTAAAATACTATGTCAATACCCAAGGTAAGAAAAATTTTGTAGAAAAGAGGAAAATAAGTGGAAATCTCCTTTGTTCATTTATAGGTTCGCACTGTGATTTAATCAAGTTATAACTATCTTAAATCTTAAGGATGAGAATATTAAGGGAAGATTTGAAATAGTTTTACCATTACTTAAATCAATTTGGGATTCTTATAGCGTCAATCTTGGCATTAAATTAGAATAATCAAGAATGGCTACTTTTATGGTTTTGAAGGAAAAAAGCATTATATCATACTTATTAGTAATCTCAATATTAAAATAACAAGTAATGACTTAATTTTGTTTCTAGATTGGTAGGAAAATATTTGGATTTAAAGAGATCCTACCCCCATTGTTAAGAATGGATAATTCTTTGTATATGGCAAGTAAAGTATCAAAATGAAATTTTTCTATGTATAAGTGTTTAAATTTGATTGACTCGATTGTTTCAAGAACATCCATGTAATACGATTATGTTTTGGAAAGATCCTGAGGTTTGAAATACCATTATGTAGGGAAGATTTTGGAGATTGTAATTAGCAAATCCTTATTATAGAATCTTATTTCTATTGTAAAAATGTTTTGAAAATGGGGTTTTGTTATGTAAAGTGAGACTTTTTGGAAGTTATTTTCTAGGTGAGAGTTATTTAAGAGGATTTTGTCTAAACTAGGATTTTGGAGGAAGATCTTATCTCCTTTTAAGAGTCAGAGTTTGGAAATTTACCTATCTGGTTCTTTAAGAGTCCTTGTATGTCATAAGGAGATCAAGAGTTTTGTAAATGGCTTTGATCCATTTTTGAACTTGGATCTATTTTTGAGAGCATCAGGCCTCCTCCTCCTTCATAAGTTGCTTAATCCATGACTTAATTGATTAGGTCAAAGAAATGGGCTTTGTAGGTGTAGGTTTTGGGGCAGTTTGGACATTCTCTTCTTTGGGTTTGTGTAAAGGAGCTTTTCCTTTATTCTTAAATTTTTTTGGCATTTTAAGATCTATTTTGAAGAAATTCTCTAACTAGAAAATTTAGTATTAAGTTTTTCTCCCATTTTATATATTCAATACCAAAATTAAAGATAAAGGGAATAGTTTGTCATCTAACAAAAATATATTTTAAGGTGGCATTTTGGATATCTTTTTACAAAATTTCTTTTGTAAATTTGCAATCAATGCATAGAAAAAAATTTTAATTTAATAAATCACTTTAAATTTTTGTAACCTATATGACAATGAAAAGATTTTTTTTTTTATGATGGAATAATTATTTTGACAATCATTCAATGTGTATAGAAGTAAACTAAACTATTTCTTTCTTGCCATTTTTGAGTTGTTTAATGATACCTCCATATCTTAAATTAGAGGCATCTGTTTTAACAATTTTTGGGGCTAAAGGATTTGTGACATGAAAATAAAGAATTTTTTGCACTTGATTTTTTATTTGTTAGACCATAGCAATATGCTATGAAGTCTAAAGAGAGGATTTTTTTGAAGGTAATCATGCAGTGGTTTTACAATTTGGTTGATATTTTAAATGAAATATGGAATGTAATTAAGGCTTTTTAGAAATCTTTAAAAGTGGGATTTGTCAATAATTTTGTCAAAATATTTTATTTGAAAAAATAAGAGACCTTTCATATGGTTAATAGTACCTTAGGTAATATAATGACTTAAGAATTTAACTTGGGTTTGGAATAAAAAGATCTTAAACTAGGATATCACCAAACCATTTTGTTTAGTAATTGAAAAAAATATTTATAAATTTTTAAAATATTGTTCAATAGAATTTGAAAAAATAAGAACATTGTCTATATAAATGAGACAAAATTTTAAGCATGAATGAAAATTTTCATTTATAATTTTTTGAAATTCTGAAGTGGTATTTTTTAATTCAAATGACATAATATTTCATTTGTATTGACCAAATGGAACAGTAAGGTAGTTTTGTAATGATCTGTTGGTGAATCTAGATTTGCCAAAATTTTGATTTCATTTAAAATTTTAAGAAAACAAAAGTAAAATATAATTTTGTAATAAAGTTCTTTTGTTTGGAATAAGATACCTAATCTATTTGAGAATTTTGTTCAAGGGTTTGTAATTAATAATTAGTCTTGGTGTACTTGGTTCTAATTCTAATTATTTGTTTACATAAAAGGTAGCATAAGACTAGGGCAATTTGGATTTTGAAATGAGACTTTTAGATTCCAAATCTTAGATATCCATACAATAATAGTTTTCTAATTCAACATTTATTTAGATAGGTCTAGTTTTTGTAAAAATGTATTTTTTGTCAAAGTTTGATTCATAGGGTAGGCCAATAATGTGTTGTCTTCTATTTTGAAAGGCATTTTAAAGGTTAGAATTAAGTTTATTTTAGATTTTTTTGTTTGAAGAGAGATTTTCTCCATAGTTATTGGGTCCTATAATTGGTGTTGAATTCTTTGTAAAGATACATCCTTTTATAGGTATAGGAGATGTTGTTAGCAAGGATGATTATGTAAATCTTATTCTCATAAATGGAGTGAACTTTGCTGAGATTAAAATTTCATATTTTTGGGTTTTCTATAAAGGAAAAAATGAGTTTCTAAGATTTCGTTTTAAAAGAAATGTTGTCGCAGTTTATAGTATATAGGGTAATAAGATTTATAAATGGTTTTTTTAAAATGACAATATGATACATATTCGCAACTAGGACAAATGAGGTTTTGATTCAAAATTTTTGATTTTGGAGAAAAGCAATGGTTTTATTCTTAATGGTTATCTTTGAATTATTTGTAACTGAAAGTTCTTCATTCACAGTTGCTTGAAATTTCTAGGTTACTATTCCTTATTCGATACAATTTAAATCTACTCTAATATCCGATAAGACTATAGTATCCAATTTGAAATCATTCAAAAAAATTAAGGTGATCTTAATAAGATAATTTTAGGAAGTAATCTATTCAAAGGATAAAACAAAATAAGTTAGGACTTTTTCTAAGGTTTTGAGGTTTTGTAGTTTTAATGATTGTTTTGATTTTAGGTCACTGTTATCCATTTCTTCTAGTTCTAAGAGTTTTGTAAGAAAAAGTTGCAAGATTTTTTCATCTTTCTATTGTTTTTGTTTAAGTTCTCTAAATTTTATTGTGATGGATTTAATTTCTATTTGTAATTTTTGTATGGTAGGATTTGGTTTTCTTAAGGTTTATTTTGCAATTATAAGTTGTTAAGTTGTACGGAGTAATGACAATTGATGTAAGAATTATAGGGTTATCTTGTTTTGTTTTTTAGAAGGTTTTGAAAAGTTTCTTTAGATGTACTTTTTGTAGGGAAAGTTCTTTAATATACTTAATAAAGTCAATGATAACTTCTTAATCCTTATTGAGCATATTAATTTTCTTGGTTTTATTGTTTATTTCAAATGAGATAGTGATAGTTTGGAGTTTAACTATTTGGTGGGATTCTTTCTTTAAGAGTTTATCAAAGGAGTCAAAATTAGAGCCAAAAGTGATTTGAAGAAGAGCTTCTAATTTTGCAGTTGTTTCTTCTTGTAATTGAAATTTTTGTATTTTGCAGGAAAGTTTGCAATATTTTGAAATATGACCCTTTTTGCCACATCAGTAATAGGTAATATCTTAAGATTGTTTTTTGGTGGCAGAAGGTTTTGGTTTGGATGGTTTTGGATTTCTTTAGTTTGCTATAATAAGACTATTTATTTGTTTTTTTTTTTGTAATTAATATAGTTTTTCTTATGAGGTTTGTATTTTTTATTGTTTAGTTTTGTAAGTTTTAGGATTCCTAAGTCAAATTATTAACAAAAGATTCTTATCTGAAAATGAGATTACTTTAATTTTTATTTAAATTATTTTTGGAGTTTGAGATCTTAATAAATTTTAAATCCTTTTTATTAGGAGTAGTTACCCATATGGTCCTTATCAAGTATCAAGGAAAATTAATAAAAATGTTTATGTGATCGATCTATATGAGGAATAAGGAATTTAAAGAATCTTTAATATTACAGATATTCATGCATTATATTTACCTAATAACTTGAACCCAAGGTCAAGTTTTTCTAAGTAGAAGAGATTGACATAGAATGGATAGTACAAAATTTCATAGATTAGAGGGACTATTAAAAATTCAAAGAAAAATTCTACAAAATTTAATTTTTAAATATAATTATACTATTAAAAAATTATACCAATTATTTAGAAATTTTTATTTTCTATTTTTAATTATTTTTTATTTAGTTAAATATTTTAATAACTAGTTAAATATTTTTCTAATTAGTTATTAAAATATTTTCCTATTTAAACTATGATATTTTCTTAATTAATTTGATAATTTTAATTATAAATAGTTGTGTAAATTTAAGAGTTCAACCATTTCAATAAATAAATACTTTTAATAAAAATATTAATTTTATCTCTATTTTTCTTTGTATTAAATATTATTTTTTAAATTTAATCAAATATCAATTTTATTTTTACTAAATGTTACATCATCCTATTTCATGTAAAATTGATGTAACACACCTTCGGCCTTTTCTTTTATGTATTGTACTTGTAGAATCTGGCGTATTGGGCCATAGAACCCTATGGTAACAAATACTATACTTTCTCTCCTTTAGAGGCTGAGATGACGAGGGGACATATCTACCCCAATTATACCCCCAAACGTCTCTAGTAATGCCAATTGTAGGCAATGTTTTAGTATTGATGCCGAAATTGACAGTAGAACATTAAAAAAAAAAACCTAATACATATAACAGAAATGTCACCTTAAATTGTTTCTCATTCTTCTCGGGTCTAAGCAAGCATCCTTAAAATACGTCCTTCTAAAATCCCTTTTCCATGTTTCATGTATTTTTTCTTCAGTAGTTCCATTTCATTTTTCGTAAGTCACTTTGGTACTTCCTCAAAATAGCATAAGGCATTCCCAGGATATACCTAATAGCATCTGCATCCACCAACTCTTTGACACTGGGCTGCATCTTCAATCCTTTTCGACCAGCATCGAAATTCATCATCAGCCACGAGCAGAGTTCTCTGTTCAATCTGAAGTTTTGCAGAGATAGCAATACAATGAAACCCATTTCATCTACCTATCATCAAGCCCCTCATTCTTTCTTATGCTTTTACCTTCTTAGCTATCCGCTCTAAATCTACTGTTACAACAATAAAGGTAAAAAATCATTTGAAATTCATGGCAACAATTAAACCTAAATATGCATCGAAATAACTGACCAAAAATAAATAAATTCCATAAATATTGTTTCCATAAACAACGACTAGGGCTTGTTTTTGCATTACACTTTTAGATATTATGCCGTATCAAAAAGCATCTAAACCATCTTTGTCATGCTACGCCTCATCAAAGCTCTTTATGCTGACACTCATTTCTGGCCACACCATCGAAATGTCATTATTTTCATCATTAGTTTCCCTACTTTCTCTAAATTTTAGGAAAAACTAAACCACCAAAGAAAAACTCAATACAAAACCATTCATGTCTCTATAATTAATAAAATTATTATGTTTTCCCCACCAAACCATTCCGCAAACCCTCAAAATTCGGATCAGAACGTTGGCATGAAACACATTAAACAAAATAAATTCAACACAAGAGTGCATATTTACCTATTTTTTAATTGTTACAATGTTGTTTCTAATCCCTCCAAAAGCACTCTCAGGGCAGTGAAACGCCCACAACAGCCTAATGCCTCTTTAACTTTTCCACACCTCAACAAACAAAAATACCCACCACCACCACAAGCCTGATATTTAGAACTTCTCCTTCTTTATTCGCTATAACAGTGCTGCAAATTTTCTATTTATGCCTTTATCTTTTCCCAAAAATAAGAAAGCATGCGTCTTTGTTCTGTCTGAAACAAAGTCACGATCCTTCGCTGTCGTCTTACACCGTTTTATGTTTTTTAAATTTAAAAATATATCATAATTTCCTTTAAGTATTTCCTTTCTTCTTTTTTTTTTTTCCCATTTCTGCTTTCTCTCAACGACGTCGATTACTTTTGAATATTTTAACAATTAAAACCCCTAAAGTCCGCAAGTTTGGAGTTCCCTTAGATTTCCTTTCAAAGGTGTGGACATGAAAGAGAGGCTTTTAAGAATAATGATTTGTCGTCAGTAAAACATGGATTGGCAGTCTTATCGTCCAACTTGCATGCATTATTCAGGAGACGTATTGCATGCGAACACCCAAAAGTAAAGGCTAATGGACATCTTTCCTTTTATTTATTATCATTATTTTTTTTTTTTTTTGGAGTGGCTAATAATGAAAAAATGAATTAGTAAAAAGAGAAAAGATACATATTATTTTATTAATTTTATTAATTATGTACAATTGAGTGCATTCGTGCAATCAAGTTCCACTCAAAAAAAAAAAAAAACTAACGAGAAAAATGCATGTGCTTGCTTTTGGCACATGCGAAGGGTCCCATTCGAATGATCCATCTTTAAAATGGGAGAGTTCATGGGATCAACTCCAAAACTCCTAATTTAATCTCATCGTCCGAAATGAAAGTTTTGTACTGTTCGACACATTACTCTTCCAAGGACGCACGACTGAGTCCCCTAATCCCTGTTAACTACTGTCCAAATAAAAGAAACACCAACCGCATCATGCCGAGCAGAAAGCTGTCGACGGGACATTTTTGACAATGACCTGAGCCTTGTTTCTACGTGGGGGCCGTCCAAAGACATGGGCACAAGGTGGCTCCGTCGATGCTTTCGCAAAATGATGGTTTTGATGATTCTTCTCGCTGTGAACCATCTCTGCCAACCCTGTGGTCATAATATCGCGGCTAGTCCAGCGACCGGTTTCAAACCCGTGACCCAAAATATTCGAGAAAAGCTAGAAATGTGTCAAAAACATCAGAGTCAAAGCCTTAATGATCAATGTACTTGGTCCCTAATTATGGACAAGTATGTGTTATTTTTCAATATAATTAATTTTTCAGGCTTAGTTGTTTGCATATGAATGTGGTTAATTACTAAAGCATATTAGAACATACAAAGCTGGTCCAAAAAAAAAAAAAAACAAAGAAATTTTGAACAATCAAATATGTGTTTGCAAGAAATTTCATTCCTGGTCATTAATGAGAAACGTGTTCATCTTGCTACCAATTGATATGGTTCAATGATTTTAAATATTTGTTCTTATTATAGGGTCACAAGTTCAAATATTTATCAAAATATTTAATAGATTTAAATACATATTTAATTTTATAATATATTAAATAATTAGTAATTTTTTATTAATTTTGTAATTTGTCCCGGTTTTCTTATAATATATATACACTGCAATTTTTTTAGCAAAATTGTGAGACTATTTCTGTCTTTTTATTTTTTATTTTTTACACAAAAAAAAGGGAAATGTGTTCGTCGCGTCACGACAAAAGATGTCTCTTTTCGAAAAATCATGGGACCCAGTTCACATTTTGAGATTAAATTAATGAGCAATGTTAAACGATGAGCATTACTTGTCTTTTCAGCACGAGACAAAAGTCAGATGTGGTAGGCTTGCTCTCTGTCACTTTCTTTTGGCCGCCAATTGCGACTGTAATTAACATCATTTCCTTTTCTTTTGTCCTCCGAGAATTCCTCGTGGGGGCGGTTTTTATCGATGAAAAAGAAACATTCTAATTTAATTCATTCAAAAATATAAGTTAAATTAATTTATCTTTAAATATATGTAAAAAATAATCAACTAAATTTATATATTTATTATATTAAAAAATATAAATAAAAATAGTAATTTGTTATGCTCATACATAAAGGAATATGTTAAGTAATGTTTTTTTCTTTTCTTTTTCTTTTTTTCGGGGGGGGTGTCATTGGGGGCATTTCATTGGATTATATGTTACTTAACAAGAACAATTATTTTCCATGTTAAGTAACGTGGATGGAGGACGCATGCCTAACATGGCTAAGAATAGCTTTACGGATGCCCGGCTGGGAAGCCCGCGGGGAACTATTAGGGGGGCAGTGGGAGGGAACGTCACATTATTGTTCGCATTGTGGACGTGGTTTCTTCTGCTACTCAAAAAGTGGGGAGGAAAAGACTAACAATGGTTCTTCTTTTCCAACCATACTTGAACACGACTTCTCTAGAAGCGGAAATGGTGACTCGAAAGAACTAATGCTTTGAGCACAGTAGATGGACGAGAGAGGACTATATATATATATATATATATAGGAGACTGGAGTAACAATGACAGGTGAGCGAGTGAGCCCAGAGAAATTTCATTAATCAGTAAAAGATTTAAGGGAGAGGACGATGTAAAGAGGGGTAATTGTATCGTCTAATAAAAAATTTCTAGTGAGACCAACGGTAAGGAAGGAGTGACTTAACATCATGTTTGAATTGATACGTATAAAATTAAGGAGGTGGTGAGATCAGAGCACTTGTCAGCACAAACACACCCTGTAAAAAATGTATACGAGGAAGGGAATGTTGTGCACAAGTCCAAGCTCGCGCACGAGCACCAGTGGCACAGGTATTGGGCTGGCTGGATATTACTCTGCACGATGATCCAATAACTGTGTGGGACTGACTGGCATCTCGCGTGCACAATATGATCGTTTTCAAAAGTTCAAGGCATTGCTGCTATGTTGTTACTTAGATAGGGGGAATCATAATCAAAATTATATATATCTTAATTTTTCTTTTACTTTTATTCGCATATTTAAATTTGTCCTCGCATGCTATTTTAGCAATTGTATTAAAGTTGATAAAAAAAAAAAAAAACTTTCTTTTTTGATTAAAAATGATGGACAAATTACACATTCTCCTAAATACAGCATGATATAAATATATATTTTTGGTGAAACCTACGGACCTTTCGTTTGAAAAAAACAAATGTGAACATTTTGAATGACCCAATTAGTTCATTGTGACCCCTTTCGTGAAGTCTATTGTAAGTCTGCCGAGAAAAGTGATGCAATGAAATCTCATCGTTTTTGTGGTTAATTAGATACATCACGACTACATGTATTGACGTCCATAGTTAAAGTAGCTTGTGTTTCTTAGGATTTGCTAATTATCAAAGAATTTTGGAAGAAAAAAACAAAAAGGAAGGAAATAAAATTGAACTCAGAGTAGTATGTAACATGTTAGTGGATCACCTAACTACCAAAATGGAATAATTCACCTTTTATTTATTTATTTATATATTCTACAGGGAAATTGAGTTGCCGGCTCAGCAGGAGCACCACATTCAATATTTACTAATTCAATCGTTTAAGATTTGCATATGATTTGCTTAAAAGTGCGGAATTAAGTTCAAAAATTATATGCAATAATTGGCCAGCGAATGATTTGCACCAAAAAATAACTAAACTATTTGCAATAATCTATTTTGGCACACAAGAAAACCAACGTCATGTCAATGTATGTGTTTTTCGTTTGTGCTGAGAGATTGATGATAGTTGATAGATTTTCTTATTCCTATGTCCCAAAGCATTGAAGAAGAGGAGATCCTCAGTTTTAAAATTTTGAAATCGATTTTTTTTTTTAAATGGCAAAATTATTATTAATTGAAAGAATTAGTCTGGGACAAATGTCAAGCCCAGCTGAAGAAGGCTTGAAAACTTGTAAGCACATCACCTCTTATACAATTTGGACACCCTGTACAAAAAGAGTTCTATTAGGCTAATAACACAAATAAATACAAAATAAACACCAGTATTACAAATACGGCAAAAGTAGTCGTGACACTAAAGGCCACTGCACCCGATACAACTAGTCCATTCCAGAACCCCCACAACCGTCATGCCTCATCCTGCTTCCTTCTCTTCTTTTATGAGCAAAGAAACAGGTACGTCAAGCTCCTCAATGATATTAGAGATACCATGGAATATCAATTTGTACTGCCCTTACTTAGGATTGGTGAGAGGACTAGCTAGGTTGACATGTTAGGCAGGTATCTTTTGGAAGATATTGCGGCTTGGTCTCTTAGTAGGCACTGGTATAACACTTTGGCTAGTGCACCTTGCAGAGATTGGAGGAATTCGTCTGGGCGTACATATGTCAAAGTGTCCCTAATGGCGACACATGTCCCATAGGCTAGAGCATAACGGATGGGGTGTGGAGCTTATCCAAAATTCTTGTTAAGCGATGTGCCAAGTTGCTTGGAATCTCGCGGGGTCGGCCTACCGAGTTAAAGATAGGAAGTCAGCTTGGACGAGATGTGGGCCTTTGGCTCGTGTCATAATATCTTCATTACTTGCCCTTTTCTTTAAGACCCAGCTTTGCTTGGAAGCCAAGGCTATCTACATTTCCTCGGGCCCCCATCGTTGCTCCTTCGTATTTGTGTCATCCAAGACCCTCAAGTGATTTCTCTTCAATTGACACCCTTTCATGTCGATATGCACATGGGGTTCTCTATTAATCAGGCAAGTGCATTCTCATTTTCTCATCTCTAATCCTTCTAAATTATCCTTTATTTTTCTTCCACCTTTTCTGCTCTTTTGTTATTAACATCTTCTTGGAAGCTCTTAGAGCAGTAGCTCGATTCTTCTACCTTTACAGGCACCATTGCTTCTAACCCAAATGCTAGAACAAAAGGAGTTTCTCTTGCAATCGAGGAACTTCCATAACGTTGGCATGATTTGGTTTGAGCAACAGATCCTGACGCGATACATCTTCCTAATGAAAATAGAATGGAAACATGAATTGTACGGATTCTTATGGTGACGTAGTATGCCTTCAGCATGTAGTTTGTTTGTCCGCTGCCCACCTTGAATGACAAATTTGTTGGTAACCTCGACTTGCCTATTGGTCTGAGGATGTTTAGTAGCTACACATTCTCAATGGATGCCTAATTCTTCATAGAATTTCCTAAATTTGGCATTATCAAATTGCTTCTCGTTTGTAGTAATAATGACTTGTGTGATGCTAGATCTGCATATGATTGACTTCCAAAAGAATATTATCACATTTTTCTCAACTGTGGTCTTTAACAGTTGGCTTCTATTTGCTTGGTAAAATAATCTATTGCTATCCCTATGTTTCTCCCACCTCCTGTGACTTTAGGGAGGGGGCCTATCAAGTCAAGTACCCATTGCATAGATGGCCATGAAGTTAGAATGGAAGTTAGCAAAATGGCAGGCAGTTGGGGCAAGTTTGCGTAATGCATTGCCACCTTTTTTTTGGGTTTCAAAGAATCACATTTCACCATAGGTCAATAAAAATCCTACTTCAAAGCTTTAAAGGTCATGAGCATTCCTCCAATATGACTACCACATATTCCTAGGTTTATCTCTCTAAAAATATAATTTCCCTCCTTTCTAGTGAGAAATTTTAACAATGGGAAGTCGAAGAATCTCTTGTACAACTATTTTTCCAAAAAGGTGTATTAGGCCACTTTGTACCCAAAGCACCTTGCCCCTCATTTATCTTTTTGTAACTTTATGATTTAAAGATATTTAATGATTGGGTCCATCCAAGATGGCCCTTTTTGAGGGTGTCCATTAAGAAGGGGCACTCTTGAGTAAAGAGATGTCCTAAGATATGGAGTCTTAGGACGAACCTACAGGTCTCATTGAGGCATTAGAGATTAAGGATACTTCATCACAAATGTTTATGCCTCCTTACAGCTTAGCATGTTGTGATGTTAAGAAGAAAGAAAAACCTTAGTAGGTTTTTACCACTCACTACAACTATTTGGACTAGGTTAATGTAAGAAAATTTGTATTATATGCCCACATTGAGATGAGAATGTGTGTCGTGCTCTTTTAAGATCCACTATCATTTTCATTACTTAACTAGAGATAAGGTTAACATTGCTTTTTCTTAAGACTTTTAAAAAATATCTATTATTTTTTAAAATTGCCTCAATTTAACTCCTTCCTAATAGTTGGAGGAACATGATAAGAGTAGCTTAAGATCTTGGGATTCCTATCACTTGCAATGTTTTGCTTAACATGCATGATCTCATGTTCTTTGGAAAGGATGGAATTGGGTTGTATAGTGTCCTTCATTGTGCTAAAGAGGGAATCAAACTTTAGGATCATCAAAATAAGATAAAGTATCAAACTCAATTCATATATATGAAGAACTTGAGCGATGTTGTCAACCCATTAGTTTGAAACAAGGAGACCAAACTTAGTGATTGATTTACTTTTGATGCCTCAAAGTAGACTATCACATGATGGCTTCAAGAGATAGACATCTATGCATGTTGTTTCAAGTCAAAAATCTGAGGGTCTTTTGACTAAAGGGGTGTATTCATAGTATTATGTTGTGGCTATGTCCTAAGCTATTATAAGGTAAGATTCATCCTTTATAAGTACCTTTACCCTTAACTTGCCTCCCTCTCAAGCAAATCAAGGAACACATCCTCTTTCCAAGATAACAATCACTTTTTATGAGTGGTTCCTCTCAAAAAGGAAGAAGGCTACTTTTAAAAATGAGGTTTCCATTATAAGAAGCATAAATCTTCCGTATTGGTTGATGATAAGAAGTTGTGTGATCAATTTCTCCAACTGATTATTTGCAAAGGCATGAATAAGGTTGTCATAAAGATGAAGAAGGATTGGGAGGAATTATGGGAGAAGGTAAACATGTAGGAAAGAAATGTCTCCAAAGTGAAAGAGAAAGTAAAGGAGCTAAAGGAGGAACTGCAGGTTGCTCGAAAGCTATAGATTGCGAGAATGCTAAGTTATTCACTAATGCTCTTCCTCACATACTAACCACAACTTTTGATACTTGACAAGACAATAATCTTATGATGTGCCCTCAATGGGAATGACCTTTCTTAAGATTCCTTACCTCTCCCACTATTAACTCTAGAGGATGATTTTAAAGTGGGTAATGGTCAAGGCGATCAATAGGGAATGACCTTATTGACCTTAACTCACAGGCTATCACCTTAAGTGATTCTTATGGTGACTTAGAATAGATTCCCTTGTACTTTATTTTATTTTTCTTTTTGTAAGCCTTTGGAGTTTCCCTTTATGTAATTTCTCTCCATAATTATAAGTCATTTTTGTTTTGTATCCTTTTGGTTACGTCTTGTGGAGATGCATCATTTAAGGTTATGAAGACACTAATAAGTGAGAATTTATTATTATTATTATTATTATTATTATTATTATTATTATTATTATTTTACATTTAGTTATTTTTAATGAGTTTTATATCTATTTAAGTTTATTAGAATATATTTTGTGACCTAGTTATGTTTTGAAAAAGTTTTGAGAATTTATACTTTTAGTAAGAAAAATTCTAACATTATATTGTTTTGACCTTTATTACTTGTTTCAATTTTTCATTGACTCACAGGTTTAAATTCAAGCTTTTCGCTAACTCACAGGTCACAAGTCTAATGGTCTTTAATGAAGTTCTAGTAAACACCTCAAATTTTCCAAATTAGAATTATAAGTCCAAATCTAAGTTCTTTTAAACCTTAGGTCTAGTCATAATTAGAGAAAGAGTTTTAATTAGAGTAGAATTTTTATCTAAAGACTAAGTACTTAAATGGGTATAACATGAGTTTTAGACATCTAAATTAGGTTATTCAAAAGTCTAAATTAAAGAAAAAATTCATACTTACAATTATTATGAAAAGACCTAAGTCCAAATTAATTGTTCAATAGTTTAAAAATATTAGAGAATTCGTTATAAAATATGTTATAGGCTAGACTGAGTTAGTCTTAATTTTTAGCTCTTAACTTCAGCCCTAAACCTTTATTTTAGGCAAAACTTGATGCATTGGAAAGCTAAAGAGGAGGACTACAATTGTTTTGAAGAATTCATACCCTAATTTGGACTATACTTAGTCCAAAATCAAGTTAAAAGCTACTATAAGAAGTCTAAAACATTATGAAAATCCTAATTCTTTAAGTTTTACTAGTGGTTATCATGTATGTTCTTTAAGATATAAATAACCATTTTGTGAAAGTAGAAAGGAAGGAGACAACCAAATCATAAAACAATTACTTTAGAAGAAATTCATTTTTTTTAGCATGTGCAGTTAAGCTCTTCAACAGTTTTAGGGTATTTCAAAACTTTTGATATTTCAATAGTATAGATTATTCTAGTACATTGTTCTCTTTTCTTATGGAATTGTTTGTATTATTCTAGTTTAATGGTTAAATGATTATTTGTTCAATTAATTTCTTTTGGCTTACTGAATTGACTAAACAAATATAAATTGCTAGAATTAGGAATTTTGATCTACTTTTATCCTTTTCTTAATTACCAAGTAACAAATAATAATAAGAAATTATGAACAAGTTTTGATCTTATTGTTATAAATAACTTAATGTAGATTAAATGATCTAAACTTATGTGATTGTTACTTTTATTAACTTATTTTTTTAATTTTAAAGACTACTAGTATATTAGTTTAAAGTGTTTATTCTAAGGGTATAATGGTTAAAATTTAGGTAAAAAGCTTATTTTTCTTAGTAAATATCTAAGAGAGAATTCATGTAATAGAGTTTGTTATTATTAAAAGTTGATAATTCCATTATAACTGAGATAAAATTATGGGTAATCAAAATCATTAAATATCATAGTTACAAATGAATTTGGCACTAAACTTTCAGTATTTGATCTTTTTATAATTTATTTTGTTAAATTGATTTTTTTACTTTATTTGTTACAAAATCATAATTTAACTACCCCTAATTACGATAATATCTTTAATTTTTAATTAATTACTAATGAATTGATTAAATTTCTTATGGAATCAACGCTTACTCACATTATCTACAATTAAATAATCAAGAATAAGGTATTAAATTTTTAGTGCCTTGATGATTGCTACTTAAATTTGGCGATGTTGCTAAAAAGTGTTTTCTATTAATCTTTTTTATTTTTTAATATTTTTTTGTTGTATTAAGTTAATCATAGCATTATATCCCTTTTCATTAGTAAAGTTTTGTATTCTTCAAGTGTTTCTAGTGTTTTTAGTTGTGACAATACCATTTATTAAGAAACTATCAGTTAAATTAAGTGATGAAACTATACACTTTTAAGGGCAATGACATTTTTAGTAGAACCAATCACTATGTCATTATCTTCATCCTCTCAAGCCCTAAAAATGCTATTTGATAATGTTTTGGTAGTCTTTTTGTGTTTTTGTTCATAGATTTTTTTTAGTTTTTTTTTTTTGCATGCTTCTTTTTTATTTTATGTTTAGTTATAATCTATAACTTGATCATCTTACTTTTATGAACCAAATTTTGATTTAAAAATTGAGAAAACCTTATATAAGTTAAAGAGAGAGGCTTAGTATAAGTAAAAGCAATCTATGGTTACTTCATATGGCATTAAAATAGCTCTTAATTTCATAGTAGTTCATCTAATAATTTCAAGCTTGAAGACACGATTATGAATAACCAAACTTTGAAAAGGCTCACTTCTTCTAACTTTAATTTAAAACCTTTATGTATAAAATATCTTAAGTTAGTTGTAACTTTTAAGCTTAAATTAAGACTGATACATTTGTTATCTACTTTTCACAATCATGTAAATGAGAATCCCAACAAGCATTTAAAGCAATTTCATATTGTCTATTCAAGTATAAAGTCAATAAGAGTGATGGAGGAGTAGATAAAATTGAGAGCTTTTCCATTCTCCTTAATTCATGATGTTAAGGATTGGTTTTACTATTTATTATCAGGGTCAATCACAACATGAAACAATATGAAAAGAAAGTTCTTGAATAAGTATTTTCAGCTTTTAGTGTTGCGATATAAGAAATGAAATATGTGGTATTTGTTAGTACAATAGGGTGATTATTTATGAGTACTAAGAAATATTCAAGAAGTGTGCAAACTATCCATACTACCAGATAAATGACCAATTATTAATTCAATATTTTTATAAATGCTTACTCCTTATAGACAGGAATATGATAGATGTCGTAGGTAAAGGAGCTTTAATGGATAAGACACTAGATGTTGTAAGGAATTTGATCTCCAATATGGTAATAAACTCCTAATAGTTTGGGATGAAATAAGATGCCCCAATCATAAAAGTAAATTAGGTAAATACATCTTTTTTTAGCTATAGATTTCTAATATTGCCTCTATTATTCAACAAATGGCTATAAGAAATATGCAATAAGCTAAAACATGTGGCTTATGTCTAATAATGAAATATCTAACAAATTTTTGCCTAATTCTTTGAAAGGAGTATGTAAATGCTATAAAAGGATTTCAAAAGAAGTCAAGGAAGTATGATCCCTATTCTAATACATACAATTCAATATAGAGAGATTACCCCAATTTGAGCTATGCGAGAAATAGAAAGCCAATTTAAAATACATATCAAAATAAACATGCAAGATTTCAATAAACTTAACAACTAGATCAACCTAAACAGTAGCTTCATCTAGTTCAAGTACATCGTTGGAAGATATATTTGAAACTTTCTTAACCCACTTTTAATAATTCCAACAAGAGACAAAGACATGTATATAAAATTTGGAAAATTAAGTGAGTTAGCTAACTACCACAGTGGGTAGATTAAATGCTTAAAGTTCAAGAAAATTACCTTCTCAAGCCTTAGTAAATCTAAATGAGAATGTGATGCCTATATAATAAAAAAGTGGAAAAGGGTTGGAAAAACCATGTAAGAAAACATCTAAAGTAGCTATAAAGGAGGAAATTGAGAAAAAAGGTAGAGATTTCTCCATTTGAGGTAATTTATAACCTTTTCATTTAGATTAAAGCTAACTCTCTTCCTTTTCAAACTTGGTGTACAAAAATCTAAGAAAGAGGAGTAGGAGAGAAAAATCTTTAAGATATTTCATAAGATAGGGGTAAACATGTCATTACTAGATCTAATCAAGTAAATACCAAGGTATGTAAAATTTTTTAAGGAACTGTGCACTAATAAGAGAAGATTGAAAAATGATGAGAAGATTAAAGTGTGGCAGAACATGTATGTAATTCTTTAATATAAACTTATCTTTAAGTGCAAAGGTTTAGATATATTCACCATCTTGTGTAAAATAGGTTATATCAACTTTGAATGACTTATGTTAAAATTAGGAGCTTCTATCGATGAGATTTCATGATCCATTTATTATTTTTTAAATCTAGGACCTCTAAAAAATACTAGTGTACTAATGTTTATCTTAAGGGGGTAATTGAGAATGTATTAATGTAGGTGAACAAACTAATATTTCCAATTGACTTCTACATAATCTATATGAATGATGATACTTCCCCTAACCCTACACCTATTTTATTGAGGAGGTCAATCTTAAAGATAGTCAGGATAAAGATTGATATGTATAAGGGTACCTTAATGATGTAACTTATTGGTGAACAAATTTGGTTCAATAATTATAAGGCTATAAGGTACCTTAGTGGTATTCACTCAGTTTATACCATCAATGTTATTAATTTTTTTAGCAAAAGAAATTTTTAAGTTGACATAAATTGAAAGAATTAATGTTGGCGACTAAATGATGCATTATGAGCTTACAGTACAACATGCAAAATACCTATAGAAATGTCACCCTACCAGTTAATCTATGATAAGACATATAATCTTCTAGTGAAATTAGAACATAAAGCTTATTAGGCAATCAAAAAAATGCAACATGAAGATGGATAAGGTGGATGAACAAACATAGTTCCAACTACAAGAGCTTGAAGAGATAAGAAATGATGTATATGAAAACACTATAATCTATAAAAAGTAAATGAAGGCTTCTTATGATCAAAAGATTTCGAGGAAGAACTTTATTGTTGGATAGAAAGCCCTCAACCATTCAAAGTTTAAATTGTTTCTAGGTAAGTTGCACTCTCGATCAATCTGTCCTTTTGTTATTACCAATATTTTTGGCTATCTTGCAACTAAAATAAGAAGCTTAAAGACAAATAAGGTATTTAAGGTGAATGGTCATATGATCAAACCCTTTTATAAAAGTTTTTGGGTGCAGAATTTTAAGGTGATGGACTTGAAAAATCCAATCTATATAGACTAAGGAAGCATGTCATCGAACTAACGACATTAAACAAAAGTACTATTAAAGAGGCAACCCAAATATAAATCAAATTTGTTTTCTTTACTCTTTCTTTTTATTTATATTTCAAATAACTTTTCATTACATTTGGCCTTACATTGGAGAAAATGTAAGTTTTAAATGTGGGGGAAAGGTTTAAATAGGATTTTTCTTAGTTTTCATGAAATAATGATCATACATTAGTTATGCTTCAAAATGTTTTATAATGCATAAGTATGAAATTTGGTTCTTTTTATGATATGTTGTTTGGTTTAAGATGTCAACAATGTCTTATAAAATAAGTATAAATGTGTTGGACTTTTTAATACTAAAATGAAACAATTCTTTTTTAGTAGTTGTGTGAGTTTTATGATGAAACATGGTTAAGAAATTTATAGCTTGTTTTAAAATTGTTCTTTTTAAGCTAGTCCTGAAGTTGGATTTAAGTAAATAGAGTTTAAAAATGCAAAAGGAAAAGTAATTCTACTTTACTGTTAAAGTTTCCTAATAACTAAGGGTACTTCACTAAAGTGTTGACACTCACTTCAAACGGTGACTTGAATGTGAGTATGCAAAGTACTTTACTATATATTTCCCAATTTATGGGTGCATTTAAGGAAGAATATTTGTTTTCTATTTTACTTTTCTATTGTAATAAGGGACACTTTAATTTGCTACCCAGTTTGTAGTACTAAAGAGAAATTGTTGATAAATGAATTATATATGGTTGATAAGTGAATTATATATGACTTAGTTATGCTAGTTATAAGCCTTTTATTAACTAATTACGGGCAATTATAGATAGAAAGGAAGAAAGATGAGTATACTTATTGTTATTTCATTTGACATTGTTGCATTTTTAAGTTAGATGAATATATTGGATAAGAATTGAATATAATGAGACTATACATTGTAGTGGTGTTCTCTAGTGTATGGTTTACTATTCTTTTAAGTTGATTTTATTTTGCTTGAGGACATGTAAAAGCTAAGTTTGGAGAAATTTAATAAGTAAGAATTTATTATATTTATTATCTTTGATATTTAGTTATTTTCAATAAATTTTATACTTATTTAAGTCTATTAGAATATGTTTTGTAACTTAGATATGTTTTGGAAAAGTTTTAAGAATATATACTTTTACTAAAAAGAATTCCAACATTTTATCATTTTAACTTTTACTGTTTATTTCAAATTTTGCACTAACTCAAAGGTCCTAATAAGAAAAGTAATCTTCAATAAAATTATAGTAAAAATCTCAAATTTTTTAGATTAGGTTTATGAGTCCAATTTGTACTTGTTTGGGTTTTAAGAAATTGCTTTAAAGATAGGGCAAAAAATTGAAGTCCAGTCCTAATTAAAGAGAATCCTAATTAGAGTAAGCTTCTTGTTTGAGTATTGAGTATTTAAATAAACAAAACTCAAGTTTCAAACATCCAAATCAGGTGATTTAAAAGCCTAAATTGAAATATACATTTAGCTTATAATTATTATGAAAGATACACAGACCCAAATTGGAGAATTGCTATAAAATCCATCATGGGTTAGATTGAGCCAATCCTAATTTTAAACTCATAACATAGGCTATAGACTTTTGTTTTGAGCAAGATTTGATGCATTACAAAGCTAAAGAGGAGGACTAAAACTTTCATAAAGAATTCAAATCCTAATTCTAATTGTATCTAGTCTAAAATCAACCTAAAAGTCAATACAAAAATTTTAAAAGATTAAGAAAACCCTAAGTCTTTAGGATTTATTGGTGGCTATTATATACATTTTTTAGGATATAAATAACCATTTTTTTAGAGTAAAAGGGGAGGAGATGGCTAAAGTATAAAACAATCACTTTAGAATGAATTCATTTTTTTAACATGTGTAATTAAGTTTTTCCATAGTTTTAAGAGATTTCAAAATTATTGATATTTTGATAGTATAAAGTTCTTTAATTGTTCTCTTTAAATTGTTTGTTCAATTAATTTGGTTTGACCTAGTAAATTGACTTAACAAATGTCAATTACTAAAATTAGGAATTGTGATCCATTTATATTCTCTTCCTAACCAATGAGTAGCAAATAATAAATAGGGATTATAGATAAGTTTTCATCTTATTATAATGAATAACTCAATGGAAGTTAAATGATTCAAACTTGTGTGATTATTACTTATATTAACCTATTTTTCTAATTTTAAAAGTTGTTAGTATATTACTTTTAAGAGTTTATTCTAAGGATATAATGGTTATGACCTAAATAAAGAGTTTGTTTAGTTTAGTGAATATTTAAGGAAAATTTTGGATAATAAAGTTTGTTATTATATAAGGTTGATAATTTTATTTGAATTAAAACAACATTGTGGGTGATTAAAATCATTAAATATTATGGTTACAAATAAACTTAGGACTAGACTTTTAGTATTTGATCTTTCTTTAATTTATTTTGTTTCATTAGTTTGTTTACTTTATTTGTTACAAAGTCATAATTCAACTTCCCCCCTTTCCCCAATTATGTTAATTGCCTTATTTTTAGTTAATCAATAGTGAATTGATTACACTCTTTATGGGATTGACCCTTACTTACACTATCTACTATTGAATAATTGAGAGTAAGGTATTAAATTTTTGGTACCTTAATAACAATTACCAAACAAATCATTTGGTATCTTTAGATTTGTTCTAAAATGCCACATTTCTTTGAATTGTTGCAACCACTTCATGCCTTTTTCTAATTCTAGACCAAGCATTATGCCAACTTAGTTTCTTTATAACCATTTTCACATTTACTGATGACCCACTTGTCACGTTTCTAGTGGTTGATATTTTCTCTCTTGGAGGGCTCTATATTCTTATTCTCACTAATGTCTTGGAGTGTTCTTCATTATAGGAATCAATGAGTCTTATGCATTGTAGAACTTTTTTCAAATAGTTTACAAATATGATGGTCCCCTATTAGGAGAATCTTCACTCATTTGTTTATGGCCATAACCACAAAATTTCAAAATGCTAGTTAGGTTGCCATAAAAGGGCCACTCTTAGTGTTCATAAATTGCATAATTCTCACAACAATACTAATTGTAACTTTTTTTTTATGACTCCTTAAGGTTGGCTAGACAGATATTTCATAAAGTACCATTATTATCTCCTTGGTCACCCTTTGTTTGGGTGAAAGGGCTTATAGTCCACCCCCCTAATTACATTTCTTTGTATATATAGAGCATTTGAATGTAAAGTTAACCTTTCTTATAAATTGTGAGATATAAAAGTTTTTCATATTAATAGGGATAACTCCTTGCCACTAGTTCCCTATTCTTAATATCTTTTAATGGGTTTGCTAGTTTTGGATACAAGGTATCGTGTTCTTATTATTGTGACCATATTAGCCAACCTATATAAAATAGTCAACATTATTCATAAAAGAGATTAGGATTTCTATTACCTTTATAGAAGGGGTGCTATTCATTTGAAGACCTTAAAGGGTAGGCTTCCCTATATGAGGAATCAAAGGGTAATTTTGTTTTCATTTAGCCTCTAAAGAGAAATGACAATCATTCCAAGCAATGGGCATTTGCTTGATATGATAGGTATGCCTTTCACTAGCAAGTGTTAAAAGATTGTCCAATTAATTGTTTTCTTTAAGGCACTTTTGATGGTACCAAGGAAAGCCTTTATTCCCTTTCTTTTTCAAATAGCTAAGTAAAGTTTAATTTGATATATAAAGAAGGAATGGTTATTTTTCAAATAACTATTTTCCTACTTTAGTATACATTGTTATAGGGGAGTAGGAGTCTATGAGACACCAATAATATGGCTAGTTTATCCCTAGTTACCTATAATTAGGGTGCAGATTTTAGTTCATCAAGTTACTTTATTGTTCAATTAATAGGATACTCTTACTTCTTGTTTTTCGGCCAAGTATTATTAACAATTTTTATTTTCATTTTTTTATAAATACATCCTTTTAAGCCCAATCTAGTTTCCAAAGAGTGACTAATTCCTATTTTAATCAAACAAAGAACCTCAACCTATAGGTTTTGGTAATATGTGGTATCCTCACACTCAAAATCTCCAATATTAAATGTCCTTTGATGGATGCCAATTTAGGTGTCTTTAAGCATGCTCATCTAAAAGACAATCCTTGTTTGTTATCTAAGGAGGAACATTAATAAGTTATTTTAAACCATGAGACATACATGGTTAAGGGATAAGTTAGCCCTTCTATTGACATTCAGATTGTTAATCTAAATTCATTAAGTGGAGCTGTTATCTTAAGTTAAATGAAAGAGGTGGAGAGTGATAACCTCTCTTAGGATAAGGATTTAAAGTCTCTTTCTCTTACGTTGCCCTCCTTTCAACATAAGAATAAATAACTTGTCACAATGTATAATTTAAAAGACAATGTTAATAAGGGTAACAACACTAAAGGGGTCCTTTAATGCCTTGGTTCCTCTAATTGCTACAAATATTCATATTGTGATTGTCAACTTTGAGGGTACCCTTAATAAGTTACAAATGTTGGACAATAAGTCAACCAAGATGGCACAATTATAGAACAAACAAGATAAAGCTTATGAGGCATACTTGAATATTAATGGCTAAATCATGTGATTTGTTATGTTACAGAGCCATTTTAAGACTTTAGTTACTAAGATAAAGACAAAGCTAGAGAAAGCCTAAAAAGCTCAGTAAGGAAATGCCTTTTAACAATGATTAAAGGCTAACTTTTCCAAGCAAGATTTTGAGGCTAGGACAAGTTAGTCTATCTTAGGGCTAGCCTCAAGAATGTTGTTAGACATCAAAAAGAGATGCTATAAAGAGTAGACCATATGCAAGATGGTTTTGTCTTAGTTTGGGAGGTAGAAGGCCTACTATATATGGCAATTTTTGGTATCATTAATATTTTAAAGACTTGTAGAATCCTTTTTCAAGTATTAAAAGTACTAGGTTGCTAATTCCATTTCTTAAGTATTCCCACATAAAAAAAGATATCCTTCTATTAGCTCTTTAAGACATTATTTCTTACGCTTCCAACACTACTATTCTTAGACCTAAAAATAAATTTCCATCCTTTTGAGTTGCAATTTATTTTGTTAACCCATATATTTACCTTTTGTAGTTTTTATACTAGTTGTTATGATATTTTTATAAGTACCTTATTAATAAAAATGATCATTTTAGATAAGATCAACTTTTCAAATGTTTTCTTGGCTTTCATGTAATTATAATTTCTGATACTACACTTTTAATGTTAAATTGGTAACCATCCTTTCTTTAGTGACTAGGATGGTTTTGCCACTTTTAATGCTAGTTATTATAAGATGTTTCACATTTTATTCTAAAAGTCTATTAGTTGTCACCCTTTATAAATTTGAAGGGTTTGAGGTCTTATTCTTTATTCCTAAGATCTCATCTTAAGGTTCACTTCATTTTTCTCATTACCTCTTTAGAAAAATAAGATTTCTCCTGTACAATCCTCAATGTTCCCTTTTTTCAAGAATAGGTATTTTTTTCATTCTTTAGGCCTTTTTTAAACCTTTTTTTGGATGGGCGTCAATGTGTTTCTTTACATTATGGCTACTCGTTTCCCTCATGTAACATATATAGGATTCCTAAATAACCATAAGTCAAGAAATATATTTGTCCTCTTTGCTTAAGTTCATTAGGCAATTATAGTGTCAAAAAATCTAGGTCTAAAACAAAATTATATGCCTCGTACCATTTAAAGAGGTATAGGTTTGTAGTTTTGGTAAGCCTATATAAACTTTGGTGGTATAGGCATCACAAAGATGCAAAGCATCTAATTTCTTCATAGGCCTAAAATTGGTACTAACTTAACAAGTTAGTTTTTGTCTTGAAAACAAACTTATTAGTCTAGGAGTGTCAATTCCCCTCGCGTTGGTGTTAAGGGACTACAACTAAAGGACCCAAAAACATTTAATGATCTTTCACTATTTACTTCTTTAGTATGACCTCTTCAGTAAGTTAAGTAATGTTTGAGGGTTTTGCCTTTCAATATAGGTCTCAATATGATTGTTGTTCCCACAGCCTTGTATGGGTTGTAATTGTTGTCAACTAGGGTTAAATGTGCAAGAAAGTAAAGCCATATAGAAGGGTAAGAAAGTAAAGCCACATGGAAGGGCAAGAAAGTAAAACCACATTGAAAGGCAAGAAAGTAAATCTGCCGTGTAAGGGTAAGAACGTAAATCCGCCATGTAAGCCCTATTAGGGTTTCATGGAAGAGAGTATATAAAGGCCTTGGAAAACAAAACTAGGGCAGAGGGCTAATACAATTGGATAAATAGCAACCCTATAGCAACCGGCCAAAAGGAAGAGAGAGCAGAACGGCAAGAAATCAGAAACAACACCACCAGGAGAGCAAACTAGAAACGTCACCACCATGAGAGCAAACCAGAACGTGCAACCTCCTGCAAGCAAACCAGAAACGCCTTTTGCAAGCAAACCAGAAACACATCCTGCAAGTAAACCAGAAACGCCTCCTGCAAGGAAACCAGAAACACATCCTACAAGCAAACCAGAAACGCACAACTAACAAGAGGAGAAATAAGAAACAGAGCACCCGGAAAAGAAGACAGCAGACCTGGTATCTGTGAGACCACCCGGAAGAGAAGACAGCAAACTAGAAGCGTGAGGCAGGCCGAGAGACGTTAACCAGAAAAACCAGTAGTGTGAGGCAGGCTAAGAGATGTGAAACAACAGACCAGAAGCGTGAGACCAAAACGTGAAACGGCGTGACTGATCAGAAACGTGGGGCAGGCCGTGAGACGTGAAACGACAGACTAGAAGCTTGAGTGCAAGTTGTGAAACCGTGAGACGGTGAAAGTAGGAGTTGTGTGAAACAACCTAGAGAAGGAATTCAGCGAAGTATCGGAAAGAACTCAACGTATTTTCAGATTTCTTCAAGAAAGGTTAGAGAGCGTTGCGGTGAACTTCTAAACAGCAGTGGAGCAACCTTTCAATTCAACAGAGGCAAGACAAGTTAGAAGAAGGGTAGACACAGTAAGTGACACTCTTTGTATTGTACTTGCTTAGTAATTACAATAATGAAAGGAGTAGAAGATTAAGACATCCATTGTAACAGGAATTCTCAAGTATAGTGGATAGTCTCAGTAAGGGAGAGTCCCTACCACCGTGGATGTACGTCACGTTGACGGAATCATGTAAATCTCGTGTGTCCTTAATTTGCTTTACGTTCTATGTTTTGAATTGAGTTGTGAACGCAGTTAAAGTATCAGCCAACCCATAACCTAACGAAGACCTAAAGAAGAACATCTGAATTGTCTATTAGGCAAGGTGCCTGAAAGGTGAATTTGGGGATTATTGTGATTAGTAGGTAGCAACAGATATACCTTAGTCAAATCTGAGAAAGAGTTTGCTTTTAAGAAGAGATTGAAGTTGTTCACTTTCCTGCGAATTGCGAATTGTGGTGATACTGATTCACCCCCCTCTTAGTATCACAAACTAGTAGATCTTAGGGTGAAGTTGGGAACTTCAATGATGTTTCATTCCTTAAGTCAAAGGTTAAGCTCTCACAAACTTCTTCTTCTCTATCTACAAACTTGAGGATGATAATAATGTCAAGAAAAGTTAAGTTATTAGCATAAAGGTCAAGTCTGGATTTGAATCTTGTACTAAGATTTTAGTCCTTTTTGTAACTAAGTGACTAAGAAAAAAATGTCTTTATATATTTATTGAATGAATAAAATGAATTTTTCATTTCATATTTATCCATAAGTTATGAACCATAACTTTCCTTTACATATCTTTTTGTGCCGCATTTCTCATCTCCTTCTTGTTTTCATTATGTGTAATGTTACGATATGTTCTTACTCTTTTTAAGTTATCAAGTTATGAGCCATTTTTTGTGTTCATTTTTATTTTTTCATTTCTTTTTACACATTCAATAGTAACATGTTTTTGTGTTTCCTTTTGTTCATTAGGCCACAACCTATTTATACATTTCTTTCTGTACATTTGGTCTACAAGTTCCTTACATTTCCTTTTCATGTGTTTTATTATATCTCTACACTTTTATTGTGTATTAAGTCATAAAATGCATGTTGTATTTGTTTTTACACATTATTTTGTTGCCCTTTTCAGCTTTCTTTTTGTGCATTAAGTAGCAAGATGTATCTTCTTTTTAAAGAGCAATTGTTGCCTATTTGGCTTATGCTCGAGTTGCATTTCTTCAAGCTCATATTTGTTTTGACTTGTTTCATCCATTCTTCAATTTTGCTACCCTAAAGGCTCATGCGAGTCTTTTAGGACATGGAGCATGCACTTGAAAGGCATTTTCAAAGAAGCCAACCTTTAACCATTTTTTGGTGTTCTTGCTTTAAGGGCTCATACAAGTCCTTTGGGCCATTAATCATTAACTTAAAAGGCCTTTTTAAAGGGACTAACCTTTAATTGGTTTTTGGCTTTAATAATCTTAAGGCTTAAGCAAGTCCTTTAAGCCATTAAGTATTAACTTGAAGAACTTATTAAAAATGATCAACCTTTTAACCTATTTTTGGTTTTTTTGTTTTTTTAACTCTAAGGGCTTAAGTGGGTCTTTTAAGTCATTAAGCATTGACTCAAAGTGCTTATTGGTAAGGCCTTTTAACCATTTTTTTATTTTTAATACTTTATGGGCTCAAACGGATCCTTTAAGTCACTAAGTGTTCACTCAAAAAGCTTATTAGAAAGGGTCAACCACTTTAATCATTTTTTAGTGTTCATTCTTCGAGGGCTCAACCATATCTTTTAGGTTATTGAATCTTGATTCAAAAGGCTTATTAGTAAAGGCCAACCTTTTAATTTTTTTTTTGGTTTTAACACTCTAAAAGCTAAAATGAGTCTTTTAAACTATTAAACGTTGGCTCTAAAGGCCTATTGGAAAGGGTCAAACTCTTTAACCTTTTTTGTTTTTAATACTTCTAAGGCTCAAGCAAGTCACTTAAATTGCTAAGCATTAACTTAAAAGGCTTACTAAAAGGGGTCAACTTCTTAACTATTTTTGTGTTTTAGTATTTTTCAAATAACTTAGGAACATCTTTATGGTGGAAAACTTCATCATTGATATCATATTATTCATAAGGTATATGTACTTGTGACAAAAAGGAAGGCAAAATAAGAGGGCTACTAAAAATAAAACTTTAAACTAGTTGAATTCCATATCCTTAAGATTAAAGATTTGTTTAATTTCTCAAGTAAGTAGCTTTTAAATTAGATGACTTTTACCACTCAATACAAACCTTCTCAATTAGGCATCAACTTGATAGTTTCATCATTGCTCTTGTATGGTTCCAATCTTCATAGTATAAGGTTGTATTTGATGAATAAGCACTCCTTGACATGATTATCGTGGTATTGAGTCATTTTTTGATTATGTTCATAAGGGTTTATCTCTTGAGTTCCCTAAAGAGATTGAGATTGGTTGATAATTCCTTACTATTGGCATCTTTTTAGATGCTCTCAAAGTAATAATTTGATTCTTTTACCTTTGTGTGTACCATTACGTATAACTTAAATGATGATTTCTCTTATAGCTATTCTTAAGGTGGTGCAATACTCCCACAAAATGTCAAGTAGTTTGTTTACCCATTACCATTTAGCTTTGCCTAATCACTTTTTAAGGCCTTAAATGATAGATCTATTGGTGATCTCTACTTGCTCATTAGTTTAGGAATATTTGATAGTTGCAAATTTTAAATGGATACCTAATTATTTGGAAAAGTTCCCAAATTTGGCATCATCAAAATGCTTCTAATTGTTGGTGATAATAAGTCATAAGACATCAAATTTTCATATGATAGACTTTGAGATGAATTTTCTCACATTTGCCTCAATTATGGCTAACAATAGTTTAGCTTCTATCCATTTAATGAAGAAATTCATTGCTATAATTATGTCTCTTTTGCTTTGTATGACTTTAAGGATAAGGCCCACCAAGTTAAGTCCCCATTGCATAAATGGCCATGAAGCCAAGATGGGAGTTAGCTAAACGATAGGTAATTAGGGCAAGTATGGAAAACACCAACAATTATCACACTTTTTTATAAGTTTTAAAGAATCTTCTTTTATTGTAAACTAGTAAAAACCCTGCCTTAAAGCTTACGTGACCATTTCCCTTCCTTCGACATGGTTGTTTCATATTCCTTTGTGTATCTCTCTAAACAAATAATTTACCTCTTCTCTGGTAAGACACTTTAATGGTTAGAGGCTAAATAATCTTTTTATAACTTTCCTCCTAAAAATGCATATTGGGCCACTTTGTACACCATATGCCTTACCTCTTACTTATCTTAGGCAACTCTACAATTTGAAGAAATTTGATGATTGGGTCCATCCAAGATGGGTTGGATTGCATCTTTAATACTTAGATGATTTCTACCTCGTAATTTTAGTGATTCAAGGTTTCAATTATACCTAGTCTTTTTACCTTTAAGTTTTAAGATGTTTAATACTTTGATAGCTTGTCTACTCTTGCATTTTTTTTTTCTTGGGATTTTAATGAGTTCAAGCTGCACATCAACCTTTTTAAGGTTCACCAAAAAAATTTTGATTTTCTAAACATATTTAGACTATATTTCTTCTTTTACTTTAAATTCACTTTACACTTAACCCATAACAACCAATGAGTCGTTATATACTTTAAATTTTTTTATCATTAAAGCCTTTACAATTACTAATCAGCCATAAATGCTTCATATTATACTTCATTATTGAATGTCAAGAATTAAAATATTAATTCATACCTTAGGACCACACTTTTTGGTCCTTACACAACAATGTTGGAATAACTTCATTCTTTACTAAATGATCTATCAACATTCATTAACCATTCTATCAATATGTGTCTACAACTTCACCTTCTTCAAAGCCAATACACTTATTAATGAAATCAACTAGTGCTTGGCCCTTTATCACTTTTTTAGGCTAGAAATAGATGTCAAACTCTTTGAGTTCTACTAACCACTACAATAATTTTCCTACAAAATCTATTTTATGCAAAAACCAATTTTAGTAATTGGTCTTTGAGTATAATGATTTTGTAGGCTTAAGAGTAAGGCCTAAGTTTTCGTGTCAAGATGATGAGAGCTTATGTCATCTTATCCATTTTAGTGTTCCTAACCTTTATAACTTAAAGGACTTTGCTAACATAATACACTAGCCTTTAGATTAGGCTCTCTTCTTAAATTAGGACCAAGCTAACTATTAGTAAGCTTACCATGAGGTTATATGGATAACTCCTTTCTTAGGACCAATTTATTTAGGAGCAAGAGTGAGGTTAAGTACCTTTTCAACTTGTTAAAGGCCTTTTCACAATTTCTTTTCCAAGTAAATCTAAATCCCTTTTAAGAATTAGAAGAATTACAACTATTTTCTCTAGATCTGAATATAAATTTATTGAGGTGGGCCAATATATCAATAATGACTTGTATATCTCTAATCTTTAGGTGGAAAGTTTAAGATGGTCTTAATTTTCTTTAGGTTTGTCTATATTCCTCAGTTAGAAATAAGAAAACTCCAAAACTTGTCAGATTACACATTAAAGGTATATTTCTTGGTTGTATTTGTTCAATGTGTTAAAAGTTTTCTATAGGTTGTTTACACAATTTAAGGAGTTTTACTTTTGACTAACATATCATCTATATATACTTCAATATTTCACCATATTTGCAGTTTAAGTATTTTAGAAACCAAATGCTAGTAAGTAGTGTTTATATTCCTCAAGCTAAACAAATCAAGTTAAATGACATTACTTTATAATAATATTTCCTCTCTCACATGAGAAAGGATGTTTTCTCTTCGTTAAGCTGTTACATGGGGATTTGATTATATTCAGAGAAAATGTCCATAAAGATTGGTAACTCATGTCCTAAGGTACCATCAACAAGTTGATCAATACAAAGAAAAGGATAATTATATTATGGTCATACTTTGTTTAAGTCAATGAAGTTGACATATATTTTTTTATTTGCAATTATTCTTTTTGATCATAACCATGTTGGCCAACCAATTAAGGTAGTTTACCTCACCTAATAAAGTTAACTTAAAGTAATTTATCAACCTTTTCTTGAATTATTACTTGTCTCTTAAGGCCAAAATTTCACTTCTTTAGTTTCATCAGCTTATGAGTTGAGTTAGTGTTAAGCTTATATGTAATGACTTTAGAGTCCATTTTAAGTATGTCGACTAGGACCTAAAAAAAAATTAAATGTGTGATTCCTTAAAAGTGCAAGATTGTGACTTTAATTTTCCTTTTCAATTGTTCCTCAATTTATTGTCTTTTTGGGTTTTACAAGTTAAGAGAAATTTTGACCAACCATTTTATGAGTATCCCTTAGTCTTCAAATTTTGGTATGCAATCTAGCCTTGCAATTTCAATGTTAATGTGCCTTCCCTTTCCTATAACCTAACTAATTTGGAGTTTAATAGCATGTTTCTAATCTCCACTAACTTATTCCACTCTAATGGGGGCAAGTAACTTCATTTATAGGTGTTTGATAGATAAGACAACATCAAAAGCTCTTAAAGTTAACCACGTTAAGATCACATTATAGGAAACTAGGGTTTTAACTACCATAAATTTCAAGGTGGTCTCTATTGAACAATACAATTTCTAAGTGCCAACAAGAGCTTGATTAAGCTTAAGGAAATGGAAATGTTCCAAAAAAAAGTCATAAAGAGAGAAATTTATAAGTTTTGAAATTTCTTTTATGAACCTTATTTTGGTAAAGGGGGTCAAAGTATAAGATATTTGCAAAGCTTTTTATGTCCACCAAAACTTGTTGAACATTAAAAAGGTTAAACATTACTTTGATAACTAATAGGTCATCGCAAGGATATTTCATACCACTCAAGTTGTTATCTATAAAGTTGATTAGCATGTTTGTTATATAAGGCCTCTTGCCTTACAAATTCAATAGCCTTCTTGTATAAGATTTTCATGTTGAAAAGCTTATTCTTATGGAAGAGCCTCCTATACTTACATTAATGAGTCCTCTATTAAGTTAAATGGGAGGCAAATTAGTTTTATTTACACTATTATCTAAGGGGGCACCTTACTTTTGGTTTTGATTATCACACCTAAAAATTAGTTTTTGGTTTGTCTTTGTTTTCTTTGTATGCATAACTTTGAAACATATCATGTCTGATTAGTTCCTATATTATATTTTTCAATTGTTTGCACTTGTCTATGGAGTGGCCATGGTCATTAAGGAACCAACAAAACCTTGATTGGTCTCACTTTGCAAGATAGGAGCTAAGTAATGCTAACTATTTAACAAAGTCGTTATCCTTGATTTCCATAATGATATTTGTCCTAAACATGATCAAAGGGGCATAGTGTTTATATTTGGGATCTAACACTTTCTCTTTTTTATGTTACAAGGTAGGGTCCATTTAACAAAGTTTTTATCCTTGATTTTCGTAATGATATCTATCATAAAGGTCATCAAAGGGGCATAATGGTTATATATAGGATCTAACACTTCCTTTTTCTTATGTTACAAGGTGGGGTCTTACTTTTTATTTTGTCTTTTGGCCTTTTATTAGTAGCCTCCTTAATTTGCTCTTTATTCTAACAATTAATAATGTCCTTTATATAGTTGGACTCATTATCGAATGCTTGCTACATGACCTTAATGAAAAGTGTCATCCCCAAGCCAAACACAAAGTAGATAACATGAAGCCATCTTCTAATCCTTGCATATCTAACATTTCCATAATGAAAAGGGTTACATAATCACATAATGACTTGTCCATTTACTACTAAAACTTGATCAACATTATTTAAGCTTTCTTATATCTCTTACTCATTATAAAACAAGTCATAAGTTCTTTGTTGAGCAGCTTTAAAGTGGAAATGGAACAAAGGGAGATTTCTACATAACATTTTCAAATTGCTGCATTCAAAGTAATGGTAAAAGCTTTGCATACCATGGCATCTAACGCCCTATCAAGAGACTTCAATGTCTCTAAAATTTATTCCATTGGTCCATAAGATTAGTGGTTCCATCATAAACCTCTAGGTTATAAAGTTTGAACTTTTCTCAAACTAATGCATTATGAATGTCCTTCAATAAGGGTATGTCAAAAGCATCCTTCAAGATCAAAGGGGTAATGACCTTTCCACTTTGTAGCAAAGAAACTAAATCCAAAAGTTGCTTAAGCTGTTTAACGATCTTATTATCTTTAAAGGTTTCTAACTAGTTTTTGGCTTAAGATTGTTCCATTTGTTGTAATATGGCTAAAAAAGGGCTTATGGCTTGTCATTTTATGAGGCAATTAAAAAATAACCACAAGACTTTCATAGTGGCAAGAATAAAAATCTCTAGCTAATGACCCATTTAAAGAAAGTGGGGATAGCCATTCTAGCAACTTTTACAAGGGTAGTATTAGTATCGTTCAAGCTTAGGGGTATAGTTCTGAACTCCTCTCAAGTTTCAACAATTAGGCCCATCACCAGTCGCCTTCTTTCTAGTTGGGTGGACTTTAAAACTCATGATAAAGTGCTGCTTTGTGTAAGTACCAAGGTCATAATCATCGTGGTAAGGGTCTAAACCTAATTTGGTTATTTATGGTAAGATAAAAAGTGATAGACAAAAAGGGTGTCTTGTGGTCTTATTAAGTTAAATCATTTACCATGTTATGGTTTTCTAAGGCTTTCAAGTTTCACAGAGGGAAAAGAAAAAAAAAGAAAATGTTTCTTAGAGAAAATGAAATAGCACATGACATGTCATTTCCACCAATGACACTATATGATAGAGAGTTTTTTAGTGAGGGGATTGAGTACTTACAAGACCTAGAAAATACATTAAGGTGTTAGGTGAAACCTAACATTAGCATTCCAATGTCTAAGTTAGTAAGAGCTCAGAAGATTAGTGAAAGGGAGGTAATGACTTAGAGTGAAGATTACCTATAGGCTATAAGACATGGAGTATTTTTAGACCTACTCAAGGATTTCTATTAGCTAATAAGTGAGAGGACCATTTAACTTGGCATGTTAAGTAGACATTGGTAGCAATGACAATATTGGTGTGACATTTTGGCAAACACAACCTATAAAGATTATAGGCATTTATCTTAACATATAAATGTCAAAGCATCTCACACACACAATGACATGTGTCTTGTATGTTGGAAAGAAAATGTTTATCCAAATCCATTATTAAGTAATATGTGTTGCCTAGAGTCTTAAAGGATTTGGATTACTATGTTAAAAAGGGGAAGTCAGACTTGGACAAGAGGTAGGCCTTAGGTCCATATCATAATATCCTTATCAAAAGTAATTCAAGAAGAAAGGAAGAAGAATATACCTTATTATTGATTTGTCAATTTATAGGTCTTGATTGTACCAAAAATGAGAAAAAAAAAGTTCTCTAACATCAATTATTTGAAAAAATAAATCTTGTTTTTGGAATAATTTCTCCATACAGAAGTTCTTCTCTTATCAAATACCTATCTAATTATACTCTTAAGTAATTTCAAATAAAATTCACACATAATATTTTTATTTTTAATTAATAAACTTTTTTTAATTTTTCTTATTTCTTTAATAAAAAATTTAAAATTCAAATTTTAAACTCAATTTTTAATACTCTAATTTTAAATTTTAAATTTTAAATTTTAAATTTTTAAATAATTAACTATTATATATAGAATGACTCATATGAATATCAATAGTGTCATATTAATGCAGTAATTCTTAATTTAAAATCTTTTATCTATGTAATAGAAACTTTTAACTTCTACTTAATATTTATACCTCATACTTTCAATAATGATATTTACATGCATGAAAAAGATTTATATGTTCAAATGCAATACAACTCAACACAACAAGACAATTAAGTATTTCCTTTTCAATTTTTTATCTATTCTTTTTTCAACAATACAAGATAACAATAACAACCTTTCCCAACCAGCCATAACAACAGTAGCACTGCCAATAGCAACAACAATTGCAGCACCACCACCAATACAAATAACAACAACAACAATCAACCATAACCACTTTTTCCATCCCCAAACCCAATAGTAGATTTGAACAAGTCAACTCTTACCCAACCATTTTTGTCCAAGCTACACTTCCTACTTCAAACAAGTCGTCCAAATGCTGGCTGAGTCTCCAAGAGCCACTGCCATCATCGCCCAATCCCATCTGGACAAACCACCCAAATTCCACACCCACAACATTCCTCCCATCAAAACGGTACCCAAGAAAAACCAATTCATTAGGTTCAAATTTTATGTATGTAAAAATTCTCTTAAAGAGTTCAAGATCAATTCTCTCAACCTAATTTTCGCTCTACCTTCGCCTCAAAAGCTCGAGATTCTCTCTCCCAACATCTGGACTTTCTAGCTCTTATTCTCGGCCTGATCACCGATCTATTCAGAAGGAAGAAATTGTGCTAGCTGCCATGGTCCTAAGAACAATCACAACAACGACAACAGCAACAACAAACACACGGATGCAAAAGAGAGATTAAAGAAAGGCTTTGACCCAAAAGTAATTTCCTTTTAATTCTCATCTTCAGTGACATTTGACCCAAAAAAAAAAAAAAAACAAAACAAAAAGAGATGAGATATTGAAAAAGAAACACTCGGAAGTTGAAATTTTGTCTTTTTGCAGTGAATTGTATTGCATTTGCGTGTTTCGAGCTTGTAAATATCACTCCCCCGACATCTGTTTTTTTGCTAGACTCCCTTTTTCTTGGCTAGCTTTCTCCACACTCTCCTATTTTTCGCGCAATTCATGTCCATTGTCTGGCCAACTCCTACTCTGTTAGCCCAGTGTTGACTGCGTGCCAACCCAACGCTACTTGCCGGCCAACCGAATGCTACCTGCTTGTCAACCAACACACCCAAAGCGCACCTGCCTATGATGTAGTCCAAGCCTATACACTACCTTTGCCTCTATCAATTCTCTAACCAATTTTCCTACATGTTGATTTCCGATGCCCCAAACAATTTTCTTGCCTACTGCTTGCCATGCCCTGTTCAATTGTCCAGCCTGCTGATTGTCATTTCTTGACCAATTGTCGAGCTTGATGGTTGTTATGCCTTGGCCCATTGACTTCCCATTACCCTGCTTGACTGGCATCCCTACCTCATGTTTGTGCCTATATCAAACATTAGTGCAAGATGCCACTAATTGTTTACATGTCTGTACCAACAAAACCAAGGGATTAACACTTTTCACCTGAACCTATCATGACAACTGAGGTACGAGAGCAATTGGGTCCTCCAACCAACTCTTTGAGACAAGAAAACATTAAAAATTGGAAGGATTACAAAGCCTGTCAAACCACTTAGGAGATAAAATCACTAATACAACCTTAACTTCAATCTAGTAGGTTGTACGGTACTTCGGAAATGGGGTGAATGACATATACAAGGAGCCATCTCATCAGTTACGATCTTGAGTTTCCGATTCAGATGTTCTCAGTTGGAGAATACTTGGTGAGATGAAAGAAAACTTACCCCAACTCTTCGTTTTAAGTCTAAAACTTGATACACCTAGTCTTCATAAACAACAAAAATATAGATGCCTGTGTGCGGCCCAGAACAAAGCTGATACAGAGTTACTTCTACAATGTTTTTCGATTTTCCACATTTATTCTGAACATCGAGTGGAACAATCTTAGCCAGCTCTTCGGGTTTCCGATTGTACCGTGTAATTTACTAGTTGATCCTTTATCTACCAGGAGACGGCCTTTTCCCTTGGCATAGATAGGTTAATAATATCCAGACATCCATAGCACTGGGAGGAAGGTTGGCTTCCATTTACACGAAGAATAGAAACACATAAGAAGCATCAAAATTTTCAATAATCTGTAAGGTCCAACAAGTACATGGCTGACACCATAGCGAGAATCATATGCTGAAAATTTGTAGAAATCAAGCACCAAAAGTTTCATTACAAGGTGTTTCCATCAAATAAACTTGTACAGAAGAAACATACTCAGTTCATCTGAAAAATGATGGTCTAGCTAGACAATTCTGTCCCTTGAACACAGGAGAAATAAGCACTCGGGCATTCTTATTATCTGGTGCTTGGGTTTCATGTGTGGCGAGCTAAACATTTCAGGTTTCCATTATGGGAACAACAAAGTGTGATCAATATGATTACACGGAAAGGGAATTAGCTTCTTATCATCTGCTTGGCATTTACAGTAAAATTCTTGTACTTACATGAAGACGAGATAAATCTGAAGTGACCTCAAGAATTCTCAATCAACACCTTGGTTCCTGCTTCAACTTGATTCTGCTGCGTGAACCAAACATCGCTGACTAGCAATATGAAGGAAAAACAACAAAACAAATGGATTTCATAAAAGAAGCCACAAGTCTTATTCCATTTTTGCTGGCTATTAACTGCAGAATGGTATCAAACATATTTTCTGTCAAAACATCAATGTTTAAACTTCCGTTGGATAACATACCACGGTGACTTGAACAAACCACAAGTATGATGATTTGATTTACACAAGTATATGTAAAACTTTTTGATATACTGCAAATTGACAAGAATAAGGAGTAATTTCAAATGCCTGTGCAACTCTAGCAAGAAGTTGTTCTATTCATTATTGAGTTTTGTCACACGAAATTTGCAAAACTACATTAAATGTGTAACAAAGTATGAAAAATTCCAAGTTATAATTGTAGATTTTCACTTAAATTGGTTAACAGAATCACAGGCAGCTAGATCTAAGTTACTGAAGTTCTCAATGCGTAACAGAGCTGTAAGTATGATGTATTGATGCCATAAATCATTGAAAAATGTGAGAAACAAAGATTAGATAACAAACAGCTTAACAAGGAGATATCTTAAAATATGCACCAAAGGTTTGTAGCATAGATTAAATTCTGTGGGAGGTTCAAGCCAGCTGTACATTATATTCATTCAGTACAAGAACATCTTGAAAAGAGACACTCATAGCAGATAAAATCCATAGAAGACAGAAAACTGAATATGATAATCATTGTGATATTGCCATTCCCTGTTCAACTATTTTTCAAAAAAAAGGCAAAGACCAATCTGAATATTTTTCCTTTTTTATTTTTTGGGTATCTTTATGTATCCTGAGTTTTTTTTGTTTTTTTTTTTTTGGTGGAAAAGGTAGGCCTCAATGTTAGCAGTGTTGAAAAGGTGTAACATCCGTAACTCACAGACCGGCCCATCAGCATTAATTAATCTGCCTGGATTCACACTAAACCAAACAACTCTATCCCACTCAACATGCCACCATGCCATTATGCATGAATCATGTAAGGCTAAATGCGATCATAATATACAAGAGTTAAAATTTCATGGAGTATACCTGAGTTGCATCAGGCAATATACTATTTGCAAGATCCTCGTTAATGCGGACAGGCAGAGGTGGCATTTGGCTCATTATGCCAGGCATGCCTCTCATGCTGCAGAAGTCACGGTAAAATTTTGGACAACATAAGCAACTCAAAAGGTAACTATAGGTATTGATAATCTTTAGCATCATTCCATTGAAGAAATTGAGAACATTGACATACTCATTCAGAATTGCAGTAATATTGTTCCTAGCATGGCAAAAGAGGTCAACATTATCCTGTAACTGTCAGCAAAGGCAACTAATTAATCACCCTCAGAAAAACATGAATCAGCACATATAACTAAAACTCGAGCACAAAAAAACAATGCTAACACATTCAAATCAACATTCAAACCAATAGTCGTGCCATAAATAATTTGCAAGCTCTACAGGCTAATAAGAAAAGGCATTAATTCTGATGTGACAGCCAACAACCATTTCAAAATAGTGTTGAAATGCACTCCAAAGAAAAACAAAATAATATGATTCTGATCCTCAAACCAAGCATGCCTCAAAGAACATCATTATATGGCAGAATGGCATCTTGAATAATGCCAAGTATATGTGGAAACAACAAAAATCAGTGCTACCAAACTGACTGAGGCCATTTCAAGCAAGCTGCTAGCAAACTGCACTGACAAGTGGTCAGGGGCTTTTATCTACCATGTCTTTATGGTGCACTATCCTGTCGTGAAAAGCAAAAATCATATTTTAAGGAACCAACAGTTTTTAACTTAGAGCCTTCAATGGAAGGAGTGACTTGTGTCAAAATATAATAATAATAAACTTAAAAGAGATCATTAAAAACTTGAGAATTCTCTGTTGGAAGAAAAAGTTGGGATTAGTGTAACATAGTGCAGACACTGAAAGCAACAGAGGAAGAAGTGGCCAAGGCACAAGCATGAACATTTTTCATTTCTACCAACTGCTAGTTTTGTTCAAACGAGGAAAATAAACAATTAAAAGGTCTTAGTCTCAAACTTAAACTTATAATAACTTGGTCATGAAAACTCCAATACCATATTAAGAAAGCATTCCACCTAAAAACTACAACTCCATCTAAGAACTCTCATCTCCCCCACACTCATTTTCTAGACATCATGTTTCTTAATAGCCCAATACTCTCCCTACCATACAACAGCCCTAGCCTAATAGCTTTTCGATAGAATTTAACCTTCAACTTAACAGGAATTTTGCAATCATACAAAACTCCTAATGGAATAAAGGAACAAGATTATAATAAAATCAGCTTGTCCATAAGTAGCTCAAAAAAAAGTCATAATCATTTTCTGTTCCAAAATAGTAGCTCAAAAATGCCTTTATCAAAATCTTATTACTTCAACACTTCAAAACTCCAAAACAAGTTTTAGCCATCGGAGAATAATGAAGCAGTCATAAAATAGTAACACTGCTTTTCTTCATCAGCTAACATTGATAGTTTGAACCAACATAATAAATATCGGTATCTGGTGGTCACCTTGTGCATAGAAAGGTTAGTTGTGATTTGGCTCAACACTTGAGCATTCTGTTCCAGGAGATGCTTAGCTGTACCACTTAATCCTGAAGCCACCCAAGTAAGCAAACAGATCAGTGGAAGCAACATTCTTTCGAACTAGCAATTTGCAAAAAGAAGGAAAAATTTACAAAGGTAATGGTCCACACAAGCCCAGAATGATGACAGCAAAATAAATATACAACTCACAGAAAAAATAATGTTAAAAAAGAAAGAGAAAAACCAATAAAATAGAGGCAGAAGGCAGATTCTAGAACATTATACAGCCAAGTTACTCAACTATTGAATCTAAAGAGACAAACTCTTTTTCAGCTCATCGTTCTCATCCAACATATGCCAGCCCATGTTTCACTTGCATAGTAAGCCCTGCCATTCAATCACATAACTTCACAGTTCACACACATTCATTGTTGCATAGTTTTTAACCTTGAACCAAGAGACATATCCTGCAACCCCTCTAATAACAAGAAACCATTATTCCCAGACCCAGGCAACATATTATGAATCTATCAGACTGGGAATGCATTGAGATCAACTGGTGCTAGGTATTTTCTTAAATGCCTTAAATATGCTGGAGCTCATCAGAAAATTGGTGTAGCTCTGCAAGTACATGGTAATGAGATATCAACATGCTAGAGACATTAAGTGATTAGAGAAAGTTTACTTTTTATAACCAAATAAAAAGTGGACCAAAAAAAACTCATGTTAGAGTGCTAGAACCCTCCCTTTCTCAGTAGACTTTGGATAATTGGTCCCCAAAAAAATATATTTTCCTCATCAAAGGGAAAATCATGCCATTTTTTAAAGGAAGGGGAAGTCATTTTGCAAAACATTTTTCAGCATAAAAGAGGGAATAAATATCATTTGATGACCGCCAGTTATCACCATTAATCACTTTAGCTGTTGGCCACATTGACCATTGTCTTGGACTCCAACATCCCCACTGTGATACTTGTAACAATTAATATCCTACTGACCATAGACTAGTTGTAGGTCATATTTGACGAAAATTATGGTCTTAGCTACTTCCAAGGTAGTTGATGGACCCCAAAAGTATTTGTCGGAGTATGGACCAATGTCCAATGGTTATCAATACTTTGTCATTTCTCCAAACACTGTTAATATACTCTTGACCACCCTGGCATCACCCAATGAATTGCTGAAAACTTATAGGCCAGCTGCTGAATAATGCCAACATCATTAATTATCTATACTATGACTTTGTATTTATATGCCATATGGCAAAAAAATACCATCATGCTGTATCACAATGAAGGAAAACAATTCATTTTCATAGAAATGCTTCCCAGTGGAAATTATTTTCTCCAAACAAATGATCTTCTGTGAAATAATAGAAGCCCTACACTCTTGAACAATTCTTTTTGGTTCTTCTTGTAACCAAGATCTCTAACACAATCTCTGACAAAATGCAATATTTTCTGCCTCGCTTAGCATTGAGCATTAGAATTTATTCATTCCAACTTCTCCACACCAGAGTTCCATTGTTTACTAGCAAGACAGCACACTGACTTATCAAGATTATCCTTCATCCCAACAAGTGGAATAGAATACTTAGATCATGGCAAAAATGCCACTAACCTGATTTCAATTAGTTGTCCAGAGCCTCAACAAAATAATGCCAGAAAACACAAACCAGGAGGCTAAAATTGGGACATTAAAAACTTTTTTATAACTCTACACAAAATTCAAGGGAGAAATTTTGAGAAAGAGTACATAAACAGAGTTTAAATCCACATAACTAACTTCAAATATCACCCTATCAAGAATAACAAGAAAAAGAGGCAGCAAAAGAGAAGTAGGAGTCATTACGCACTATACATCATATCTAAATGTGCAAATTATTTAAAATGGCATTCATCACCCCACTGATTCAGCAGAATTAAAGACCTATCCATAGAAAACTCAAGAAAACTAAGCACATACATGCAGCAGGCGTGTGTGTATTGGGGGCCCCGAGGGGGCAGAGGGGTGACCAAGCACTCGAGTGTGTGTGTGTGTGTGTGTGTGTGTGTGTGTGAGAGAGTGAGAGAGAGAATTCACAGGTACCTAAAGCAGAAAAGAAAAATCTGCAAAACTTAACATTGAAAGAAATGTTCAGTTACAGCAATTAAATTTCTGACCTTCAGAAAGTAAAGGCTCACTCTGTGTCATTAGAGTATATCCAACCATGTTTTGTGACAGAGCAGAAGTCACATGTATCTTTGAGGATGATTCCACCATCTTATCCTGAAGAAGCAAGATCTTTAGAATACTTCTATCAATTACATCCGAAGGATGTTAATTTATTAATGAATTCAAGCAAAAATCAGATATTCACTGATAAAGTGAAAGGAAATTGGCCATAAAAACCAGTATTTGCATAAAATCAAAAATGCACCCACAAAGAAAATGCAACAAAAAGACATCAAAAGCATCAATAAATACCTACTGCAGCAGTGCATAGATTACACCTTGTATCTGTTACCATGACTAGTAATGAAACAATCATGTCAAACTACCTGAAAGGGACTTCAAATGCACAAGTATTGGTTCAATTATTCTGTAATATTGGGGGAGGGCATTGTGACTTCCAGTAGGATGCCTGACACTATTAACAGCTTGATTAGTGAAAACATTTATAAAAGACATTGTATGCACAATTGTGGTCAATAGCCTGGACACTAACAGGCCATTTCAAAAATTGTGCTAACTTTTTGAAAAATTCTAGACATATAATATATTGAAGCCTTTGTATGCACAACTTTGGTTCAACAGAATCTGATATAGAAAATAAGAAAAGGTTGCATCTAACATTTTTGCTTATCCAAGTCCCTAGACATTTATAAAAGATATGCTTCGATTTAGAGACCAGCATGGCAATACAGAAATGTTATTTCTCAGTTCTCACCACACAAAAAGGAATGAACAATACTTGGTATCAAGCCCTGCAAGTTTTCTTTCTGTTCACATAAACTGAAAACCACCAAATTAATATAAGGCCCACAAACCAAACTTCACCATCATATGGGCAAGTGTTGGACAACAGTCATCTTCGTAGTCCATTTAATTATCCCTAGGCCAACAAAAAGCAGCCCATCCCAAAATCAAAATTGCATCTCAATGCAAGAAACTCGCACACTACAGGGTTTGGAGTATGTAGCCTTACCCTTGTTTTCACCAAGAGGTTGTCTACACAACTTAACCTAGTGACCTCCAGATCAAAATAGAGTAACCCTACTGCTACACCAAGGCTCCTCCTTTGGCCTTTTCCAAAATTTTAATGAAAAATTACAGAAGTGAGCACACAAAGAGGTAGGCAGTAAAAAGCTAACTTAAGAGATGCATTTTCAAAGCATCAGCCTTGGTGCGATGGTAAATTTACTCCATTGAGATTGGAGGGTTACAAGTCCGAGCTGCAGAGATAGTCTCTTTGTAAAAACAAGGGTAAGGATTTTAACCTTTTTACTAAACCTCACATTGTAGGAGCCTTGTTTCTCCCCCTGACACCCTCTTCTTAAAAGATGCCTTTGCCTTCTACTCTACCGCCAAGCAATCAGCCCACACTTGTTCTTAGTGGGTTCCATATTTGTACCTTTCACCAAATTCTATGTCACACTAATATGTAAATTTTCAGAAGAGAAGGGCGAATAAATTTTGTAAACTGTAAACTCCAAATGGAATTTCCAAATATCTTATCAGGTGAAACGATGCCATGCGCAACCAAAACATCTAAAGATAGGACAACTTTGCTAAAACGATGTACCTTCCTATAGCTGGTCTTCTTTCCCAAATTAAATTCCTCTGCTTTTCTTCGCTTTCTCTGCAGAGGATTTCACAGGCACCTTTTTCATCAAATAAACAAGCATGCACTCTTCAAACAAATAGATCTTTGACATTTTTCTAATAAAAGAGATTTTATTCATCTAATGAAGAATACTCTAAAAATTTGGCCACTACAAATGCTTTCTGAGCAACTAAAACAGACAATTAATCATCAGGTAATACAAAATGAATGGTGCACATATGCAACAACAACAAACAAACATAATCCTTCCTATTAATAGCTTCAGAAAATAAGATAAAAAAATAATTATAAGAGCTTAAATGATTGCTCCAAACCAAACTCCTTTCTTAGTGTATGTTTAGACCAATCTTTTCGTGCATCCTCTACAAGTACAGTTTTTGGTGATGCAAGAGTCAAAAATAAAACATAATCCAGTCTAAAGGTGCCCAAAATTAAATTTCCAATCCCTCAAATGTAATCAGTGACAAACTATAGGGACTTTTTTGTATTCTATGTTCTATTAAGATAAACAAAAACATGGCATCAATTATATTATTACTAGTAAAAAGAGCATACCGTCATCCATCTACACCTTAATGCAACATCACGTACAGTTTTATCACGTAATGTGGCTGCAATCTTTATGTATCTCATAATACTTGGCTCATCAGCATATCTGGAAAATTAATTCAAGGAGAGGAGCACATGTAAACCAACCTATAAAGCAGTAATTTTAACCCACTTGGGAAACTAAAATCCAACATGACATCCAAAAACAAAGCCCTTTTAGACCACACACATTAATTGTCAATACAGGTAATTTAGCATAACCAATGAGCACAAATATGTCAATTCTTGTAGGGATGAAACAATGATAGGTGAAAAGAAATCATCAATAACTGCAAACTGTAAGCCACAGTTGTATACCTAAACTTAAACTTCGAGTACAGAGTCCAGTATTCATAATCTAACACCACTAGATGCCATCCTTCTTTTTTCATTATAGTTCTAGTACGTGGACATGTCAGATACTAGCAAACATCCAGCAAAATGCAATAACAGCATAAAATAAAAATCCTCCATAATAGAAACTTTCAACAAAATTACAAAACCCGCATGATCTATGCAATACTTTACTGTTGAACCAAAGGAAGCTTGCATATGCCTAAAACCATCGTACATATCCCCTGAACTGACCTACAAATGCTGTCACCATTGACAGAGTTTTTATAGTTGCAAACATTAATAGAAGGGCTCAATGATGAAATAACATTATAGAAAGTATGTTAAGGAGAAACAAATTTAAGAAAAAAAGAAAGCATTCATAACAACATAACAAGCTACCCACTTGACAAGGCCTTCCTCCAAGTTCAACTGTTCGTCAACAGACCACTCAACAGCCAAGCCTGTGTCATGTTTTGGGCCAGGAGGAACAGAATCAATGACAAGCGAAGAAGAAGAAGCAGAAATTACAGGTTGGAACTGAACCATTCCAGGACTGCTGCTGATCATTCTAGGATTCCCAGGCATCATCATGATGGCCGAACTAGTGGTAGCAGCAGCAGCATTCACCCCAAAGTAATCTCCCATAGGAATCATGTCGGAACTGCTGTTTACAGCAGCGGAATGGAAGGATATAGCTTGTCGATTGAGAGCAGAACCCAAGGCTTTGTTTTCTCGATGAAACCCTTTGCTGGACGACTCGGCAGCCATTTTTCTGCCCACTATACAAACTCACTACACCACCATAGCTCATGAACATCAACAACCCCCCCCCAAACCCCACCCCTACGAAACAACCTTCGAAAGTGTGCAAACACCAAAATTAACTTAATCTCTCCAATTTACTTCACTATTTTTCTTCAAGACTCTGCAAAAAAGACAGCCAAAGGAAGAAAAAGAAAGTAGGGAAATTCATGCCTGTGAGCTTATACCTTCAATTAACATTAAAATCCATCCTTTACCTCTTACAACCCTAGAATAGATTCCAAAAACAAAACCCAACAAAAGCTAAAAGAAATACATAAGAGAAGTGGGTCGAGAGACAGACACAGATACACAGAGAGACGGAGATAGATGGTCTGATTTAAATGGACGGATGAGAGGAAAGAGCTCATACAGAACTAGAAATGGACACGATACAAAGAGGATTTAGCTTTACATTTCTAGTAAGAGTCGGCGGCGGCGGCGGCGGCGGAGGAGGAGGAGGAGGAGGAGCTTAGCTTATTACATCCCCGACGGAGCTCTAATTGTCTAGATTCGCCTTCCATAGTTGGGTAAATCAGCTTTCCCCCCCCACCTTTTTCTCTCTCTCTCTCTCTCTCTCTCTCTCTCTCTCTCTCACACACACACACACACCAACTAGTGCTTCTACACGCACACAAAGATACGCACACAAAGTTGTACACACACACACACACACACACACAAAAACACACACAAAGTGACAACAGTCAGTGTTGCTTTTGCTTACTTTTTTTATGTATTATTTGTGGGCTAATCCTACTGCTTTCCTTTTTCTTTTCCCTCTTTTCATCTCCTTCTCTCTCTGCCTGCACTCGCTCTGCTTTGCTTGCCAATGAAAATGGTTTTTCACATGCAGACTTAGACCACTGTGCGTTTCTTTCTCTGTTTCTCTCTCTCTCTCTCTCTCTCTCTATTTCCCAGTCTCAGACTCAGAAAGAAAAATAGAAAATAAAAGCTTAGACGGTAATAATTGATTGGAGCCACTTAATATTTTATAATATAATATGTAAATTTTTTGTATTTATTCAACCCATTAATTTTTATTTTTTTTTTTTTGTTTCTATCAAGATTTTCCAATCTTGGAATTCAGCAATGGTGCGAATCCCCGTAAGCATTCGATGCCCAATTATTCTTGTGGATGGACCTGTGGGATGTGCCATCTCCACCTTTAATTTCCATTCCCCCCCCCACCCCTTGGTTTTCTTTTTTTTTTTATTTAAATAATTAGAAGTTTTATTAAGCCATAATTATACTTTTTCTTTTTCCCACTACTCCTTTATTATTTCCTATTTACCATTTTGGAGTCACCAATTTATTGTTCCCTTGTTATGAAACTTGCCTAGAAAAAATTTAATTTAAAATATAATATTTTCTTTTTATAAAATTTGTTCAAGAAAATAATATATATATTTTTTACTTGAATAAAATATAAAAAAATATAAAAACAATGTGATAATAAAATATAAAAATAATTAATTATAATATTACGACATAAATAAAATTAATTTTTGTTTAATAATAAATAAAAAAAATTATACATGAAAGTAATATATTTTTTAAATATCCCTACTTAATAATGTAAAATTTTTGAGTTGATTTATTTTTCAATGTGTTATCAAAGTTTTTAAATCCAAGACAATCAAGACCCCTTTTCCTTATTCCATTATTCGTTCTAGACCCACCAAATGTCCAAAAGCATGAGCCCTCTAAACCTAAGTTTTACCCAAATTAGAAATGGTGACATAGGCAAAGAGTGGAATCGCATTCTTCCAAAAAAAAAAAAATATACAATATATATGGTTCGTGAGGAAAGAGGAGGAATTGGATTCCAATGACACCAAGCTTAACATCTCTCGCTTTTAGGGTTCATCGAAATTTGGTAAATAACACGTTGGTCAACAATTTGGTAACTTCACTCAATAACAATTCGTTCCAACTTGTTAAATAAGTAACACTCCTCGCATCTCATTTTAAAATTTATTTAATAAATAAATTAAATTTAAATAAAATAAAAATTAATTTATTTAAATTTATAAATAATTCACTTAAAAATTAGTCTATATAATTGCTAAAAAAGAAATTTGTTTATTGTGTTATAAAAATAATTTTTGGTAATTTTATTTATTTTTAAAAGTATATGTTATATAAATTTATATTTATACATTAAAATCAGACATTCAATTTTTAATTGATTAATTTTATTAAAATAAATCTTTGTTGTTTTTTAAGTTTTTAGATAACAATAATTTTTTGAATTTTAATTATTTTATTAACATTATAAAATTAAATAAGTTGTTTGTTAAAAATTCATAAACTAAAGTCAAACACCTAGTTTCTTTTTTATGTTCGTTTATTAAAATACAGTTCATTTCCAATGAAATAAAGTTCGATTCGAGCCGAGTGGGTTGGTTCGTAGTCCAAAATATATCCCAAGCGTGGAGAGAGAGGAAGGAATTAGATGGACAACTCCGAACAAGGTGGAGGAGAGATTGATTGGCAGAGAGAAAGAGAGAGAGAGAGAGAGAGAGAAGCACTCCGTCGATTGGAAGAGTGAAAGAGAAATATTCAAACCTTGCATTGGAAAGCGATACTTGAAAATTTGAGAACACTTTGGTTGCATAATTGCAGGCAGAAACGCATCCATTGCACTTCTCATTAAAATCCAAGACACCTACAGTAACAGCACAAGGGCAACACACATCCAAAGACCTCGAGAGGTCATGGAAGAAATACATAAACGAACTCGTCTTGATTAGAAACTGGGGCTATGTGCTAAGACTAGAAAAAACGGGCCTACTACTTTGGACTTCATTTCTCGTACACAACAACCCCCCATTGTTGTCTCGGATAGAATCTTTTATTGGGCCCTAATGTAAAAGTAGAAATCGAAACCAAAGCCTAACCTCGTGCAATGGACTGACATACGTAACACCAATCAGTGAATAAACATCTTTGGATAGAGCAACAGATACTAGGAAGGGAAAACAGTTGATGAGCCTTTTGAGTTGGGACTCGGCTTCCCAACAACCGAATGGACCACCTTCTTCACGCTGCTCTTTAAAACTCCACCTCTCACAGGAACCATCCTCGGTGCCTCACTGCCATTCCCATTATTTTGATTCCTATCCATTGTTGATTTCTAACTACGCGCAAGATAGTACGTACAAATGTTGTTAATTGTATGGACTATAGAAAACTTCAGATTAATGTTTTTGAGGGACGGTTAGACATGTCTCTTGTGTTCGTGATATAGGCCTGGCTGGTCTCCGAGGACCCGATGAAAGCTTTACGTCCGCCAGCATCAACATTTCTGTGTAGATTCAAGTATGCTCACACGAAGATTACACAAAAAAAAAAACTAAGGAAATTGCAGCTTCAATTGCAAAGAACTTAATAAGCCGTTTACAAGTCCTGGTCATACACCACCCAAAATTTATAAACAAAATAAGGGTGCAATTTCATTGTGGTTGAATGATTCTATTGGAAATATTAGAATTCTATAAGATATTAGCACCTTATTATTATATTATATATTAGATATTGAAATCATTTACAATAATTAGATTCTTTTCTTATAATTTTTTTATCACATTACATTTAATTATTTTTATAAATTACAAATTACAAAAAAATTTGACTCTTTCTTTTTATTTATTTATTTATTTTGATATCTGTATTTTACATTTTGGGAACTTATATTGATATTAAACGTTCTTTCTGTTTGTCCTCCAAAAAACTCCCAGATAGAAAATGATTGATTTTGGTCTTTGACGGGCTCGTTCGTCTCCCTCCCGGTAACGCGGTGGCGTGTAATTACTCACAGGTCACCTGGAAACCCAAATTCAAGTTCTTTGCAGTTGCAAGTGAAACTTACCGCCTGCCGGCTTGGAGTTGGCGTTCGTGGTGACCACGTAACTTGGAAAGTTGAAATCTGAAGCCGCAGGGAACTCTGGAGTTTCTTTTAGTGGGGACTGTTGATAATAATAAATAATAATAATAATAATAAAATGATATTTTTTTGAATTTTTTTTAACGAAAATTTAATTTTCACAATACAGAATTTTTCTTTAAACGAATATTAATAAATGAACTGTAAGGAATTAACATACCGTTATTTATATCGATTTCTTATCGCGAGGTGAAGATCTCTTTATCAATCTATATTTGAGAAAATTTACCTTTTTTCTCGGATTCTTTTCTTTCCTTTTTTCCTGTTTTTTCTATATCTCTCTCACTTTTTTTCTCCGCCTCTTCCCTTTTTCCTTTCTTTCCTTTCTTGTTTCTCTCTGACGGCGGAGATGATCGGAAAAATTGATGATAACGTTTATTTTTTTTTTCATAATGGTTATCATTAATTAGGAATTAATATCCTAATTAAATCGTTATTATTAATTAGAAAATTAATATCCTAATTAAATCATTAATTAGAGAATTAATATCCTAATTAAAACATTACCTTTTCCTTCTGTAACATTTATTTATCAATTAGAAAATAATCTCTCTTTTCCGATAACAATTATTCTACCCGTAATCGTTATCTTTTTCTTGCAACAATTATCTTTAAATAGGGAGAGTGAAGGGATTTTAAACCCAGTGACCCAAATTGCCATTATATCCAACCGACCATCATATTGGACTTTTTATATTGGGCCATACTTTAAATAACAAGAGTCACTCATATTAATTAATTTAACAATCTCCCACTTGGCTCTTATTATGATTTGATGAATCAACAATAAATAAGTGTACACAATCCTTAAAGATCATCAAACCACAATATTTGATTGAATTAAAATGATTGGATCATGACGGTCACATGTCCTTTGGCGATATGATTCCTTCCATGTATCACATGATCATTATAATTCATAATAACCTAACTGAGGAACGTTAAAACTTTAATTGTCATTTCCGAACATGCCACTAGTTATCTCACAACTGTAATTGTATACAACTAAATAGAGATAACAGAGCGTAAACAAAACCATGACTTTAATTGAATTCATGAGTGTTACAATAATATGAGCAGTACACAATATTGGCTTTCATGAGAATGCGGACCTCTCCAAAATGTCCATCCCTTCAATATGTCCAGTAAATGTTTTCGGTGGCAAACCTTTAGTTAATGGGTCCGCTATCATCAATTCAGTACCAATGTGCTCAATTGACACTCTATGGTTTTACACTTCTTCCTTAATAGATAGATATTTCAAATTCATATGTTTCGCACCTTTAGAATACCTATCATTCTTAGAGAAGAAAACAGCTGCGGAATTGTCACAATAAATTCTTAACGGCTTTTCTATACTGTCGACCAAACCAATCCTTAAGATAAAATTCCGCATCCATAATGCATGAACAGTAGCCTCAAAGCATGCTACAAATTCAGCTTCCATAGTGGAAGTAGCAATGACAGACTGCTTCCCACTTTTCCAGGAAACTGCTCCTCCAGCCAGGAGGAACACGTAACCAAATGTAGATTTTCTCGAGTCTACACATCCAGCATAATCTGAATCCGAGTAGCCTAATATTTCAAGATGACTTGATCTTTTATAAGTAAGCATATGATGCTTGGTGCCTTGTAAGTACCTAAGTACTTTCTTTCCAGCTTTCCAATGATCTATTCCAGGATTACTTTGATATCGGCCCAACATTCCAACAGCGAAACTAATGTCTGGCTGAGTGCATGTTTGAGCATACATCAAACTTCCAACCAATGATGCATAGGGAATAGATTCCATTGATTTTCGTTCCAAATCATTCTTTGGACATTGCAATTCACTGAACTTGTCCCCTTTCTGAATTGGAACTATTCTTGTAGAGCAATTTTCCATTCTAAATCTCTCTAAGACTTTATTGATATAGCCTTTCTGAGACAATCCTAACAATCCTTGTGATCTGTCACGGAATATCTCTATTCCTATCACATAGGATGCCTCATTTATATCTTTCATTTCAAAAGTTTCAGAGAGAAATTTCTTAACATCATGTAACAAACTCATGTCATTAGCAGCCAATAGGATGTCATCGACATATAGGACTAATATAATGAACTTGCTCCCACTGACCTTCATATAGATACACCGATCAACGGTGTTCTCTACAAAACCATATGACGTAATGGTATCATTAAACTTAATATACCATTGTCGGGAAACTTGTTTCAGTCCATATATCGATTTCTTTAATTTACACACCAAACTTTCCTGCCCTGTGGTTATGAAACCTTCAGGTTGGTCTATATACACTTCCTCTTCTAAGTCTCCATTCAGAAAGGCGGTCTTTACATCCATTTGGTGGAGCTCCAGGTCATATTGAGCCACCAAAGCCATAATGATTCTTAAGGAGTCTTTCTTAGATACTAGAGAGAAAGTCTCCTTATAGTCAATGTCATCCTTTTGAGTGTAACCTTTGACAACAAGTCTAACTTTATACCTTTCGATGTTGCCTTTTGAGTTTCGCTTGGTCTTCAAGACCCACTTACAGCCAACTTGTTTTGATCCTTCAGGCAACTCTACTAGTTCCCAGACTTGATTTACATTCATCGATTTCAACTCTTCCTTCATGGCATTCAACCACTTTTCAGAATCATTACAATCCATGGCTTGTTTAAATGAGACTAGATCTTTATCAATGCTTAATTCCGATTCATGCTCAAGCAAGTAAACCACATAATCATTCGATACAGCTGGTCTTTTCTGTCTTGTAGATCTTCGTAATGCCATATCTTGTGGCATCGCTTGTTCATTCGAAATTTGTACATTGTTACTTGGTTCATCTCTTATGTGCTCACTTTGCGTGTTTCGTGTATCAATTTGTTATCCTTGCATGTCACGTGACTATGATGCAACAAAAGGAACAACAACTTGAGTAGAAACACTAGGTGTAGGGATACCAACTTGAGTAGGAGTACTCATTGTGGATCTTTCATTTTGCAATTCTGTAATATCCACTTTTCGTGATTCCCCACTCCTACTGAACTGGCCATTTTCAATGAACCGAGTATTACTAGACTCAACTATTCTAGTGCTATGGTTAAGGTAGTAGAACCTGTACCCTTTAGACTTTTCAGGATAACCAATGAAGTGACCACCAATGGTTCTTGCATCAAGCTTTCCTTCATGTGGATTATATATCCTTACTTCTGCTGAACAACCACAAATGTGAAGGTGTCTTAAACTGGGTTTCTTACCTATCCATAACTCGTAGGGAGTCTTAGGGACAGCCTTACTAGGAACCCTGTTTAGCAGATATGCAGCGGTCCTTAATGCATGCATCTACAAGGATAAAGGTACAATACTGTAACTCAGCATACTCCTAACCATATCCATAAGTGTACGATTCCGTCTTTCCGCTACACCATTCTGTTGTGGTGTACCAGGCATTGTGTACTGTGCACATATGCCTCAACTTTCAAGGAATTTTGCAAATGGACCAGGACATTGTCCACTTTCATTGAATTTTCCATAATATTCACCACCCCTATCTGACTTTACTTTTCTATCTAATTGCCTTTCCACTTCGTTAATAAACACCTCCAGGGTGTTTACTGACTGGGACTTTTCATGCAGTAGATATAAGTAACAGTACCGTGAGTAGTCATCTATAAATGTGATGAAATATTTTTCACCACCCCATGTGGGAATATCAAAAGGGCCACATATATCGGTGTGTATTAATTCTAAAGGCTCACTACTTCTCATGGCTGGGTTCTTTGATGTGTGTCTTGTTTGTTTTCCTTTTATACAATCAACACACACTTCCCAATCAGCAAAATCCAATTGAGGTAGGATATCACTTTTCACCAACCTCAATATCCTTTCTTTGGATATATGACTCAATCTTTGATGCCATAAGAAAGCAGAACTATCATTATGCATATTACGTTTGTTACCTATACTATGCTCAACAAGAAATAGAGAATCAGCATACATAGCATCAAGATTAAGACGATGCAAATCATCAATCAAAGTACCAGATCCATAATAGTATGAATGTCTATACAATGAAAATGCATCGTTTCCAATCTTGAAATTAAATCCTTCTTTATCCAACTTTGCAACAGAAATCAAATTTCTAGCACATTTAGGAACATAGAGACACTTTTCTAGATCCAGGTGACACTTAGTGTCCAAGATCAATCTGTACGTCCCAATTCCCGCTATTCGCGCTTTCATTCTGTTTCCCATGTAAAGGAACTTCTCAGTTCCTGTTATGGGCTGAATTGAAAGGAATCCCTACATAATATGTGATACATGAGTAGTAGCTCCAGAGTCTAACCACCAAGTATTGTTGGGTACTTCAATTACGTTTGATTCAAAACATACTAATATACAGTACATACCTTTCTTTTCGAACCAAGCTTTCCTTTTTGGTCAATCCTTCTTGAAGTGACCCATCCTTTTACAGAAGAAGTATTTCTGATCCTTTTGGATCTGACCTCCTGTGACTTTTATAGAGGCCTTGTCCTTCTTCTTACCCTTCCAGTATGGTTTAGACTTACTACTGCTAGCATCATTGCGAACAGTGAGATGAATAGAGTGATCCCTCATCTTCTTTAATTTCCCTTCTTCCTGAACCAGCATGACCTTAATTTCTTGAAAGTTCCATTTCTCTTTAATAGTGTTATAATTCACTTGGAACTGGCCAAATTCAGGAGGCAGTGAGTTGATGATGAATTGAACCAAAAAGGATTCGCTCACATCCATTCCCATCGTTCTTAATTTTGCTGCTAGGTTAGCCATACTAGTCACATGATCATGAATGAGCTGTGACCAATCAAATTTCTTGGTCGTCAGCTCACTCATTAGGGTTCCTACGATGGATTTATCAGCTATGTCTGACTGAGAATATTCTTTAATTCTCACCATAAATTCCCTTGCATTTTCGGTCTTAGGCATCGATGACTTGACATTTTCAGCCATCGTCATTCGCATCAAATTCAGACTCAGCCTATTGGACCGTACCTAAGCCTCATGAAAAGACTTATCAGATTCTGTACTGGTCTCTGTAATGGCTGCAGGCCTTTTATCCGTAATGACCGCTAGGTCTAAGCCCAAAACGCCTAAATGAAACTAAATATGCTCAGACCATTCTGCATAGTTCATCTCATTGAATTTGATCATTGCATTGCCTAGGGCGAAAACGTTGTTAAAGGCTGCAAACATGATCCAAATTTACACATTAATACTTTGAGCAAACTTTGATGGATTCAGATACATACATTACAAACTTTGATTATGTATTTAAGTCCACCTTTGGGTGATCCTCAAATACATAACTTTAATCAATAATGATGCTAATTAAATATACTTTAATAGATCAATCAATCATACTAGAGTAAAACATGAATGTTATCTTTGGACATACAATCATGTTTACTCGACATACAATCATGTTTACTCAGTATATCAATCAATCCCCTTTAGTATTATTAATTATAGGCAATAATTCATCTTTGGATGATCTCCTAATTTTATAATTAATAACTACAATTGTTCATGTACAACTTTTTATTAGCATAAAAAATGAACAATTGAAATTTACGGTCATTCAAATTTTTCAAACCAGGCCACTTTGGTGACTAACAAGTTTTCAAAATTTAATTTTCCATTCTGTGGGAGTTGACACAAGCCAATACACTGACAACGCACTTTTCTCGTAATCGGCTTATGCCTTATGCCGATAATCACCTGCGATACAAACGACAACCACAAGCGACATAGGGTCCAGTGGCCGGCGCACTTTTCCAGCCAACAGTCTCTGGCAGTGCAGGATTCCGGGCTGGAGATCCATGTTCAGCCGGGCCTCTGCCGTGCCCAGCAGGCCGATCGGGTCCCGGCCATGTGCGCTCGCCGGTGGCCCCTCGGCCCCGTTCGGGTCGCGCTTCGTCGGTGGCCCTTTCGGCCCCGACAGGTCGGGCTTCGGCCGGTGCCCCTCGGCCCTCGATTGGGTCGCGCTCGCCGGTGGCCCTTTCGGCCCCAGTCGGTTCGGGCTTCGGCCGGTATCCCTCGGCCCTCAATCGGGTCGCGTTCGCCGGTGGCCCTTTCGGCCCCGGCCGGTTCGGGCTTCGGCCGGTGCCCTTCAGCCCTCGATCGGGTCGCGTTCGCCGGTGGCCCTTTCGGCCCTCGATCGGGTCGAGCTTGCTGGTGGCCCTTTCGGCCGCGGTCGAGTTTCCCCGGCGACACGCAAAAACACAGCGCTCACCGGAGTTCCTTTCGCCGTACCCGGATCGATTTGGTTCCCGACTATGCCGATCGCTTTCCTTCGCCCGTTCCTTCCGGCGCAACAGGGAAAACAAAAATATCGCAGTATTCGCTAAATCACGCTCTGATACCAATTGTTAATAATAATAAATAATAATAACAATAATAAAATGATACTTTCCTGAATTTTCCTTTAACGAAAATTCAATTTCCACAATACAAGATCTTTCTTTAAACGAATACTAGCAAATGAACTGTAAGGAATCAACGTACCGTTATCCATGTCGATTCCCTACCGCAGAGGTGAAGATCTCTTTGTTGATTTGTATTTGAGAAGATTTGCCTTTTCTCCCAGATTCTTTCCTTTCCTGTTTTCCTGTCTTTTCTATCTCTCTCACTCTTTTTCTCCGCCTCTTTCCTTTTTCCTTTCTTTCCTTTCTTGTTTCTAGAAAATCGAAAAAATTGATGATAACGTTTATTTTCTTTTCCATAATGGTTATCATTAATTAAGAATTAATATTCTAATTAAATCGTTATCATTAATTAGGGAATTAATATCCTAATTAAATCATTAATTAGAAAATTAATATCCTAATTAAAACGTTACATTTTCCTTCCGTAATATTTATTTATCAATTAGAAAATAATCTCTCTTTTCTGATAACAATTATTCTACCCGTAATCGTTATTTTTTTCCTTCAACAATTATCTTTAAATAGAAAGAGTGAAGGGATTTTAAACCCAGTGACCCAAATTGTCATTATATCTAACCGATCATCATATTAGACCTTTTATATTATGCCATATTTTAAATAATAAGAATTATTCATGTTAATTAATTTAACAGGAACATGGAAAAGACACACCTGCACGAGCCTCCCTCTTTGTTATTATTGTCATTATTATTATGTTAAGGCAGGTAGGCCTGAATTACAAGGGATTTTCTGTTGCAATAAGTTTGCATCTCCGCTGTGGCGTTGTGTTACTGTGTCGGAACTTGCACGTCGTGGGTCCATCATGAGCATATGGAATGAACCAGTCAATTAACGAGTCATATAGGCAATGAATCATGTGCTGCGGTCCCACGCGGACCACTAAATAATTTCATTAAAGAGATAAGAGAACTCCGCACTATGTACACTGCATAGACATAGATGCAACGATAAATATACGACATTAGAATCCATGCATGTATGTGGGAGTGTCACACGAGTCGAATTAGATGAGTTCGAATTAAATCATCTCATATTTAGGTCATTTCTTGATTCAATTCATTCATTTTATTTTGAAGTTCATGTCATTTTGGTTTGGGTCGCTTGATTTCAAATTGGGTTTGGATTGACATATGGGTTGACAGCTAATCTTTGAAAAAAAAAAAAATCTCACTCACTTTTTCACTAATTTTTCTCATCTATTATAATAAGTGAAGGGTGACACTCATTGTGCTGGTAAAGTTAGATCAGAAGATTACAAATTTGAATAGTAAAACTAACTTCTTTATGAAAATATAAAGTGTATACATTAAATTCTTTCATAAATTCTATAATATAAAAATTCATAGAATAAAAAACATTTTTATTAGAATAAATAAAAAAATATATTATTATTTATTATTTATTTTTATATATTAATTTGTATTAAATTTATATAAGTATATAAGATATGACTAATTACATTTTTATATTTAACAAATTATATAATTTATATTGTGTATAGCATAAGTGTGTGTGTGTGTGTGTGTGTGTTATATATACATTTATAAAATGTTATAAATATAAAAAATAAAAATTATATAATTATATAAAATAAATAATTTAAGTTACTGTAAAATAAATAAATATATATATTAAATTAAAACACACACACAAGTATATATTATTATTAAAATATATTAAAATAAAATAATATACATATATAATATGTATATATTTGTGTATACAATGTGTATATTATATAAAAGAATAAGTAAAAATTTAAAAAGTATTAAATAATAAACTTGTTTTGTTTTTTTAAATATCCATAAGATCTATAATTCAAACATTAGAAAACAAAAAATTTTTGGTTTAAATACTAAACTTGGAAAAAAAAATGTGTTAAATTGTCCAATTGACCTATGTCTAACTTTAAAATTCTTGAATTATTCAGGTTCAACTTGAAAATAAGATTCATGATCCTAATTTTTCAACATATTTAGATTTAGTTATAATCAATTGGTATTTTAATTGTTTTATTACATTTATTAATGTAAATAGTTGATTTATATAATAATATTATTTTATTTTATTCTTTAAAATCATAAAATATTAGCAATATGGTTAGAACTAAACCTATTATCAAATTAAAAAATCTTAAAAGTTTAATAATTAATTGGTTCAATTAGAGTTAAATCTATAGTAAATTTAAATAAATAAATAAATATATATATATATATATATATCTATTATATTTGCCAAACATAAAAGCTTTTTATATTATTTGACTTATTAACTTATGTCAAACTTTAAAATTATTATTTTAACTATAACTAAATAAAAGAGAGAAGAAAATATATTCCTTCCAATTCATAATGTGTGAGTAAAAGATATATATTAGATCAAGTTGACTCGTCCATAATGAGGTAACCTAATTCAATCAAAAGAAATTAGGGAGCACAATTAAAAGAGTGAGAAAATATATTTAAGAGAAGGCAAAAGGAGTTTTAACTTTTTCTACTATACAAAAGTTAATAGACTTTTTTACATAACCACTACATGTCTATAAAAATAAAGAGGAAGTAATAAACATATATTTTCCTTGAACTTCTTCTTTAACTTTTTGTAAAAAGAAAATATATAAAAGTTCTCCATTAATTTACATAACAAATGACTCTTGGTTAAGAAATATAATGTTGCTAAACTCAGTGGCATTGCCTAGATTGCAAAAGAGTTTGTAAATGTTGAAAAAAGTTAGTGACCAATCCAATGCTATTTTTAGGATGCCTAAAAGAATAATTATGTCTATCATATTAATTTCTAATATAAATAAGGGAGAGTAAGCTTTGAAAAGATGCACTACTTAAGAATTATTGTTTTGCACAATAAATGAAATGTTTTTATTATTATTATTTATTAAAAGAGAACTTTCCTTGAATAAGAACTTAGGTTTAACAAGAATCATCAGACAAAATTTTAGTCAACTCAATAGGGGGTGAAACGAGCTAATTAAAAGGGAAAAAACCATCTGTACCATATGATTTGATGTTCCAAGAATTTAAAGGGCTCTACTTTCTTCACTAGCCAAGTCATTCATGAATATCTTGAATTATTGGAGTCATATTCTAAGGGCATATAGAATCCTTATCTAAGCACACCTCAATAAGAAGCTCACAATTGGTTTCAAAGATGACCATTTGCCACCCTTCCTATATTATTAGCCTAGTTGCCAATATAAGAGCCAAGACTTTCACTACTAACATTAATGAAACTTAACTCCACAAAATAGTTTCCTCCACTAGGGCTTCATCGTTATTTTGGTATATTATAGTGATGCTAGCTCCACTTCTTATAGGTTCAAAGATTGCATCATTATTGATTTTAAGTATTGTCTTTAAAGGTGGCAACCATATTGGTTAATATATGGTCTTAAGGTGAGTCATCTATGGTGGTAGGATTATTAGAAGGCATATTAAACCCATGTATTCATAGTCTTTTTTGTCATTTTTAATGGTGACTAAAGGATGAACGGTGCATTGCTCTCTACGTAATCAACACCTTATCTTCTAAATATTCTAATACTAAATGACTAAGTGTCCTAGAAATTCCTTTTTCAAACTTTAATGATACTTTATTTTTGCAGTCCACCTGGACCTAAATTCCATTAATTGAGCTAAGCTTAGCAAGTAAGTGGATTCACTCCAAAATTAAATAGCTATAACATCATCACATCTTAAAAAGGCATGGGTTGTTGATTCCAAGTGTTTACCATAGATTAAGTAACTATCATATGTAATGATTACTCATTTGCATAAGTTCTTCTAAGTAAGAAGGGAGTCTCGTAGGGCTCTTCAAATAAAATTCTTAATACTTGACTAAATTTTCAAGTTCTATAATAATTGCTAAGTTAAAGGACTTACTTCCTCAAGTTTACCTCTTGCCTATACCTTAATAGTAAAGAGAATAAGGCAACCACTTTTAATTAAGTAATGACCAAACCAACCTATCATGGTGTTAGATAAGCTTATCTTGTGCCTACCATGGTTTAATGAAATTTTTTTGATGGCTCATACATCTTTTAAAGGAACAAATCCTTGAGTTAATCTACTTTTCACTCTCCAGTGCCATGATCAATTTAAGCTCTTGTTACTAGCTCACAGGGTTCAATAGGGTAAGGAAAATTGATTCCAAAAGTAAGAAGCCTTGACATCCACAAATCACTTTAAATGTTAACACTCTGACCATCTCTAATTTCCTATTATAAGTTCTCAAAAATGCCACTTTGCCTCTTAGGAGTTGTTTCAACATTAGCAACAATCTTGTTTTTTCTTGGCTATGAAAAATTTTTTAAAAGGAAAGTAGATACCTTAAAGCACTTTAACCTATATTACATTTAAGTTATTCATAAAGTGCAAACATTGTTTGGTAAGAAGAGCTAAATTAAAGGTGTGAAGGTCACAAAACCTTATTCTTCCTTAAGGTTTAGATTTTCAAAATGTGTGTTAGTTATTCTAATAAGTTTGACATTCTTCCTCTTTTTGACCCCACCAAAATCAAGTTATTCATTAGTTAATTCCTTACCATAGTTTCTTAGGTAACTTAAAGACCATTATGGTATAGGTGGTTAATGAGACTTAATTTTGTAGTCATGAATTTGTCCTTGTAGAACTACATACTCTAAGGACTAAGAGAGAAGATTCGACACCAAGAGAAATAAGTAAAGCAATAAAGGATCATCTTACTTTAAGCTTTAAGTCTTACTTTAAGCTTTAAGTGAGGGACAAAGGATTAAAAGATCTTCTATTAACTAAAATATGATATGAAACTATTTGAACAAACTATATAAATTGAGTGACCTATCATTCATTTAAGCTAAGTTTCTCTACAACCTGTTAAAGGAAAAGTTATTCAAACTTATTGTAAGCCTTTTGCATATCTAGTTTAAAGGCTATATATCCTTATTTGCCACGCTTATATTTTAAATTATGCAAACATTCATGATCTCTTAAAATATTATTAAAGATATAATGGTTAGGGACAAAAGCATTTTATGCAAAGGTACTTATTTACAAGAGATAGGGCTTTAATATGTTATTTAAGATCTTAAAGATAATTTTAGATAAAAATTTATAAGGGCTTATAAGGAAAAATTGGCTAATTATCTCTAAGTGTTGTACTTTTAAGATAATGACAATGTGAGTACAATTGAATTTAATTAGGAGATAACTAGTAGAGAATAAGTAAAGGACTATTGTGATGACATCTAACTTCATAATACTAATTAGGAGATAAGAAGAGATTGTATAACAACAAAAAGAGATAGGAAAAGGAGAAAAGTTAAGGAATGTGGTCAAGAAAAAGGATAAACTAATAGGGTGGGAAAAAGTTCTATTTAGAAAAGAGAACAAGGATCATTATACTTGTTAGGGAAATGAATTGAACTATTGACATGCTTTGTTACTAAGCAAAACTTATTGAAGTGAGTAGGTGAAAAGACTTAAGAATTCTATTTTTTCAAAGATTTTCAAATTTAGGAAACATATAATCTAAGAGCCAAGATGATTTTACAACCCAAGCTCTAAAAGATAACCTAAATTTTAACTAAGACAAGTGATAAGAGCATTATTAAGCTAAGTTTTAAACCGAAGGTATTAAGTCTAATGGATTAAGGCTCTATCTACTTAGGTTTACATCAATAACATGATATGGTATAACTTTAGTTAAAGTTTAAACCACAATAATCTTATTTTAAGAAAAGATGAGGCATAATATTTGATGTTCATCCATTGTAAATTCACTAACAAAAGGTTATCTTGATTTCATAAAAATCTAAAACGTATATAACTCTATCTAAAAATAAGATCTATGGAAGTTCTTAAATTTTGGAAATTTTCGCAATTAAGTTCTTATTAAGTTTTAAAATTAGTTTTAAACATTTTATTTTTATTTCTTATGCATCTTTTTTTTTCTTTTATAGGAATTATTCAAACTATAGATATGTAATTTGATTTAGTAAAAATTATATAAAAAAATAATTAAAATATGTCTTAAAAATATATTCACATGTATATTTCACTAAATCTCTCTCTCTCTCTCTTTTTTTTTTTTTACATATAAAAGCCAAAAATTAAAAAACAAAATCTCATTTTCCTCGAATTCATATAGGTAGAATTTAAAATTTTAACCTTTTATAAGTGAGAGAAAAGAAAAAAAAAAACAAATTGTGAAATATACATATAGATGTATAGTTGTTTTTTTTATATGATTTTATTAGGTCAAACTAAATATCTAATAATTTGACCAAATTTTGTATGTGTATATATATATATATATATATATATATATTATAAAAATTAAAAATTTAGGATTAGTTTGAAAACTCAAAAGAATTTAAAATTCAATTACAAAAATCTTGAAAAGTTTAGAACTCCTGAGTGCTTATTCTCCTCTCTCCATGCAAGTACTTCTTAACCTATTTTTTTTAATACTTATTAACTTATATATCAAAGTACTAATATGAAGATTTAACCTTATCACTTTATAACCTTCCTATTTTGCATTTGTCCAATTCATCAAAACTTAAACTCATCAAGTGATATTTGCAAACTATAACCAAAAATTTTATTTTGTTTTCAACATTCTAATTTAAATGAACCACTCTTGCTTGGTTATCTTTGAAGGTTTAAAACAAATGATTTCTCAAATAATAACAATGAATGATACAATCACTTTCCTTTTTTGGTAATTCGAATAAAATGATAACTATGTAAGAAGGTCATATGCACATGCTAAATAAAACTAACATCAATGGACTATCCTGATTATCGTCAGGATGTTATTTGGCAAATGCTGTAGATGTCCAACTACCTAACAAAACAAGTAATTAATCAAAAGACAGAAAATGCAATGTTATATTATATTAGGGTGAATATTTGGTGGCTGAAATTTTGGTTGTCTTATATATGTTAATATATATCTATATTTGATAATTAGGTAAATTGGGACTAAAGTTACGGAATTTGGGGGTGTACATTGTATTTATATAATATAGCAGGTTGCAATGAAAAAGACCAACGAAAATTTTTCCCTTTTTCTTCTCGATTTAACATGGTATCAGAGTCTGGTTGAGAAGAAATTCAAATTCCTCGTGCTTGGTGGTCCTAGCCCTCCTGTTAAAGATTTGGCTCACCATACTGGGTATTATAGGCTTCCCCATTCGAAAGCTGCAAGGACTGAAAGGCCGGAGTACCGCTGGCTAGAGGTAAGAACGGTGACGTGGTTCAAGGAGAAGAAAAAAGAGTCGGCGACATGGTTCAGGGAGAAGAAAAGAGAGTTGGCGACGTGGATGATTTTGCTCCTTTGGTGTCGGCCAAGGTGCTCTGAAACAATACCAAACCCTTAAACTATAAACCCTAGGACAATGGCAGATCAAAAAACCTCAAGTTCGAGGAACAATCCGCCATTCTTATTGAGTGCGAATGACAACCTAGGCAATTTAATTACGCAGACACAATTCAAAGGACCAAACTACGAAGAATGGGCTAAGACCATGAGGATTTCGTTGAGGGCAAAGAAGAAACAAGGTTTCATTGATGGCACCATTAAGGAGCCGAACCAGAACTCAGATGAAATTGATGATTGGTGGACAGTAAACTCCATGATTGTGTCATGGATCTTTAACACCATCGAACCAGGCTTGTGTTCCACGATCTCATACAAGGAAACAACAAGGGAATTATGGGAAGATATACTACAGCAATTCTCTGTTCGTAATGGTGCGCGAGTTCATCAATTGAAAACGGAGGTTGCAAATTGCAAACAAAATGGGGATTCGATCATGACTTATTATGGACGACTCAAAAAACTGTGGGATGATTTGAATGATTATGATCTTGTGCTTACTTGTTCTTGTAATGGATGCAAGTGTAACTTCGTTACACGGCTTCAATAGCGTCAAGAGGATGAACAGGTGCATCAATTCCTCATGGGGCTTGATGAATCATCTTATGGTAATATTCGCTTCAATATCATCGCTTTAGACCCTCTTCCAAACCTTTATAGGGTTTATTATCAAGTTACGAAGCAAGAACAAGTGCAAGTGATGATGTGAGTGGCTCCCATTCGGTCTGATCTGGTGAGCTTTTCCATGAAAACAGTCAGCTCAGGTCCTCAGAATTCAGGGGGGGACTAAAAAGACAATGGACTAGTTTGCTCCCATTGCCAGAAACCAGGACATAGCATGTACACATGCTTTCGTCTACATGGCTATCCTGACTGGTGGCCAAGAAATTCGACTCAAGGAAGAGACAGAGGATGTGGTAACCAGGGACGCGGTCGTGGTAGAGTAGCACTGGCTAATGTTGCACAGGGGGTAGAAGGAGCGGTTGTTAATGCTCCTCATAGGGGACCACTTAATGATTCTGATAAAACTGGGTTGGAGACCCTGAGTAAAGATGATTGGGAGACTTTAAAGTCTCTCTGGAACACTCACACGAATAATACATCTATTGCTCAACCAAGACTTAATGGTAAGACATATTTACAATGGCTGTTTGACACAGGTGCGTCACATCATATGACAGGTGAGGAAACTGCATTTATAGAGTTTCAAGGAATATCTCATTGTCTCGTGAAAATGCCGAACGGTGAATACGTTATGACAACAGGAGAAGGAACAGTTCTTATAGGAAAATTATTTCTCAAGGGTGTTTTATATGTCCCTGAAATACGATGCAATTTGATATCTATTTCAAAATTAGCTCGAGACAAAGTTCATATTTTGAAATTCACTGATCGTTTATATGTTGTTCAGGACCACACTTCGAGGATGCTGATTGGAGTGGGTGAAGAGCTTAGGGGGCTGTATGTTGCACGAGGGGAGCTTCTAGTCAGTGCTTATGGAGCCGTTGCAATCAAGAATATGGGTCTATGGCATAAAAGATTAGGACATCCCTCTATGCGAGTCATAGAAAAGCTTCCTACAATAAAAGATAGTACCGAGATAAATAAAGAGGTTTATAAACCTTGTGATGTTTGTTTCCGGGCAAAACAAACTCGTATTCCTTTTTCTATTAATGACAATAAAGCTGGTGATATCTTTAACTTAATTTATTGTGATTTGTGGGGAGCTTATCGAGAGGCTAGTTTTTGTGGTGCTGCATATTTTCTAACTATTTTTAATGACTGTTCTCATGGTGTATGAGTTTATTTGTTAAAAGGGAAACATGAGGTCCCATATGTGGTTAAGAATTTTTTGGCTATGACCAAGAAACAATTCAATAAACAAGTCAAAATTATACGTAGTGACAATGGTATAGAGTTTACTTGTTTAAGTGATTATTTTAAGGAACGTGAGATTATTCATCAAACCTCCATGGTTGAAACACCTCAACAAAATGGAAGAGTTAAGAGGAAACATCGACACATTTTGAATGTTGGTAGGGCATTCCGTTTTCAAGCTAACTTGCCCATTCAATTTTGGGGATAATGCATTCTCACTGCAGGATATTTAATTAATCGTACTCCATCATCAATTTTGGGTGGAAAAACTCCATATGAAATTTTGTTTGGAAGCCCTCCATCTATTTCTCATCTTAGGGTATTTGGTTGCCTATGCTATGCTAACAACATTAATAGGGACAAGGATAAGTTTGCAAGTCGAAGTTATAAGTGCGTATTCATGGGTTATCCTTATGGTAAAAAGGGGTGGAAGGTGTATGATCTAGATAGGAAAGTTTGCTTTGAAAGTCGAGATATGGAGTTCGTTGAGCACATGCTTCCTTTTGCCCATACAGACTCTGCCAGGCAGGCAACTCCAGATTCCCTGCCTGTTGTCATTAAGTCTATTATATTGGAGGACGTGCCTAAGATTGAGGCACCTCCACCAACCTCTGAATATGATGGACAGTTCGTGGAAAAGGGTGTGACAGCAAATGGGGTCGTATTAGTACCGAAAGTTGCAGAGGTTACGGGTGCAACGGATGATCTTGGATGTGGCAAACAGGCGCGACAACTTTCAGTTCGTTTGCATGACTGTGTTGCATACAGTTGCCCTCAATCCCTCGAGCTCTCCTTCCTCTTCCTTGGCATCCTTAGGTACACCCTACCCCATCACAAACTATGTGAATTGTACTAAATTTTCCTTGTTGCATCGTCGATTTGTGGCTGTAGTAACTACAGGGATTGAACCAACCAGTTTTAAAGAGGCCATGCAACATTCATGTTGGCGTGAGACAATGAAAAAGGAGGTTAAGGCACTAGAGGATAATGAAACATAGATAGTTGCTACTTTGCCTAAGGGAAAGAAGGCTCTTGGTAGTAAATGGGTCTACAAAATCATCATGCAGACGGAACCATCGAGCAATACAAGGCACGCTTGGTTATTTTTGGGAATCACCAGGTCGAGGGTTTGGATTATAATGAGACGTTTACACCTACTGCAAAGATGGTCACGGTTCGTACCTTCTTAGTAGTAGCAGCGATTCGTGGATGGGAATTGCATCAGATGGATGTGCATATTGCATTCTTGCATGACGATCTTAAGGAGGAAGTTTATATGCGTTTTCCACCAGGTTTTACGACACCCAGAACGGATAAAGTGTGTCATCTGCGCAAGTCTCTCTATGGGCTGCGACAGGCACCGCGGTGTTGGTTTGCCAAGCTTGCTACGGCTCTGGTTCAATATGGATTTCAGCAATTTGGCTTAGACTATTCTTTGTTCACATTTCGGCATGACAAAGTTCAGTTGACCATTTTGGTCTATGTGGATGATCTGGTGATAGGTGGGACTGATAGTGATGTCATTCAGGCGTTTAAAACTTACTTGAATACTTGTTTCCACATGAAAGACCTTGGCAAATTGAAGTACTTCCTAGGTCTTGAAGTAGCGTGAAATTCGACTGGGATTTTCCTTTGTCAGAGAAAATATGCTCTCGATATTATTTCTGAGACCGGTTTGTTAGGTGCTAAACCTGCTAGCACACCAATGGAACAAAATCATCACCTCGCTTTAGCTAAGGATGCGCCTCTTCCTGATCCTATGTCTTATCGGCGTCTTATTGGTCATCTCATCTACCTGACAATTACTCGATCTGAATTGTCTTATTGTGTGCATATCTTAGCACAATTTATGCAGGAGCCATGACACAGTCATTGGGAGGCAGCCCTTCGGGTTATTCGTTTCTTAAAACTTCATCCTAAGCAAGGTCTTCTACTCCGCTCTGATTCCTCTCTTCATCTTACGGCTTATTGTGATGCGGATTGGGTGAGTTGCCCCTTGACTCGACGTTCTTTGACGGCCTATTTTGTCTTTCTTGGGACCTCTCCAATTTCCTGGAAAATGAAAAAACAACATACTGTATCTCGATCTTCGGCTGAGGCAAAGTATCGATTTTTGGCCTCTATGACTTATGAATTGAAATGGCTCAAGGGTTTGTTAATCTCTCTTGGCATCCCTCACTCATCTCTTATGCGGATTTATTGTGATAGCCAGTCAGCTCTTCACCTTGCTCACAACCCTGTGTTTCATGAACGCACCAAGCACATCGAGGTTGAGTATCACTTTGTTCGTAATGAGATTCGTCATGGTATCATTCTTCCTCAATCTGTATCCTTGTCTCACCAACTAGTTGATATCCTTACTAAAGCTCTTGGCAAATGTTTGTTTGACGTCATTCTCTACAAGTTGGGCATTTCCAATCTTCATGCTCCAACTTGAAGGAAGGTATTAGAGTGAATATTTGGTGGCTGAAGTTTCAGCTATTTTATATATATTAATATATATTTATATTTGGTAATTAGGTAAATTTGGACTAAAGTTATGGAATTTTGGGGTATACATTATATTTATATAATATAGTAGGTTGCAATGAAAAGGATTGACAAAAACTTTTCCCTTTTTCTTCTTAATTTAACATATTAATTGTTGAAATATATGAAACTCGATCTCTAAATAATAGATAATGTCTTAACCAACAGTTACTAATAATACAACAATGAACCTTAATATTACAAGCCCAAAATACCTTTTTGGGTTCATTCCTTCTACACAACCCATTATTGCCTTGGACATCATTATTTTTTATTAGGAAGGCCCTCACACACAAGTAGAACTACAGCTAGTGCAATGGGCTAACATTGGATAGAGTCATGAGAGACTAAGAAGGGAAAACAGTTGATGAGCCTTTTGAGTTGGGACTTGGTTTCCCAACAATTGAATTGACCACCTTCTTCACGCTGTTCTTTAAAACACCACCTCTTTCCGGAATCATCCTCGGCGCCTCACTACCATTCCCATTATTTTGTTGCCTATCCATGCTTAATTTGTAACAATGTGCAAGACCGTACAAAGGTTGTTAATTGTTTGGACAATGAAAAAAACGACAAGTTTATTTTTATATGGAATGATTATGGATGGCACTTTTTTCAGGATATATATATATATATAGGTCTCAAGCTTTACGTCCGCCTGCCCGACATTTCTGTGTAGCTTCGAACATGCTCACAGGAAGATTGCAGAGAAAACCCAAAGAAAATTAGTCCTTGCTCACACATACCCCGCGCCAAAACATAAAATACATTATGCGAGAAAATAAATTAAGAAAGAGAAGAGAAACAATAAAACAAAGAGATATGTGTGGTTCGATTTTGATGCTTATGTCCCCGGATACAAAAGATTACAATGGTTACATCTTTCTCATTGAATTGTCTTATATAATGCATAAATCTCAATATATATTACAGAGACTGTCCTGGATTTTATTTTGATTTGATTCATTACTAGAATTCTATTTTAATTTCAATCAAATCTACATTGATTAATTTATAAAATCCCACTTTGATTACAATCAAACCTCCATAATTAAATTTCCATAATTGTGGTATTCTCTAACAACCTCCCTGAAAATGAACATAAATCACATAGTATTGTCATCTTGCTTAAAAGACTTGGAACAAATTCTCCCAAGAAAAAAAGCCAAAAATTAAATAAGAATTGAACTATGGCACAAAAAAAAAAAAAAAAACGAGAGAATATTGACTTGAGACCTGAATAAAAAAAATAACACATGAAAGTGTATGGTGCCAGTATACCATCAACAAGTGAAGCTTATCATGCAGTGGAGAGAGACAGAGATTGACTCAACAAATAAACTCAAATAAGCAAGTAAAACAAGCACACCCATTGTGATTGTTAATAGAATCCTACCATAGTTATAATGAAATTCATATAATTGCAAGGTTTTCTAACACTACAAAAGAAGGTAAATTTTTAACGAAAATTATTCTTTATATTCTTTACGATTTAATGAGAAGTTGATTGAAATGGGTGGTGTGATGCCAATTTTTTATTCCAATTTTGCAGGATCTTCGACTGAGTGGGGGCAAAACAATTATGTCAACGGGGGAGCTTTGTAAATTACCGTTAATATAAGAATATATTGAACTTTATGTTTTTTTTTTTTTTCACAACTTTATCCTAATTCTTAAATTAAAAAGTTAGCATTTGTAATTCTTTTTTTTTTTTTTTTTAACAAATTTAGCTCGTGGCATCTCCATCTAATGGAATCTGCTGGACTCCTATGCTGGCATGCTGACGTGTTGAGGTGGCCAACGTGGACGACACCTAACATGTCATTTAGGATTTATGTGGCCTAGATGGGCCTATTAGGTCTATTGGGCCAATTAAAAACTGAAACTAAAATCCAATTAGATTTAATAAAACTTCGAAATTAAAACTTTAATAATTAAAATTAGAAATCCCTAGTCCGTGACCCGAATAATTAAAAATTATAATTTACAGAAATTATCAATTAATAAAAGAATCCCCTCTTTCCCAGATGTATCCATTTCATCTGCAAAATAAACAAAAATACCGAGGAAGGAAGGACAAATGGGAATTGGGAATTGGACATCATCTAACCTAAACCTATTATCTAATTACTTCTCCAATACGTATTAATTATTACTGATTTCTAACTAAATTATCTGAAAAAATTCTCTCTCTCTCTCTCTCTCTCTCTCTCGTTTCTCTTTTCCCAGACCAAATTAAGATACCCCTTGAGAGGGGCGACAAAAGGAAATGATTGAAAAGAAAAAAAAAAAAAAAGCAAAATTCATCCAGCTCCCAACATCGATATTCCTTGTATAATAGAGTTTGATCAAGGTTGAAAGATAAATCAAAATAGAGCCATTTATGATTTATGGGAACTTGCCTACGGTCAAAACACAACATAAAAAAGGAAGATGATACTTCAATTTTCCAATCTTTATTTTGATACTTAATCGAATGTCTGGAAAGATAGAACTAAATTTGAGAATATGTGATCATTTTGGGTGACATTAAGGAGATAGGAAACTCTTTTCTTTCAAGATTCAGACCGCTGCACAATGGTGGATTTCTTGTTTTTCTTACTCCAAGTTATAGTCCACGAACAAAGATCATGAATCTTTCTGTTACTAAAAATAAGAGTAGAAACATAGTCGTTGCCTGTTGGTGATCATATCATGAGCAGCAAAAGCAGTGGTTGTAATGAAGGCTCCTTTTGATTTCTTCATTTGCCTCGGGATAGTGGTGGGCATGCTTGCATTTGCTGTTGTGCCTATGCACGCTTACGCTTTTTGGCTCACAGCTAATCCCTCTCCCTCCAGATTGCAAATCAGGAACCTCACGAATGTAGAGTCTAACAGCACAAACCCTTAAAGGGATGGCTTCAGGTCTGCCTCCATTTTCTTCAAAGTCCGCTAAGAGCACCCAATGAGCACATTGAGACTTCCCCGAGCTTGGCGCAGGAGGCACAGACAGGGTGTTGGTGGGTTCGGTGGTAATGCCCTTGGCTTCCTCGGCTATGAATATGGCTCTGCCGTGGTTGATTCCTCGCCCCATGGCAATTCGGCGGTAATGGCGGACTCGAATTCATACCACCTTTTTTTTTTTTTAATTTGATAATTTCTATTAATCAGGATTTTTAATTATTCAGACTAAGGATAAGGGCTTTCTAATTTTAATTATTAAAATTTTAAAATTTTAAGTTTAAGTCTTAATAAATATAATTGAGTTTGGCTTCCATTTTCAGATTGGCCTAATAAGCCCAGTAGGTTCATATAGGCTCACATAGATTTTATATGACATGTTAGGTGTTGTCTAGTAGACCAACTCATCATGTTAGAAAGATTTTATTAGATGGGGATTATGACAGAATATATTTATTAAAAAAATTCTATAAATATTAAAATATTACTTTTTAAAAGCCATGATAAATTTATACAAATTATTTTTATATATTAATTCTATAAGTAATTATTAATTGGCATATTAATTTGTATTTCCATTAATGTACCTTAATCATCTCATTCATCCAATGTTGCTTCTTGCTCTAGTAGTTGGTTTAATTTCTAACTTTTTTATTACACGTGCTTTTATTTTATTATTTTCTTTATCAAATTTTTTTAGAAAAGAATTAAATGTGCATGTAATATCAAGTGATATATAGTCTAAAAATTTATAACGACATCAAATAATTTTTAAATAATTTTTGACATTAAGAAGCAAAAAATAGCTAAAGTAGCAATAATGTAACCCAGTTCATCATAGATTTACCTAATTAGCAAATATTTTTAAATGATATAATTACTAGAAGACAATTAAGAGGTAAGGTGCATCGATACAAAGTGTCTAGATACATTTGGAAGAAAAATCATGAAAAAAATTCTTAAGTCTCTCATTATTAAGGTGCCTCTTAAGGAAAGAGAAAAATTATGTACTTAGAGAAATATACGAAGAAATATATGACAATCATGTTAAAATATGAGTTATGACTTTTAAACTTTTTAAAGCAAAGCTTTTAACGGCTTACAATTAGAAAAAAAAAAAAAACTCTTTAGAAATTTGTGAGAAAATGTAATACTTACTCTCAGTTTGCAAATCTATTTCAATTAGTTACCAATTAAGTCTTATTCTAGCACCATAACCATTTGCACAAAGAGGATTAAACTTAGTAGATCCTTTTTCTAAAACTATTAGCTATAAGAAATTTATGGTAATAATAGTTGACTACTTCACCAAATAAGTGAAAGTTGAATTGTTGTCAACCATAATTAAGACAAATATGAGAAAATTTGTTTAGAAGTTTATCATATGCAAATTTGGCATCTTGTAATTTTTCTTCATAGACAACAAAAAGTAGTTTAACAACACCAACTTCAAGAATTTTTTGTAACGAGTTAGGCATTCATTTGAAATTTGTAGTTGTCATACACTCTCAAACCAACAAGCAAGTAAAGGTCATGAATAGGCCTATCATTTAAGGCCTTAAAAAGAGATTGAGCAAATTTAAAGGGTGGTAGACAAACAAGTTATCCAGCATTTTGTGGGTGTACTACACCACTCTAAAAATGACCATAGGTAAAACCCCTTTTGCCTTTTGCCTTGGCATAACAATGGTGTCTATGGAATTGGCAGAGCCAAGTTACTACTTTAAGAGCTTTCAAAAAGATGTCAATAGTAAGGAGTTGTACACTGATCTCAATCTTTTAGAGGATCTCAAGAAATAAGTTTTTATGAATACCATAACTTATCAATAGAAGATAGTTCAGTACCACAATAAGCATGTCAAAAAATACTTGTTTAATAAAGGTGACTTCATCTTACAAAAATGGGAAGCAACTAAGAATGACAATGGAACTAGCAAGTCGGTGCCTAATTGGGAGGGCCTATATAAAGTATAAGAAATCATCCAACTCGATAGCTCTAAGCTTAACCAACTAAATGGATCCTTAATCTTAATGGTATGGAACTTAAGTATTATGAAATTTTATTTCTAATATCATTTTATATTTTGTTTTCTTTTAATCAAAGATAAATGTACGCCATCAAATTATATGATATTAATAAAAAAAAAGTTCTACTATAAAAATGTCTTATGGTTAATAAACTATTGAAATGAAAAGCGTTTTAGGTTCACTCTTTACTAATAAACTCCTTAAGTCAATGTTTTACAACTTAAGGGACTTGCATGAGTTCTTGGATTACTAAAATCAAAAAATAGCTAAAGGTTGGTCTTTAATAATAAGTCCTTTAAGTTAATACTTTATAGTCTAATGAACTTGTATAAACCCTTAAATTATTAAAACTAAAAAATGGTTAAAAGCTACTGTATACTAATAAGTCCTTTGAATTAGTACTCTATAGTTTACAAGACTTACATGAGCTCTAAAATTATAAAGACAAAAAAATGGTTACCTTTTGAATTAATGGTTTATGACCTAAAGGACCCATATGAGCTTTTAGAGTATTAAAACCAAAAGATAGTTGAAGACTACATCTATTAATAAGTCATTCAAGTTAATGTTCTACAATCCAGAGGACTAGTATAAACCCTTAGTGTACTCAAACCAAAAAATAGTTAAAAAATGATCCATATTAATAAGTCTTACATGTTAATGCTCTATAACCTAAAGGACCTATATAAGCTCTTAGAGTATTAAAATAAAAAAATTGTTAATAGTTGACCCTTATAGATAAGTTTGTTAAGTCAATGGTTTATGATTAGCATGAGTCCTCAAAGTACAAAAACTAAGAAATGGTTAAAAGCTAACCCCAACTAATAGGCCTTTTAAATTAATATTTTACATCCTAAGTAACTTAAATGAGCCTTCAGAATAACAAAGCTGAAAAAGTGGTTACTCTAAGTAACTTCATAAGACAAATAAATGGTTTATAATTAGCATGAGTCCTCAAAGTACAAAAACTAAGAAATGGTTAAAGGCTAACCCCAACTAATAGGCCTTTTAAATTAATATTTTGCATCCTAAGTAACTTGCATGAGCCCTCAGAATAACAAAGCTAAAAAAGTTGTTATTATAAGTAACTTCATAAGACAAATAAGTGTAAACTTGAAATAGTGCAACTTATGCTCCACCCAATCATTATGTTCTTAAACAAGCTATAAATAACATAAAAAGGAACACACTTGGTGACTTAAAAGCATGGAAAGCTAAAAAAAAAATTCATATCATCATGTAAAAATAAACATGATGCATGCTTTGATTTTTAATGCATAGGGAAAGTACAATTAATAACTTGCCATTAAAAGCGTAGGAAAGAAAAATACAAGTAACCCATAGTTAAGCGTGCAAAAAGCCACATACAAATATGTTATGACTTCCTACAAAAATGTTTCAATCCCTTAAGGAATGCCTATGCCCAAGAGAGATCTACTAAAAAAAGTAGATGGTGAAGAAATATCAAATATTTTTAGGTCTTTCAATGATAGCCCCCTAACCCTAACCTAAGGAATATTAATACTCCCAGCTCGATAAGTTGCTTTTTTTAGATGAGAACTAACTTGTCACAATAATTCCAAATCTAAGCCTTTGAAGAAATCAAATGCCTCAAATCTAAATGGTGTCCATACTACTAAGGTTTATACATGTTTGCTGAAATAACAAGGCTAAACCTCTTTTAACAACATAAGGCATATAATTTTCTTCAAGGCAATAATTTCTTGATGTTATGGTTGGTAGAACAATTTACATAAGGAGAGCCAACATGTTTCTTAACATATGGTTGTTTCGAAATCTTACAAATGTCCAACCATAAGCCATTTAAGTAACCATAATGTCAAGAAACACATTACTTCCTTTACAAAATGAATATGGAGAATGTCAACAAATAAACACCATGTTCTTAAAAGAAAAAAAAAAGCATAGTAGGTTGCAAGGAAAAATTATTATGTTTTCTATGCAAAAAGGAACAAAAAAAAGCCTTAAAGAGGAATTCTTGGAAAGAAAGATAAACACCTAAACCCTCTTAATTAACTTACATTAAATGTAGCATAACCACCTTGGCTAGTTAAGGAGGAATGATTAAAATATAACATTAAAAGCATATTATCAAAAACTATAATAATACAAAAGCTAATGAGAGATATGAAAAATTGATTTTGTTTGAAAGGGACCACCTTAATTAGAGACAACAGTAAGAAATACAAGAGTATAAAAGTATAAAAAATAAAAAAATAAAAACAAAGTAGTATAGACATAAAGACAAATAAGTTATAACTCAAAAGGACAAAGTTCTTTATCAAAAAAGGCCAAGTTAAAAGGACAAGTTACAGGGTCTTGATAATCTAATGAAATGACATCTTTTTTTTTTTAAAAAAAAAAAGGATACCTAAGGCAAGGAGGTGACAACCTATTCTCTTTGATAATTTGTAAACATTTTAACAAGTCCTTATAACATCAGTGATACAAAAAATTGCCCAATATGGTAGCCCTCTTATTAGTGTCTTCAATAAAGATAAAATCACCTTTTGTCTAATTTATCCTCTATAATAATTCCTTGTTATGCTTGCTAATAGCCTCCAAACTAGCCCTAAGATGAACCAACTTAGTCTTGGTCTTAAAATCTTACTTAATAAAGTTTTCTTTTAAGGGCCATCAAAATGCTTTTTCCTCATCTAATTTTTTCTCTAAATCCTTAACCAAAACTACTGTTGATCTTTTTCATAAGTAATGTTGAATGCCTTATAAAGATTACTCAATACGATCCCAAGAATGAGAACATAACACCTTATACCTAAAACTAATAAGGTTGTCATAAAGCACTAAGAGTTGGGAACTAACTAGGATAGGGTTATTCCTATCAACCCAAAACACTATTATATTGCATAAGGTAAAAGAAAGGTTAATCATCATTCAAATGCTTCATATATAAGGTAATATGGCTTAAAGGTAGATAACAAGCTCTCTCCCTAAAATAAGGAGTGAATAACTTAATCTCCTTAAAAAGCCAATAAAGGTGTCTTACAAAATATCTATCAAATGAACTTTATGAAGTTATAGAGGCAAAGTTGTAATACATAAAATGTAAATATTATGTAGTTTACAACATTGGGGTTAGCCCTTTTGTGACAAATTGACTAATGTTCTAAAAAACTATAATTATGGTAAGAAAAAGATGGATAAAGATTATCTCAATAAAGAACCATCATTTCTGCAAACTATTTGATAAAGGTCTAAAAAGTACAAAAAGTTAGAAAACCTCATAAAGAATAACATAAATGCTTTTAGAGATTAGCAGAAATAAGAAATACTAGGCCCTCAATGGTTTTATCCTTATATAAAAAATTCTAATTAATGGAAACATGATAAATGATGATTATTAATGAATGTAAAAATGGTTATAGTAAAAAATTAAAGTAATATGGTAATTAGCCCAAAAATTATGAAATGATAAGAAATGATCATAATAATAATAAAAAAAAGCATAATGATCCAGAATATACTTAAAAGCATGAAATGACATACCTTTATAACATAAAATCAAAAGGTAATAAAAAAGAATTCATACTCAAAATAAATTATATATATAACCATTTGCAAAATTACATGAAAAGTAAAACAACACAAAAGGCTTACAAAAAGAGGAAAAATACAATGTAAACTTATTTTATAACACCCTAAAAATTGCTCTTAGTGTTAAATTACAAGGTGGAGTCAATCAAGTCACTTCCTTGCTGATTGGTCATGTCCCACTCAAGATGTGTTATAAGAATCTTCTCTTGCTAAGGATCAAAACTCTTAGTGATAGCTTGAAAAAGAGCTACAACAAACAATTAAACATTCTCACAATTAATCACCTTTAAATTCATAAACAAGCTTTCCTAAGCAACTTACAACTTTCTTATCTAACTCTTTTGCTCTTTTATCCATTATAACAATCCTCTATTCCCACATGGCCACCTTCGTTAGCAGTTACTCCTAATCCTCCATCATCTTTACAATAATCTTGTCCATGCCCTTACAAATGAATCCTTAAATGAATCACTTACTTAGCTACTTGTCATCATTCGACATTAAAGATTTATGCTTCTTTCAATAGGAAACGTTAGCCTTAGTTGTGGCCTTCTTACTTTTTTAAGAAGAATTTTAGTGGAAGGATGAGTTCTTAAAATGGCTTAAGAGGCAAATTGATTGGGATTGAAGGCACTCATTAAGGTTAAGCCTCCCTCCATAACAATTTAAGATCTAGATGTAACTTGATTTTTTAAATACATCTTATAGATAAAAATGTCCTTAGGAATTGGACTTAAAATAACTCTTATAAATGTCTTACAGATATTTATCTCTTGAAGGCACTTCACAACATTATACTCCAAAGAGTTAAGGGTAGATCGATTGTCAAACTTAGCCTCACTATTTTAAACCAACAAGTAGAGGATGTAGCCTAGGTCTTTAACATAAATAAATTGAGTTTGATACTTCACCCTGTTCTTAGTTTTCCTTAAATTTGATACATTCCTTAGCAAAATGAAAGGTATTGGATAAACCCATACATCTTTCCTAAAGTTTTTAAAGTCATGTATGTACAATAGGATATGTGTGTGATGGAAAGTCGAAGATCCTACGTTACACCTTTTATGAGGGACAAATTGCTCTAACCATTAAGAAGTTGGCATATGATGATTTACTAATATTGTAGATATTTCTAAAAAACTCCAAAAATAAGCAAAAAGAGCCTTATCTCTAGCTAAATAACAAAATAATGGTGTAGTAAAAAGTAGCCCAACATATTCTCTTGTCTTTATAAGGATGAATAATGTGATTCCTCTCAAAGTCAACTTGGTCTCAATAGTTGTAATAAGGGGTAAAAAAACTTGTGGGGGCTTATTGCTCTTTTTCTCATCACTATAGCATGACAAGTTGTAAGGAGGCATAAATGTTTAAACCTCAACATGTTTTGCCTCTAATGCTTTCATAGGGTTGGCAAGTTCATATTGAGAGCTATCTTCCTGACCTCTCTTCCTGACACATCCCTCAATTCAAAGGACCTTTTCCTTGATGAACATTCTTAAAAAGAGTTACTTCCATTTGAGGCTATTGTTTTTCCTTAAAATTACATAAGTTCTTGATCTAATTATAATAGTAATGGAAGAAAGAAAGAATAAATGACAAAACAAAAATTAAAGTGAGAAAAGGTTTAGAAATTTTTTAGGATGAGAAAGTAAAAATGCACATGCCTTTTAAATAGAAAAGTCTCGTCTACATGATGAAGAGGTGTCAGCTTAAAAGGTGGTACTTGAGAAAAAGAGCAAGTGAACTAGCTAAAAATTATTCAAACAAATACCAAATAAGCGAATGACATATAACCCTCGTTTTCTCGCAAAGCCAAGGCTTAAAGGGGTAGCAAGTGATTAGGACAACATAACATAGGATAAGCCCTTTACAATGTCTAAATCTTTCTACATCTTTTTGGTTAAGACTACACCTTTTTAAGTTTTTATTTAAAGACTATACCTTTTATTTCCATTTTAATTTAATGATTGTTTTTGGATAGAAAAGAGCTTGATTGTTAAATATGTATATTGACCTAACAATACAAATTTTACCAAAAAATAAAAAAATTAAGTAAAGATGGAATGTGCATATATGGGTTTAAACCCCTCCCCACTCTATAATGAAAACCTTAAATTAAAGAAGGAAATCTTAGATAGGTTAACCCTAATTTTGCACGAAAACACCAAATTGATTAACTTTCTTTAGCCCTTTATCAATATTTTTTCCTCTACAAAATGATGATCAATTAAATAATGCTCTTTTTTAAAAAGAAATCACTTATTCTCACCTTTACCCCTCAAAATTGATCTTAATATTCTCTCTAAAAAGAAATCAGCTTTTTCTATATTTCTGTTATGCATCTTTTTTGCCTCATTTTTGGAAATGGTCTAATTATTAGGCATTTGCTTTGTCATTAAAGAGGTTGCTTGATTTATTTTTTTATTTTTTGTGTTTGTTACCTTTATTAGATATGTTAAGGTTTATAGGTCTTCTTGCAAAGGTTATCTATGACTTGTTATATTGTCATATATTTGTTTTTATGTTGTTTATGATGTTTTTTAAAATGTTTGTTACTTGTTTATTTATTTCTTGTAGACTCAATATGTTAACTTTAGTACTCTTATTACTCTTTTGCAAAATAAGAAGTTACAATAGCTGAGATTAAGGGTCTATATATTTATTACTTACAAAAAAAAAAAACAAAGAAAGAAAATTGTTTGGTATTACTATTACTATCTTTTATGCTAATGACTTATGAAGTCATGTTTTTGTGTCTTTATTAACCCTACCTAAAATATGTTGTTTGTTTTTTTTTTTTTTATCAAATAATGGGTGAATGTAATAAAAGAATGTTTATATATTATGGTAGAGTTTTGAAAACTAAGCTTTACACATAATGTGAAGGTGAAGTGTTAAGATAGATGGATTTTGTTATTAGGATATCTAGTGTATAGTAATAAAGGACATAGACTATCTTAGTTTTAAGAAAATCTATTATAAGGTTCTTAGAGAGACATTGGATAAGGAATTAAAGGAAATCATAAATATTGATAGATTAATTAGAGAATTAATTGACCTTTTCTTAAAGTATAAAGAGCTTGATGTTTATGTTATGCATAATAATAAAGATGAGGATCGTGTGATGGAGATTGATGGGGAAAGTATGTGTGGTGTAGGTAATAAAGGTTACAATAATGTAGATAAAGGAAAAAAGAGAGAAAAAAAATGAAAGGCAACTAAGGGTAAATGGCAAAAGTATGTGTAGTGGAGTGGTAAAGAATATCAGAAAATAAATGATGGAATAAAGGGAGAAAAAAAAATGAAAAGTAGCAAAGGCAAATAGATAAGGGAAATTATGGGCAGTAAAGGTAATGGAATACTAAAAAATGCATATAATGGAATTAAACAACAAAAAAAAAATGAAAAACAACAAGGAAAAGGACCATTAACTCAATTAAATAACATTGATTATAATGATGATAATGATGATGTGTTAAGTAGTATTGATTTGAATAATTTTATTGAAGTAAAAGTAATTAGTATGAATTATGGAAAAACCAATAAGAATTAAGAAAGTGATGATTCAGATTATAAATAGTATGTAAAAAGCAAAGCTAAATTAAACATGCTAACTGATGATGGTGGTACCAAGTTGAAAGAGGCTAAAGAAGATATTAAGAGATTTAACATGGGAAAATTCAATAGGGCTGATACAGTTATCAATGATGTTAAATTTAAAAGCCAAGGTAATAAAGATTCTCAAGATAAATGATGGGCAGGATTATGAAGCATACAAGTAAAAAGATGTAGTTAAGGCAAATGAATATGAAACAATAATCTAGACACTTTAGACTATACAAGTTTTGAATTCAATGATGGTGAAGACAAAGATCTTATAGTAAGGAGAAAAAGAAAATATTAAATGCATAACACACGACAAGAAAGTCTAAGTTTAAAGTGTTAATGATTTTTTGAAGATTTAGAGCAATTTAAAGGGGCTTTTTTAAAGTAGTTATTAAAGGAGAAGATTGAGTTTAAATAGACACCAAAAAAAAAACAAGGAATTTGTAAGAAAAAGTGTAAAAAGTCATCATGTCCTCAGAAGATAATTGCTTGATTTATCAAAGAGCTAACTTTTACTTAAGTGAAGACATTAATTAGCACATATCATTGCAATCTAGTATTCAAGAATGTTGGGATTCCTTCACGTTAGTTGGCAAAAAACTACTCCAAAATTTAACTTATATCTACAAATTGACCTTAAAAGAATTAAAAGACATGGTAAGAAGACAATTGCAGTTAATAGTGGGCTTTTCTAGGTTACACAGGTCAAGAAATATAGTTATACAAAATATGCAAGGAGATGCTAAAAAGCCAAACTATGAGATTACAAAGCTAAAATTGAAATGAGTATTCCAGACACAAAAGTAGATCTCATACCGATTAAGCCTGCACCTAAAATGGAGTTGCCAAAATTTGATCAAATGTATTTCACATTTCATTGCTATAACAAAGGATTTTTGGCAAATTGTAGAATGCTAATTGAAGTTATTAGATGTTTCTTAGGAGTGGTTAAAGCAGAGATTCTAACTACAGTTGGTAGGGATGAGAATGATCAAATCTTCCTAATTTCATGGGTTGTTTTTTTGACTAAAAGTACAAACATTCGGAGTTGGTTCTTCGAGTTATTAAAATTATATTTGGGCATCATTAATATACCAGGGTGGGAAACAATGACAGTGTAGCAAAAAATATGACTAAATTTGAAAATTTTCCATCTTGTCTCAACTTAACATAATTTATATTGGTTGTTTAATTTATTTAATTTAATTTTTCATTTGGGGTTTTATTTTTTTCATTTAGGCGCAAATTCTAACGTCGTGAAGAATCAATTAAGTTCTGTTTTTGTTCATTTTCTGAGTATTTTTTTTATATGTTATTTTAGTCTAGTTTTCAGCCTTAAATTTTTCAAACATTATGCCTTCGATTTCTTCTTAATCATGCAACTTTGTGAGGAGCATTTTCAAATTCTATGCCATTTAAGACAGATAATTTTCTGATTGGGCCATGTTTCTTTCCTAGACTGGCATTAATTGACCCAAGGATAATGCTAATCATCCCGATTAAAGAGTACTTGAATTACAACTGATGCGGACAACAATCTGTTATTCCCTTCCTCTTCCCCTGTCTCTGTCGTTGTCTCTCGCTCTCTCTCTCTCTCTGTTTGTTCCTCTCCTCGGCTCACACGAGAACAGTCGATCTCCTCAAGGCCAATGGCTGCATCTTTCCACCCTTCTGATCCTCACCGTCCTCTCCAGGCACCAATTCAATGTCTCTGTTTCCTTTTCCTTTTACCCTTTTTTTTTTTGGCTAAATTTTCTATTTCATTTTTCTTGTTTTCATTATATTCTGTAGGAAATTTTGACTAGAAAGTTTGTCGAAGGAAATTATATTTGCTATCTGATCTATTTATCTTACGTTTCTCTGATTTCTTTGAACTTAGATTTGGTACGTTTGCTCTACCACATGTAAAGGTCTCTTCTTTTGATATACGTGCAAAAGAAGGAAAATGGGGTTTCCTTGATTTCTTTTCTCGGGTTGGTTGTAATCTGCCCTTTTTTGTTTTTTTTTGGGGGGGGTCTGTGTTGGATTCTTGCAATCTATGTCTGTAGTATGCTGCATGGAGGGCCTGTCTCCCTTTCGCGTCAATGTCACGGTGGCCTTATGCAATTCTTATACTCACATCGGTTGCTTTTCAAGACGGGCTTTTGGTTCTTTTCTGGAAAACCTACAGGCAAGTTGGTGTACTTTTGCTTGCTTTCTGCTGACCTTATTTTGTTGGTGAACAGATCGTTGTCCGTCAACTGTAATTCCCGTGAGTCAGTAACTTTTGGAACTCTTTAATCGAGATGATTGGCATTATCCTTGGCCGAAAATGTGAGTTTCATATTCAATTAAGTTACGGATATCCGGTTGACGCCGGTTTCAGCTGCCGGTTCCAAAATCATCTTTCAGCTGCCGGTTTTGCAGTCTCAAAGTTTCACAAACTCACACTAGCGAACAACTAGCGTAGGTATCAGCAGCAGCTCAGAGTTTGGAGGTAACTAGTTAGGCTTTTACTTGGAATAATCAGTGACCAAAACCCTGCACTGACAATCCAAAACGGAAAAATAAAAAAAAAAAAGAAGAAGAAAAAAAGTAGACTTGAAGTGCTTCTATTCCTTGTGAAATCCAGTCAAAACCATTCTACTACAAAGAATAGAAGTATCGAAATTGTATCACTGAATGTTGTAGTTTAATGGTAAAGAATTTTTGTTTCGTTGTCATGTTAAAAATTATTGATTCGATTTTTCGTCAAAATTTTCGATAAGACTATACATATGCGCATGAAATACAAATCGAAACTGTGCCGTCGAAGAGAAATTTGCATTCATTTTTTGATCACTTTAAAATATATGTTGTCTAAGAACGAAATTGATTAAAGCAAGTAAGATATATACTTTCTTTCTTTTCTTCTTTTCGCATGATAATCGTGAGCCTCGAGTCTTTGACCTGGGATCTCTCACACAGCGCAGGCAAAAGTAAACCTTCAGTCAGTTGACCAGCGAGCGTGATGATGAGATTCATTCAAATGGTGGTTATTTCCAATGGCGAGGTTGTGTGAATCTCTGGACGATGACAGGCTTGAACAAATGTCATTTGTTTTTGCTTCAGGCTACTTCCATCCTTTTAGGCAATCCGCAAGCTCAAGCAGTTGCACCACTGCATTAACTTGAGAAAGAAAATGTTGGTAATTGTCACCCTTTTCAGTAGTCGACCATTAACGCCCTTTAAAAATTTCAACCATACATCTGAAAACCCCATTCCTGCCAATCTGAATCAACCATGAAACTTGAAATTGAAAGGGTAAAAATGGAAATTGAGGAGGAGAAAAGGTGATAAAATTTACACATCAATGAACTCTACAAGGCCTCGTTGAAAAATGGGTCAAAAAGAAAGCAGAATACATTTATGAAGGCCGCTTAATGTACTAACTCAAATGCTGGAATGCTCTTCTCTAGGCAAGCTCTGGATCGTATCTGACCATCGTCCAGGAGAATGGTCACTACTATTGGATGAAACTTGTGCCTCCGCCCTTGCATCTCTTATCATCTTCAGAACTTCCCTCATTGATGGCCGGTTATCTGGTGTGAGCGAGACACAAGCCATAGCAATGTTTACAAGGGCCTGAAGTTTCTCTTCTGCAGCCTCATTGCCTGAGGCAGGCTCATCCCCTGACTCTGTCTCTTCCTCGCGTACTGACCTCACCCACCGAGGAATATCTGATCCATGTTCCTGAACAAGATCTTGGAATGGAGTTTTTCCAGTAAGAAGTTCCAAAAGGAGCACACCAAAGCTGTAGACATCAGATTGTTGGGTGGGTGGTTTTCGAGTGTCACGGCTTTCAGGGGCTCGGTAGAAGAGAGAAGTAGCACTCGGTTCGTCCAGCGAGTCTGGATCTCGGAATGCTGTCAGGCCATAATCTGTTAGGCAGGACTCAAATTCAGGGCCTAAAAGAACATTGGAGGATTTCAAATTTCCGTGGGTTAAGCCAGGGTTCTGGTGTATATAGAGCAGCCCGGTTGCCAAGTCCTCGGCTATTTTCAGGCAGGAAGTCCAGTGAAGTGGCTTTCCGCCACCTGAAGTTCTTGTCCCTGCAAAGATTTAAAAAGAATGTTACAAAGCACCAGATTCAGGCAGCAAAGTTGTGCTAGTTGTCCTGTTAACCTAGGCCCAGATTTTAAGACACAGCATATTTATCGTGGCAACCAACAAGAGAAGAGACAACATTTAAATTGATGAATTCTATGATGAAACATGATGTCTTATATCAATTCTCATACACTACATTTTACAACAATAGATACTGTCCATCCTTAAATCCAGTCAAGAGCTGCCAGTGTCATCTTTCAATGATCAGAGGTGTGCAAAATATGCATTCAGACACAGAGCTTGGAAAATAATACGTTTTGTCTTCTGGAGCTTGGTAAGAAAGGGATTCAGGTAAACAAAGAGATGGAATTTGACGTCTAGAACAAGGGAAACCCATTTGCACTCTAAGTGACGAATGCAATCTGGTAATTGGACAAGATGCAATCCCCAATCAAGCCAATCTTGGACAGGTAGCTGTTAAATGTAGTGTTACTAATCAAGCTGATGTTTTAACTGTGCCAACCCTGAGCTTTGGCAGATGTACTTGCTATATATTCATGTGTGATTGCAAGAACACAAGATAAAGAATCAGTAACAGCCGATTGAAGGGGACAAATATTCTAAGCATCATCACAAAAACAGAAATCAACCATGAGAAAACACTATTAGATTCATTACATAGTCATTGCTAACTAAATAAATATGATGGACTGTTAGGTATCCTCAATTTTTATTTGCCTTTCATAGCCACGACTTTTACCATTCTAAACCTCCTCCATATTGGGCATTCACATCTGTGCAGGTGCATCGGGGTTAACAATAACTAGTAATCCTTTGGCCAATTAAATGAAGCAGGACAAATTATAATGCTCTCAACCACCGTGAAGCAAAGTCCCCTTAAACATGAAGGCTTCACTTTCTTCTTCCTTCTTGTCCTGAAGGTTCTTTATTTACAGCATCACTTTCTTTCAATTCATGTGTTAAACATGAACATTTCTATGCAATATGCATTATACTGTGACACAAAACTTTGTGCCTTCACTCTCTCTCAATCTTGCCAGCTGTAAGTCAATAGCATCCCAAAAACTTTTGATGCAAAGACTGGATTGCCTTGATTAAGAGTATCAAGTCCAAGTAAATATCAAGGTTGGACTGAGCTGTTCTCTGGCAATTTTTTTTCAATAACTACAGTGAAGAGTAGATGATTTTGCAAGGCACAATAATCTACAGGGTAAACCCACAAGAGGCATAAAGACACTCTTCATGTTACTGACCAGGTGTGTCTCAGTAATCCACACTGATAATAGTGGTAGAAGATATGTAATACATGTTGTATCAGCTTGTCCATGCCTCTCGGCTCTCGGTTATGTTAATGGTAGGTCAGCACGCTTTTAAACACTTCTGTAGGAATCAGCCTCCCCGAAACTCTCCACACTGTCTTCTCAAGAAAGGAAGAAAGACATCCAAATTTTAACCTCTAACCACGTACACTAAAAGACAATCAACAGTTCTCAGTAACACTAACCCCATTGCTTACTTCAAATGAATATTTCACACACCGATTGCACACAACATCCATCCATTTTTTTGTGGAACAGAGCTTTGAACGAACTCTGAAATTCAAGATACTAGAATCGGAATGGAATGAAGCAATGCAAAAGATGAAAATTTTCACCATATTCACCACAAACAATTGGAACCACAACTGGAAATTACAATTTTCAGTTACAATTGCATGATATTCATATTTCCGGTATTAAAGCAAACAAGTTAGGATTATGTGATATTCTGACCTCAGCAATTTAAGCGATTTATGCGAATTATTGTAACAATTTTTTATCTAATAGCGATAGAACATTATTATGTTAGGCCTGAGATCTAAAGGCATTAAGTCAACTAGGCTGGGGCTCCTAGGGTCCAATCCACCCGATCCCACATTGATACCTTGGAACGGCAAATAAAGAATCTCTCTCTCCAATTATTTCTCTAACCTATTTCTTTTTGACTTTCATTGGCTTAAACATCGAGATATTATCATCAGGTTCCAACCCGACACAGGAGCCATATCCTTATGATTTAGGACTAGATGAAACCATGATGTAGTCCATAATTTAGAGATTTACGTGTGAATTGTTAACATGGTCTCGGTTACAAAAATTTCTCTTTGAAGGGACAATCAATACAAGATAAAAGCTTTTTTTTTTTTGAAGGATTCGGGACCCAAAGCTCCTAACTCGTTGTGTGGCACTTGTTTCAACTTTTTTTTGTTTCGATCTTCCTCTACCAACCTCTGTCAACCTCTTTTGAGACGTTAAAAACGAAGCTCTATCAACAGATTTTGAAAGAGACTCTTCGAGGGATGCCAAAAAAGTCGAACAAAAGGCACGTTTTTCTGAGTAACTTTCTCCTTCCCTCTGTTTCACGCTTGCCCTCTTAAAAACGTGAACATTATTCACGGAGACCAAGAAACAAGGGGCGGTCCACAGCCAACCATCGTTCCAATCTCCAGATGTGCACTTCGCCCTTTGACCAACAGTAACACAGACTGACTTCAAACTATACATCATCATGAGATGCTTTACTGCAATTTTGCCTTTTTCTTGTTTTTCTTTTCTTTTTTTTTTAATTTGTCTAGTAGATCCAACTGGGGTTTCTTTTTTCTTTCCTTTTCCCCTTATACATATTTGCCTATTAATTACAGAAGAACAATATAAGGACATTTATAGATCACATCTACACAATTTTTACCCATAAATTATGTAAGGGATTTTAATTTTGAATATTTTTTTTTTCATAGAAAAAAAATGTGCGCCAACTTTTTATCATAAGCACTCTTTTCAATCTTTCAATCACCTCACCTACCATGAGACCCTACATACTTTAAAAATGCAGGGGTGTACGATAATGCCTATAATTGAATGCGGACAGGATGGGCACATGGTCTGGTGTTCATCGATGGGAGCATGCTGCCCCATTGCACTTTTGTCTCAACCAGTCCAGCTCCCTCGGCACATTCCCAGAAGTTCATCAGCTAAACTGAATCACCCACGCGACATGACGATCTTGACTACTATTTCGTTGTATTATTATTTGTCTTCAAATATATAATAGTTTTACAAATATACACTATTGGGGTGTAATGCTCCTGTCTCATATAGTAGGTCAAAGTTTAATCAGTGCTCGGTGTATCAATTTAAAATCTCTTTCTTTTCTTTTTTTTTTTTTTTTGTAATGTCATCTTTTATTTTACACAAAATTAACATTTTATTAATTAGCACATTAAAAAAAGATTATCATTTGGCATTCCTTTTACTAGTCAAAAGCACATATTTCTGCATGATTATAACTCTCCGAATTACTCCTCTGCACCCAGATTTCACTTTTTCTGTCAATATGGTCAGTTTGTGTTTGTTTTTTCTTCCATGAAATGGCGTGCGATGTTAATTTTAATCGTTTGATTATCAATCACATCCAACCAATTATTCTACCGTGCTATCTCAATTCTCAACCAACCAAAACCAAATTGCGGTGGTGGCATTGTGTTAATGAAAGTAATAATAAAACCAAACAAAATCAACCACGAAGTAAATAAATAAAATATAAGGAGAGGGAGGGAGAGGGGTTTTCACAGGCATACCGTGTAAGAGAGAGAAAAGGCTGCCGTTGGGGAAGTAATCATAGACAAGAAGCCGTTCCTCCTTGGCCTGGAAGTAAGCCCTGAGTGGGACCAGGTTTGGATGCCTCAGCCTTCCGAGCAGCTCCATGTGTCTCCTAAATTCCTCCAGCCTCGGATAACTTGCATCCTTCAGCCTTTTAACGGTGACGATGTACCCAGACTCCATCACAGCTTTATAGGTGCTCCCCACCGTACCTCTCCCCAGAGTTTCGGCGGATGCCTTCAATAGATCTTCCAAGCTGTAGCACATCTGCTGATCCCCTGAACCCAAGAACACCAGAGTCCCCAATCCCTCACTTTCCCATGAAAACCCACCTTGTTTTCTCCCAGAATTACCGCTTATGCCACTGTTGGTGCCCCCCGGATCCAGGAAAGCCGCTCCGCCTATCTGATCTATCAGCCGCAGATGATCGAACGGCTGAGGCTTTACTTCTTCCTTCACCAGGTGGGCCAACAACCCCACCCACTTTCCTGCCACGCTGCTTTTTCTTGCGAACCAAACATACCAACAGCACACAAGCCAAAAGAATCAAGACCCCACCCGCAGTTGGCGCGACAATTTTCACTAACTTGGCCCTAGATAGCTTGGACTTGGACTTGGAGGACGTTGTTGGCCCTGTCTGATAAGTGGGACTCAATGAAGGTCCCTGCTGACCCGTGTTCTTGCAAGGATTTTGCACTTGCTCGCCGCAGAGATCAATGTTTCCGGTAAACGACGACCTGTTGAACCGAACCAATGCCGGGGACGCCGGAATCTGGCCGGAGAGCTTGTTGTTAGACACATTGAAGTGTCTTAGACTGGCTTGGTTTAGAGGAGGGATTGATCCTGTCAACGAGTTGTCTTGCAGGTAGAGAACATAGAGCCGTCGGAGTACGAGGAGTGACATTGGGATTGGACCTGAGATATGGTTAGCGGACAAAACTATGACTTTCAGACGATGTAGTCCTGTAATGGATGCTGGGAAACCGCCGGAGAAATTGTTGATGTTGAGGAAAAGAGATTTGAGATTGACGAGGCCGGAGAGATCGGGGATTTGGCCGGAGATTGAGTTTCCTTTGAAGCTTAAGACTCGGATTTGATCCAACTGGTTCAGGCCTTCGCCGTCTATGATGCCGCTCAGGTTCAGATGCTCCACCACAAGCTTTGAGACCCTTCCATTCAGGCACTCCTGGACCCCTTGCCATTTGCACACATCGGCTCCTTGTGGCCACGGCAGCGAGTTCAAAGGATCAACGGATGATTTCAGGGTCAGCAAGGCCTCGGCATCGCCTGATCTAACCGGAGAAATGAGAGAGATGGCATTGACGCAGAACAGAAGAAATGACACGAAAAAATGGCACCTTGAACTTGAACTTGAACTTGGAATAACCTGCAATTTCATCCTCCAAGAAAAGATAAAAAAAAAAACCAAATCTTTGGAGGGCCAGAAATTGTTACAGAATGAAAAGGGTGAATAAAAAGAGCAAAAGAGTGGGTCTTTCAAATCATGGATTTTGTAGTAGAAATAATGTTGATATGATTGGATTTTGATTTTTGGGATCCAGTTTTGCATAAATTTGTGGCACTACAAGCTCCAAAGCAGGGGAATCTCCATGCGTAAATCTCTGGAAGACCACTGCCCAAAAGGGCCAAACCCACTTTATATGTCCAAAGCCCTGTCTATTCGTTTCCTTGTCTTTGGCGCTTCTCAACACCAATCGCTTTCAAAGCCTTTCAAATCCCCGCATCAACCATTTTGCCCACACGAAGGCATCACAATGCAAAGACATCTGAATCAATTAGTCTGAAGCACACATACCCAAAATACACACACCAAAAAGAAAAAAAAAAAAAAAAAAACCCCCAAATTTCATTCCCTTTCCGTGATCAATATTTTTTTTCTTCTCTTTTTTTTTTTCTTTCCCTGCCCTCTCTAGCTGAAAAATTAAATTTTCTATAATGCTAGGCACCAAAGGAGGCTAATCTACTCACTCAACTGGACTCAAAGAGGTAGATGGAGAACCATTAAAGGCCAAAGATAGAAAACCCATTTTGCCACTGGTAACTGCCACTGGCACCGGCATCGTTTCTCCAACCCTTTGCTCGCAAAACTCACGGATTTCACTGTATCCCCATCACGTGAACCCACCTCAGAACTTGCAGGAAGAGAAAAATTAAAAAAATGTTTATTTTCTCCTTTCCATGATTTTTTTATATTCTCAGGCTGCAGGCATTATTGATGAAGATAAATTTACCAGTATTGATCTCTTTCATTGTTTCCATTTTTTAATTTCTTGGGCTGTTCAATGCTCTCAAATTTTCGTTTTTTTCCCCCAACACTGCCGCTGCCTGTGAAACTTTTGACTACATCATTACACTGTACATGGGAGCCAATTAATACTCCATCACTGTGGTGGATCGCCAGCAGCTGCTTCATCCATGATAACCCTCTTGACCTAAGCTTCAACTAGTGTAAATTATGTTATTTTATTTTTATCTCTTCTTCCTTATTTTTTTAACAAAAACAATATGCATATTTCGTACAACAATCAAAAGACATGGGTGAAGGGAATTGAAGACAGGTGGGAAGCTTCGAGCTGGTAATAAATGGGAGCTTTCTACACTTGCCGAGAGGAACGTGTCAGCCTTAAATGTCGAGGCACGTGGCCCTCACTCTTTGGTACTGTGTCGTTGAGCTCACCTTTAAGAAGGCCAATGCATTTGTATGCTTCGCATGTCTTATTTATTAATGGCCAGCGAGCCACGCCTCCTCTCTCGGTATATACCAGGATAGTGCCCATGGTCGAGTTTAAGCTATGTATAGAAAATCATTAACATAATTTTAGTAAAATATAATGTGTTAGATTCTAACTAATGTATTTTACTTATGGAAAGTTTTAATATTTTAGATTAATAAATAATTTTCGTGCATTAAAATTAACCCTAATAAGAATTTTAAAAAGAATTCATTTCTATTATTCTTAAAATATAGGGTAAATTATGTGAAAAAAATAGATTAAAAAAATGAGAGAAACGACAACAAAAAGAGTTACACGATCGTATCTTTTTTTTTATTAAATAGTGTATTTTACATAATACATAAATTTTAATATATATATATATATATATATATTATTTTACATATAAAATAACTATATTACAATAATACTAACATTTCTATTTTTATATTAATTAATTATTAAAAATTTTATTTAATATAAATCAAATTATATTGATTGATTTATAATATCTTATTTCAATTATGATCAATTTTAGGTAATTATAAGATTCATAGCCATTTGGAGAAGTACCTTAACCTCACGTTAAAATACCTAAGTAGTCCGTATAAATTTTTTGATGTGGGGCCTAAAGGGTTGAAAGAGATCCCAAAAAGAAAAGGATCAAATCTTAAAAAGAAATGAACTACAATGACCGAAAAAAGAAAAGAAAAGAAAAGAAAAGAGTGAGCTTTGTTGAATAATATGGTAAAATGACTTAAACAAAGATTACATATGAAGATTGCGTAAGTGTCCATTCAACTGTCATCGGTGCATGGATCGCTAGTATGTTTGGAAGATTGATGGCCAACGGTAAATTCCGAATACAAGCACCAGAAGCATCCCTAGATCAAAGCTTGGATACCATGTTAAAATTATATCTATATACATCTATATATACGTGTGTGTGTGTGCGTGTGTGTGTGAAAAAATAAATAAAGACGAAAAAAAAAGAAAGAATTACAAAAATAGATATGGGATCACAAAAATTTTAATTTATTTATAAATTTTTTTTAATTATAATTAAATTTTTATAATTATATGATTCTCTACCAATTATAAATTTTGTATAATTGAGAATATGCAAACAAATACTTAAAAAATATTAAAAACTTGGAAGAATTTGCTTTAAAAAGAATTAACATGAGAATGACAATCAACCCATTATTAAAAAAAAAATTATTAAAAAAATACTCCCATCTTCTTAAAAAAGAAGGAAATTCTGATTCTCCCAGATAACTTATTATTTGAAAAATCTATCCCATTGTCATCCATTACATGAATTGAATGTATGTTTCCTGGATTGTACAATGAAAGCAATTCAAGTACATGGATTGTCATGGGTATCTTTTTATTCATCTGTAGACATTTTGAGCACGAAGTTCACAACTCCTACTGGACCTGTTTTTTTTTTCTTTCCCCCCTTTCTATTGACATCTCGCAACCCATCGGGCTCGTTTAGGGTGATTGATCTGCTTTCTTAAGATTTTCTTGATTTGGTCAGGTCATGACAGAGATGAAAATAATAGTAATTTGATTCAATTTGGTTGGATGTCCAAGTTTTTTTGTTGGTTTGCATTGTTGATATGTTGCTTTTGCTACTGCCATTTTTTTTTTTTTTTTAAGTTTCCAAGTTGGTCAGGATACTGTATACCAGTGTATCATTCAATGTATGCTTATGTTCTTCAATCCGCACTGAAGTTGACCTGTCTTTTTAGCTTCATTTGTGTCCTCCATGTCTTACAAGAAAGCGTAGAGAATCTTTCATTTTGTATTTGTATATATTATGGAGTAGGAGCTACTTTTTTCATGGTTAGTTGGAAATTGTTCACAATTATCATTCATATATTAGACTCCAAAATATCTGAATTTCAAGACATGTTGGGTGTCCTTGTTATTGTCTTCTAATATCAATATTTGAAAATTTAAGGTCATTTAAATTTATATCTATAATTTAATTGTATTAACTATATATATATATATGCACAAAGAAAAGAAGGGACTAACCTTTTATCTTATGTTGGTTGAAACAGATCACCTATTAAATATTTTTATGCAAAATTTATTATTTTTTATGTAATATTATGTATCATATTTTTAGAAAATTTAAAAATACTTTTTTTTTTCATTTTCAATCAAAAGATTGTCATATTTTAATTCTTACTTTTAGATAAACCAAATAACTATAAAAGAAAAATTAATTTTAATTTCAAACTAAATCAAATACTTTAAAATAAATCTAATTTCAATTTTAAAATAAATTAAATATATTATAGAATTATTTATTTTATATTTAATTATACTTAATAATAATTTTAAATTTAATTTTAAATTATAAACTAAATGATCCGACATAATAAATAAATAAATAAATAAATAAAGATAAATACTAACAAAAAGATCAAAAGCCTGTGTTCTTGATATTACTTAAAAATTGATGATTGTAATTTATACTTAAATGACATTTAAAAAATTAAGAATTTATATATTTATCTTCTAAATTTTAATTATAAAAAATTATAAAATTTGTAAGAATAAAAAATTATTTTTATCATATGATTTATTATCTGAGTTACTTAATTAAAAAAAATCATCCTAAAATAAGAGATCATATATTGACAGTAAAAAATGTCATGTGACTTGAAATTAAGTTGTCACGCTTTAGTTTTAGTTAGAAGACAAAAAAAAAAAAAAAAGAAAGAAAAATCACAATTTCATTTGTCGACAACACGGGTTGGGCTGAAGAATCTCTCTGGCGGAGCAATCCGTGGAACCCGCCCTGCGGCAGGCGACGACAGTCCCCGCTGACAGCGCAAAGATTCTAGACCGAGAATGTTGGTCGTTGGGCCTTTGGGGGGGCGAGGGGATGGGGGGGGGATTATGCCGCTCACCGACTCCGCACCCTCAAATTACAACTGTGGTACAAAGGAATTACGTTACCGCAAAAGACATCACTATTTATAGTAATAATAACCCATTTTTGACATGTTTATGGAAACCCATTTTCATAAGTAAGAACAAAAAAAAAAAAAAAAAAAAATATATATATATATATATATATATATATACACACACACTCACTCTCTAATCAAATAAACACATTTTATTCTTACAATTATTTAGCTGTGTATTTTTTAATTTATAATCAAAATTATAATAACATTCATATAAGTATAATGTGGGACAACAATTATATTTAAAAGTTGTCAAATTTAGAGTGTATATGCAACACATCTCCTGTGTAAGAGGATGACATAAGATTGCCTTGCCTCTGGATGATTGGCCCCGCAAAGGATATGATCTCTCTCGGTCGTCAGGCCAACCCCGGGGAATCAGGGTGCTCCAGACAAATCGCTAAGCTCGATGCTTGGCGATTGGTAGCAGGTGGCATCATGAATCATTGTGTCTAGATGAGCTGTAGCCCGACGCAATCGGTCGATGTGCTATAATGGATTTGACTCGTAGCAACGCTGCACACACACTATTGAAAATCCATGAATTGACCTCTCCTCAATGGTTGGTTTCGAAATATTTCGTATATATAATTTTATTAATAAAAATAATTTTTTTAATTATTTTTAATATTATTTATAAAAATAATTTAATAATTAATAAATTTTAAACATTATATTTATAGAGTTAATATATTTTATAAAAGTAATTATAATTATGAGATATTTATTATATTAAAATATTATTTTAAAATATTTTTAATTGATATATTTTAAAAATTAGATATTAATAAAATTGTACCACTAGTACACCTCATATTTTTTATAAACAAAATAATCAATCTCATAAGTATATAAATATTTGAATAAATATGTTAGATAAATAAATTTATTAAATTGATATATTATGAAAATTTTTAAATAAAATATTACTTATTTGTTTGTAAAAATTTTCATATAATGATTGTGTAAGTAACTCTTAAATTTAAAATTATTAAAATATTTTATATAAAAATTATTATACGTTGATCTAACATTTATGTTGTCTTAATTAAGAATCATTTGTAAGTACTTATATTGAGTATAATATAAATTTTATAGAAATAATCAAATAATTAATAAAAAATTTATCAAACTAAAGTAATAATATGAGAATATTTCATTATTCTAACTAGATATCAATTCAAAATATTCTTTAACTTAGGTGGAATGTGTATTTATAAAGAGTTATGATCTCATTCATATAATTAATAATCTATATTTGGAAAAAAAAAAGAAGATAAAATAGACTAGAAATTAATTTTATATTTTATATCTAATTGAAATATTAGTATAATAGAAAGATTGAATTATATTAAAAAACTATGCACTAAAGGGATATGCCAATCCACCTTTTGACAATTCTAATATTTAGGTGGTCATGACACATAATTTGAGATTAATTATGAACTATGAATATGAATTGATTAATTGGTAAATTAATGATAAATTAAAAATTTTTAATTTATTAAATCTTTTAAAATCATAATTCATCTTTCTTATTAATATGCTAAGATTCTAATGGGTCACACATATAAGAACAATTGTGGAAATATAAAATAGAGATCAAGTTGAACTTGATTGAAAGGTTAAAGAACTCTTTGAAGTGATATTTGAAACTAAAATATAATTTATAAGAAATTAATACAAGTCTTTTAATTAAGGTTTAAATTTAAAATCCTTATATATACATTTCTTATTAGTTAGGCAAAAGTGATTGAACCTAGGCCTTTAACTCCTTTCACTTAAAAAGAGTTTAAAAAGTTATTTATAAATTGTTTATATAGATTATTGTGTAAGGTCTAGATGTTTGAATAATAGTAATTTGCAGCAACCTACCAAAGGGCTAAAAGAAGAAGAATCAAGAAAGTTTTAGTAACAATTTTATCTTTTAGGATAATTTTTGTAATCATAATTAATAAGTAATTGATCTATTCTAAAAAATTAATTTTAAAATCCCTTTTTCTTCTATGTATTTATTCAATAACATTTCTATGATTCCTAACATAAAGTGCATGTGACCAATGGCCAAATTTGATGGTTATTATTGATCGAGAATATTAGACAAGACATTTCACCATATCTAGTTAATATAACTATTTTTATCCCTAATAAGATGAGATTTTGTTATTTTTTTTAATACAAATCTTTATGTAAAGGGAAGTTTTTTTTTTTTTTATGCTTGAAATGTCTTGGCTTAGTTTATCTAGTGATTACGAATATTTCACGACTTCTTTTTTCATTTATGTAATGTATTTAGTTGTATTTAACCACAACCATAAGTTTTAGGGATATAAATGATTTTTTTTTTCTTTTTAGCAAATTTAAGAGACTACCTTTTGATTTATCGCAATGTATAAGTGGATGTCAAGTTGTCAATGATTTGAGAAATTGCTTGTCCGCATATTTGTAGTTTTTGTTATCCATTCTGATGGGAGTTTTTATTTGGTCGTATTTTGTTAATTGTTTATGAATTTTCTAATTATCATTGGTGTGCTAGTAGCCTCTTTCGTACTGAAATTTTAATCTTTATGGTTTCTTCATCTTTGATTTATGCCTATAAAACACAAATTTTTCTCTCTATCTTAGGCTCTCCTCTAAACAAATAAAAAGAAGCTAAAGTAATAAAAAGAGGCAAAACTCTGCACAATCTTTAATTAGTTTGTCAGTTCTTAAAAGTTTTAGGATAAGAACTCAAAAGAAATCTAACTAAACTGGTCATAAAGTCTTATATGCAAATTTTTTTAGATAAAAAAAATAAAAAATAATTATAACAAAATGGTAAGTAAAGAGAAAATGATTGCTAAAGAAGTATTTTATGAAAAGTTTTTCAACACTAAAACAATAGTTGTCTTTATTAATTTCTTAATTTCAATCCATTAAATCTTTAGCCTGGTTAGGACATTAAGATTTGAAATTTTTTTTCCTTTTTGGTTTGCAGGGATTAAAATTTAAACTTTAAACTTAAAACTAAAAGTTTATATAATTTTATCATTAGACCTTGTAACTAGTGATAGATATGAAATTATTTGTAGCCAAGAAATTTGACATTGTATATATAGCTTTTCTTGCTTATAACTTGTAAAGAAGATAGAGTTTTTCTTAGTAAATGATATACAACTTTCAAGGCTAATATGATGGAGAAGTACTAATAACTCAAGACATGACATATGTTCTTAAGAAAGTAGACATTAGAGATGGCTAAAATGTGAATAAGATCCCAAACTAATGAAAATTAAAGAAAAGGTTCTTAAACCAAATACTCTTGTTTGTACTTTTGAGAGTTGGTAAATTAAATTGAACAAATTAAAAGTTTATAACTTAAAATTACAAAATTCATTAAATTAATGACCCAATCATAGAAATATTTCACTACAACCATGAATATTTTAATTTCAAAATCAGAAACAAATGCTAGGGTTGTCAAATGCTAGTGTGTTTTCATGAAAGGTAACTTTGGTGAGTTTGAACTCATTTTTTGATTGCAAATCTCAAAGGTAAGACATTCAATTTAGAATTTGATGTTAGTGTTAACTTGTTAGCCATAAAGCACGGATATAATTATGAATAGATACAAAGAGATTAATAAATGGGAAAGACTTCTCAAATGCATGTTGCTAGACACAAATAGTTACAAGGAATAATTTAATGAATAATATATTTAAAATAATGACATGGCATTTTAAATGGTAGAGAAAGAAAATGAAATAAAAATTAAGCCAAAAAAAAGCCTTAGAAAGGAAATAAAAGTTATAGGATTTGAAATTTGAAATTTGGAAACAATAAAAATTGAAAATGAACAAATAAAATTATTATAAGATTTTTAACATAAAACCAAAAAGGTCCTTAGTCTTTAATGAGGTCATACAACCATATTTTGATTACCTTATGGTGATATCTTTAATCCATACTTTAATAACAATAGATTAATCTATAAGACGATAATGAGAAACTACTAATGGTAGTGGCGAACATGTTGGTGTTGTGCTTGGATTACTTTGCCAACCTCATTTGTAAAATGTACTCCTTTGAAATATTCCTCAATGAGTTGCAAGACAACTTTTCAAACCTTAAATCTTCAGCTTGTATAAAGGAACTTATAAAAGGAGATTGACTAGTGGAAATTTTTGTCAAACAACTTATTTACTATACAGGAGAGAGCTAACGACTTGAATTGCAACAACAATGATTAAAGTTAAACCAAAAAATGTTATAAGAGAATCAATTTTTATGGTTAAATAGGTGCATAAAGTTACTAGTGGGTCTTTAATGGATAAACTACTCATTTGGGTAAAATGAAATTTGTGTGTGCTGTTTTTTGAAATTTTTCATGCTTTTGGGATTTTTTTAAGGGTTAATATCTAATAAAAAATCATCACTTTTGTGCAAATTAATAAATATATCATGACTTTGAAAAATTAACAATTTAGATATTGTAAGATTTTTTTGACAACAAATCTACCAAAATATTAAACTAAGTGGATGAAAATCATTAACAATAATGAGGTTCTACATTGATTAGGTAAATTTGATGGTATTTGACAAGTTTTATTAGGTATTTGACAAATTTGATTGTCCACCATTATAGCAAGATTGGGAGCCATAACATAAAGTGTCATTCTTAAGCTCTTAACATTTGCTTTTGGGCTAATTTTCAAGTCCATATTGTTCTCTTCATTGATTGAAGTTTAGGGCTTTAATGGTAATTCTTTTAGACATTTACTAGCTTGTTCTCCATTTTTTTTTTTTTTTAAAGAAAAGTTGAAATGGTAAGAGAATAAGGTGAAATTATAGGGAAAAAAATGAAAATGGAGTAATGACATAGAGAGGGTAAGGCATCAATAACTAATTTCTTAGGCTAAAAGGGATACTTTTAAATGATCTAACATGTTGCCTTTTTGGGCAATAAAGAGGCAATTTAAGTGGATTTTGTTGGATTAAGCTTTCTTAATTTTTGATTCCAAGCCTTTGTCCATTAGTTAAATATTTAAATCCAATTTCATACTCATTTGACTTTGTTAACAATGTTTGAATGCCTAATTTTTAGGCTTTAAAGTCCACTCTTGTTATATTTTAATTGTCTATAATTTATTACTTATTTGTTTAACTTTAGGTGTCACCATGTCAATAACTCAATAAGTCCTCTTGAGTATGCTCGATATATTCATGTCAACAATTTTTTTAAAGTTAAGAATCATTGTTCAATAATTTTATAATTTAAATATTTAAACTTACTCATTTGGTTACAAAAGATAAGGAAAAATTCTCAAACTCTTTAAGTTTCAAATTTAAGTTCATTCAAGTTTTAAACTTAAAAAATGAATTAGTTAAGGAAAGCTCATTTGAGCAAGTAAATTACTTAATAAATGTTTTCTTATCAAAACAAAATTTTCTTTTGAAAGAAAATTTTAAATTCAAGGCAAAATTTTCAAAAATAAAACCTTATTACATTTATAACTTTTGATCTTAAAATTCAAAGAAACCATAGTAAATTCCCTAATCATATCAATGCAATGAATGCATCATAGTTGAAATCATGGTAACCATAATAAATTATTGAGGAATGATTTAGTTTTATATAGATGCAAGAGATATTAATAGGTTCCCTTTTATGGGAATAACTAAAATCATTTCTTACGACCCAACAATCACTATCAGACAAATGGGATTGAAGAGGATTGTCTTAATCACCCATAGAATGGAAGTTATCCACTTCAATTATGAATATCTTCAGCCTATCATACAAGCGTTGAAGAATGTTTTAAGACCACTTGTATAGGTCTTGATCACCTTCCTTCCAAACATTATGAATTACAATATGTATCTCAAAACTATAGAATCTATATTCTTGATAAGCCAATAATCTATATTAGCTCTAAAGGAGATGCCAATATTAAGGATGACTAGGTATTGTACCCATTAATCTTGATGAACTTGATTTTATGATGGAAAATATAGTGTTACCTGAAGAGTTTATTGTTTTACATTATAATTAATCGAGTTCCCTAAAAAATCTTAATCAAAGTTTCATCATTAACCAACTTATTAAGGAGTTAAAGTCATCCTAAAGAAAGAATAATGAGATAACTTTTCAACTTTTTGTAGCAAAATAGAGGCTCCAAAATGTGAGTTTAATGGAACTTAATCATAGTCAATTACAAGAAGTTATTTAACACACTTTTAATCAAAATGAAGTTCTTTAACAAGAGAATGGTCACCTTTAAGGGCAATTGAATGATGTGAATGTTACACTCTTTGTTGAGTGATAAATTCACATTACATAAGTAAATCTACTCACTGAAGAACATGAAAGCTTGATGCAACAAATGGCAACTTGAGATACTTAATTTGCAAGCTAACTACCCATGTTCAACAACTGATAACTCTTAACCAAAAACATGATTCTTAAGTGTCACATTGGATTAAAAAGTGGTAGAAAGGGCCCAATATATGGCAGATGAAGCTAGAGAGTTGCATGTTGAAATTCCACTACTATATTTATTTGATGAACATCTTGTTCTCTTCTTGGACAAGTCCTTTAAACACTGAGTTCATTGTTCGCTTTATGTAAAAACCTGTTATGTATATCCAATAATGTAATTACTACTATAGATTTGACAAAAACGAATCCCTCTTGACTTTTTGGATTTGAAATTTAATGAAAGGATGTATTCCTTAGATTTTTAGTTGCGACATAAGTTCAATGATGGGAAATACCCCTTGACCTTTTGAATTTTTAATGTAAACTTGACAAAGGGACATGTCTCCTTGTCCCTCAATGTATAAATATGAATTTGATCTAATGTATAATTATGTTTGTTACATTAGCTAATATTATACAAAGTGAATTGTGTTTACATGTATACCATAATATTTTTACTCAACATATATGTATGGTTGCTTAAACATGTATATTTAAGGTTTTATAATTAAGTTTGTTTGACTCAAATGGAAAATTATAGTTTTTAAGTAGCTTACATAAGGATAAATTGAGTGCATGTCAAATGATTTCTTAAAGGAAGAGTCATAGCTAATCATATCAATGAAGAGATGTGCTACATAAGTATTATTGTCCATATGTCTTTTTATTTAATAGAAGAAGTAGATGATCACTACAGGTGACATAAGACAAAGTCACATATTAGTTATTAGTGCAAGAGGTTTCAATAGTTTTTAAAAGGAAAATTATAATGAAATAGGTTGTTTTGACTCTAAACTAACTCTAAGTAATACACCTAAATAGTCAACCATATAAGTTACGTGGATTGCAACTCTCATACTATAAAGCTATGACAACTCTCTCTCATTTGCTTGCAACTTTCTATGTTATGGAATTTGAGGACTTCAAGCTTGATTTTGAAGAAGAAAAAAAAGATCCTTTAAGTTGTTAAAAATTTATCTTACTGATAATGAGTAAAGTTTACCTTTACTTAACCTTATAAATATTCTTTTGATGGCATTAAAGAGATGATTACAAATGATGCCTTTCAAAGGCGTGAAATTTTTATGATAAATAAGTTGTAAAGGTTTCTTTTTGGACAATATGGAATCACTAATGCTCTCGTCAAGTTTATAGACTAATGTACATAATAACCTTTCATGAATTGCTTTTTTGTCCCCCTAATGCACTTTAACAACTTCCATAAAGTCACACTTTGTCCACTCATGTTTCTCACAAGAAATTACACCATTGATATACTTATATATTAATTATGGGTCAATACTTTTATAAGATTAGAAGCAAAATTCATAAGATTAATCTTGATTATACAAGTGGTTCACACTTTTTAATTGTCTCTTACAATAGAGGAATATTATCAATAATCCCGAAGGCCTTACTTTCATTTTCTACATTTTTCATCTTTAACTGAATGTATGAGTCCAAAAGAAGGAAACTAAGATAAACATTAAACCCTCCATCTAGAAAATCAACTTCCCTTTTAATGCTTCAAGTGATCTTTATACTAATATGAACTTTTAGTAAGGAATCAAGACTATCCTTTATAAATGCAACAAGATGCATCTAAATGTTCCTCCTTAAACCCTCTTCCATATTGCCATTTACCATTACAACGATGCATTAATTTAGACAATGGGACACTAGCCTATTATAATGCCCATTTCCTTCGTCATTAATAGGTCCATTAATATACATGAATTGATCTAAACTCCAAGGACTTAAAAACCTTTGCCAACAAGTATAGCCCGACTAAAAACAAGGGACAATTCACCAAGGGTTAGGGTTATAAAAGGAAGCAAATTCTAACTATAATAAAACTCTTTTGTCGTAATGTTATGATATAACATTGCTTAACTATAAAACCTTATTTATGTATATTTAAGTATCTCATGTATCAAACACAAAATTTCTAAGTGTAATAAATACAATTACTCACTCTAGTATAACAAATGTATAAGGTACAACAAAATAAACTATAAAAAGCTCACAATTAATAAGATATACAATTTTAATTCAATCCTACACGAGAAGAATAAAAGACAAAATTAAAGAACTAACTGATTAAATAGACAAAATTCAAATTTCAATAAAGAGTTAAAAGAGTAGATGTAACAAAAACTTATGCGTTCACTGAAAGAAAGATAATCGTCTTGGACATAATTTCTCAAAAAACCTCTCTTACCTTAATGAGTGGAATATTTTAGACAACTTTGATGTTAGAAACATCTCAAATACTTTTCATTTATCCTTAATTAGCGACACATCCCTCTTTAAAACAAATAATAATCATGCAATCATCTGACACCAAGATCCCTTTTCCTTACATAAAATAATTCATTTATAAAATTATTTCATTCAAAATTATCCAACAAATGCTCTAAATAATAGCTTAAATTTAGAATACAAATTAAATAATAATATTTTCTAAAGATCACCAAAAATAAAAAATTACTTATCCTTTTCTTTAAATTTCAAAAATTTTCTTTACAAGACTTAATTCCCTTCTTTTTTTTTTTACTTTTTTATTTTTAATAATCCTTAATCTTGTAATTTTTACCCTTTTTCCTCAATTTTGTATAAAAGAAATTAAAAATAAAACAATAACATGACATTCACCATTTTATAATTCACACCTTATTGTGTTCATTTTAATAAGTCCAAAGAGTGATTTCTTAATAAGCATAACAGATTATCAAATAAAATATTCATATATTATATATTACATAATACAATGCATATTATCAAATATATTTATAAGGCATACATGCATATAAACATATGTAACAACAATGATAACTCCCAACTCAATTTCTTTGGTTATGGTTATTTTTAGTCTAGTTATACTTTGGTTTTAGTCTAGTGTCTAGTGATTGCTTATCCTTTAACCACTTCAGCTTAGGCAAAACTTAATTTGAAGAACTTTTGCCCAACCATATATTAAAGTTTTCTAGACCCTAAAGCTACGAATTCCTTGAAGGCCTCATCAGTCCAATATGCACCAAACAGACAAAATCAAGAAAAGTCTCATCAAGCAATATCTACGCAGTCAACAAAACAACCCTATTGCCCTCACAATTATGCATTTTGGACATAGATTGGAAGAACAGTCAAATTCAATGGATTGAGCGACTCTGAGCTGCAGCTTTTTCCAGCGCTCTCAACCTGTTAGCTTCCATGCGAGCTCGTTGTTCATTTGTGATCTGAACATCTGTGGAAATAGATCCTACATTCTGGTTCGGTAGCATTGTGCCACTGCCCGAGGCTTGAGATGTTTCCTAAAGAATAAATAACCAGAAATCAATGATTAAGTATATGCAACAGTTTAACCATAAAAAGTGGTCCAGTGCACAAAGTTCCCATATCGTGAGATTTTGAAAAGATTAAATGTACGCATGGAAATAGAAACAACCTTAACCTTGCTTTCACAAAGATACTGTTTTTACAACTCGAATCTGTAACTTTTGATTCAAACGAACAACCCTACGGTTCCCACCCTTCAAAGAATTTAACCATGATGTGCTCATTTCTATTTCCTTTCTTTCAGTTTTTGTTATAATTTAGCTTAAAAACAGCATCTAGAAGGTCAAGGCACACAAAAACAGAGAAATAAGCCTCATTTTCATGAAAAACAAGATGGATGTGATATGAGGAAGAAGGTAATAATGATGAATATGACAGTGATTTCATAATGAAAAGGTAATGGAGATAGACTGGGTGCACATAGGTGTAAAATGGAAAAGAATGATTGCGAGAAATACTAGATGAAGAGAACTCGATAAAATAAAATAAACAAAGCATATGAATTCAGGAAGAAGCAAAAGGATGGAAAACTTTCTTGGGCAAAGCTCATATAACACATTGCACATTCCCTAGAAAACTCTGAGCTTGTATTTTTGTGTTTTCCAAACCTAAGATCAAGCAGTTCAATTGTTCTGAAGGAAAATTATACCATTTAAACAGAATTTTCCACTATCTTTCCAAGCCAGCAATAGTGAGAAATTGCAGATGTTTTCCAATAATTATTGGCAAAAGAAAAACATAACATTAGTCATTTGAAGACAATATAAAGAGTGATAAAATAGATAGACATGACATGTGGAAATTAAAGATAATAAAGGCAAAATATTTATGTCTAAGGGCTTCACAGTAACATATTTGACATTGAATCATTTACTAGCAATCCTCCAGCCAAAGGAACCGGAGGCTGAATCACACCTGTTTGATTGTAACCTATCTCTAGTAATTAGCATCAAGACAGGCATTTCTTATTCTATTTTGTGTGACTCGACTTTGCAAGCATAGAAGATAGTTCTATCAGTTCACAGTAGACTAGACAAATCTATGCCTCTGAAGTGGGCTTATTCGTATCTACACTCTCAGGTAGAACAATAAAATTTTCATAAATCTATCTAAAGTATTTTATTTCTTTTCAAGTAAATTCACTCATCAATTCCAAAATTGCTGAATGAACTGCTAAGTTTTCTGGTAACACACTATTCAAAGCAGAGGTGTGGATGGTCCAAACTCACAATAGATTATGGTTTTTACCCTAAAGAAACTAAACCAGGCACACATTTTTACCCGGATTCTAGGATGATTTGCCTAATAATCCCATAAAGACTGAAAATTTGTGCTGAACTAACTATTTAAGCAAACTTCAAATAATTTGTTATTTGCAAATGTTTTTAAGCCAAAAAAAAAAAAAAAAAAAAAACAAAAGACAGCATAAACTTACTGCAATCACAAAAAGAAAAGTGTCAAAAAGCCGTCGTTCTCAAATCGAAAACTTGTCCAAAAAGACAAAGATGAGATGACAGGAGGTCAAATAGGTCAACAACAGATAATGAATTCTCAATCCCATGGCTTTGAGATACTTTACTTAAATTCAACCAGGTGGTCATATCAAATAAAATTCAAAAGATAAAAATACTTGAATTTTATTACAAGATGAGGCATTTTTATACTCTGTAATCTTCGTTAGATTCAATTTGGGTTTCAAATATTATGCCAAGAAATACAAAATGTCATGGTATCATAATATATTGTGGTCAAAATGTAAGGAGTATTAACTTTTAGAAGTACATTCCTCCACCAAACATCAATAAATGCAATAGATATGATCACAAGGCAAAAGTAATTGGACTCAAAACAATTTTACCTGAGGGCATTATAAATCTAAATAGAATTCATGTAAACTATAGGCAACAAGATATTAATAAGTTTCAACAAAAGAAAAAAATTATGTAAGGGGGAAAAAGGGTAAAAAAACACAAGATTTGCACCAATATTTGGAAAAGACCTTTTAAAAGTGTTGAACCTAAACTTGGGAAAGGTTACACTTGGATTTTAGTATATTATGTACTATAAACCACATTGCATATATTTGTGTGACCCAAGAGTATTAACTTCAACTTACCATAATATCCACCTTAAATGCCATGATGTAAGAAAGGATTTTATCATTTCTATTAATGTGGCAGCAGCACTCTTTATTTCATCATCAACATGCTAGATATTCTCAGCACTTATTTCCAAAGAAATGCTTATATATTATCGAAACTTTTAAGAGCAGTAATCACTTAACATACATGCAAATATATTGATGCATGGGAATTAAAGCCTTTAGTACAAAGAGTTGAGAATGGATAAAAATAAAAAGGCATTTGTATTTTAACATGTGTATCATATGTTTCTTAGAGCTATTATTACTTCGACCACATGAAACTCTGGGTATACAAATACTTTTACAAGTGGCCGAAAACCATTAGAAACCACCAAACCAAGCCCTTGTCATTACTTCCATGAAAGATATCTAAATGGCACTTTTTGTAAGAGAACTCAACTAGTCCACATTTTCTGACAATTTGATGGAACAACAGAAGCACAGAAAGCAGAAAACAAAAACATGAGGAAACTTATTGGAAGGAATGAAAACTTACTCTGGTGGCCATCTCATAAAGTTCATGAAGCATGTCTTCTTGTGTAACATCTGCATCATGGTTTTGTGTTGATAGATCTCTCATATGAAGAGGTTCTTCAGTGTTCATGGCCTCAGCAGGAGTTGAAAGATCTAAAAGAAATCAACAAAGCTTCAATAAGACAAAAATGAAGAATAACTCTTTTCTTATTATAGTGTAGGCAAGGCAAACAGAACATTAGCTGATGGTTAGTGGTAGTAATAAGTGGATAGAATGCAGAGGACAGCTATTATCCGCCATTAATGACAACAATGAAGGGATTTCCTTTTCTTGGAAAGAACAAGTCCAAAAATTTTCTCTGTTATTTCAACAAACCCTAGGAATAACAGAAAAACTAGTTAGCCACCTAAATCTGAGGAATCAGCAACTTAAGTGCAAAAACTCAAAAACGCATGAGTAAAACTACATATCTTTTACTTTGCCATTTTGTCTACAACTAATCAGCATATGAAGAGCATCATGTCACAGTCAGATGCCAGTATAGCATACAACAAAAAACATGCTGTACAACATAAAACATGCTGTAAATCATGATTTCTGCAAAGCCTAGAGCATGATATACCTTAGCACTTACACTGGCAGAAATGGACATCATAAAGTAAAATGCATGAACTTGTGCAATTTGGATTTGGTCAATTTAAGAGTAGAATGTGCTGTTAATACCACAGGCTCATCTAATCCCATTTGTAATTTTGTAATAAACATGAATACTCATCAAGTAGAAATTTTAAATGCAAGATTATCAACGTTGGAAAGACATATTGCAGTCACTTGCAACAGATTTATTGGGAAGACTTGGTAAGCTCAATATGGCAAATTTGCATGCTTATCCACAACATTATCAGTAAGTCAACCCATGAATATGAGGCATCTTTCTGTAGTTGATGTTTATTTATTCATTTAATTATTTGCTTATTTAATAGTTCATTAAACATGATGCATAACATAGTACACATTTGGCAGGTCATAAAACCATAGCCAACAGGCACAATCATCCACTCAGCCAAAATTGAGAAAATACCTTGTTCCTTAAGAAATCATTTTCAGCATACTATGCTTCCAGTAACAAACCAATCAAAACACATAAACATATAAAATTCTGGATACTCTTCAACAAGAGAGCCAGCATACCTTGTTCATTATCTGGGTTGATAAGTGCAGTTGGTAGTTCGTGCAACTTTGTAGGATCTCCACCATTAGCAACTTTCTCTCTTAAGTCTCTAATACATGTCTGATTAAAACCGTGCAGTCATATATGTAACACAGATTCATTGTAATCATGTGGATGAATGTTATCTATGTATGTTGCATGAGTACATATAAATGTTAGAAATATTAAAATAAAAGTTGCAAATAACAAATCATGTTTATAGACTATGTTAAGGATGCTGGTAGCTAAAGAATCGATGAAAGTTCATAGGAAGCAAATGACAGATGCAGATATAAAGATGCTACCAAAGGCCTTCAGCTAAGTGATCCTGAAAAAGAGAGGATCTCCTGTTTTGGAAAATTGCATAGATGTCCCACCAGATTTCTCATAGCTATAATTCCAGCCTCATTTACTTCTTTGCCTACTTTACTCACTCAATTTTAAACACAAAACTGAAATATATTTTGTTTAGGTAGGTCACTGTGTGTATATATCTTCAGCTCTGACAATTTGAGCCTCAAAACTTTTTTTGGACATATTTATTACAGTGATTCTTCAAACCTAAAGCTGAACAAGCCAATTACACCCTCCTTCAGGTAAGAGCAATGGCATGTAAATGCAACCCTCTTCAGTTTGCACTGCATTGGGCTAACTAGCATAACAGTGAAAAGTGCTCAATGTAAAAACATCTGAGGCCTTTTAAACTAGGCAATTATGCGTTTATGTATCCTGTTTAGCTATGCAATGATTCCATCTATCCTCCTATCAAAGCATGACTGATGACTTCTAATCAAAACCAGTTTCCACCTGGGGGAAGCGATAAATTTAACAGATTCACTAGAAATGGTAACAAGCAATGGAAGGATGTCAAACAATAGAAGCAAGGGTTACTATAATAAAAAGTGGCAGGTTGTTGGAAGCAGTAGCTCATAAATTCAAAGGGATGGGAGGGAAAAAGCTGTTGTGAAGTGGAACCATAACTGTTTTAGGCATGCTAAAATTTTATGCAAAAGAGTATAATCATTTCCAGAACTTTCTTTCCGAGACCAGAGTTGGGTGGAACCAAAACATTTCCAGACTGGCTAGAAGATTATGTTTTTAATGGTGATCAAGATAAATATATGAAAGCAATGCACTCTACATGTTAAATTTTACAACTAAAATTGAGACACTGAAATCATTTCAACTAGTTTTGATAGCTCTCTTTCCTAACTTTTTTTAAAAAGATTCATCTATGATCTATTCAATTCATTTATTTTCTCCATCAGTTAATTCTCACTAAGGTACTCAGGGACACCCTATGCACTCCTTAAATAAAAATCTACTGTGATGCATCCAGACTTGAATGTGATTAGATTGGAGTAATATTCTCCACTCCAATGAACAGAACACAAGTATTAGAACATCTTCAAGCTTCATATGGCTCCTGTAGTATCCTATTTTCAATATGCTGCAATACTAGTTCACCATCATATTTTCCAAAGGAGAAGGCATGGATAATACAATGCCAATTTCAATAATATGCCATATAGCATGAGGTGATTATGCCACGCATCATCTTTGCTGGTTTTACCGTGCAAATCCCAATGGTAATCAGTTAATAATTAATATGCACATGTGGACTATATTGCCTCTTATTTTACCCAGTTATGAAATGTGAGGTAGTGCTCAAGCCGTTGAAAGATGATCCCAAGCCTATGTTAACCATATAAAAGGGAAGATTAAGTAATAAATATTTAACTGTCTCACCTTTACACGTTTTGAGGCAGCAACTTGTTCCACCTTATGCACAAATTGATCGAATGAGTAGTATGGGAGCAAATGAGAGTGCCATTCACTGTACAAGCTTATCAAGTTCCCCAAGTTGCTAACCTACAAGGCCAAAATTGACAAATAAATAATAGGACAGAAGACGTGAAGAGAAAATTTTAATTTTCATGACCATTAGAGCATTGAATCAAAGAGTAGACAGGAACAAGTAGAAGCTAAGTTCCATCTCCTTTGCATGTTTGAGTTATGTTTAGATACAATTGATTGCATGGATTTTGGTTTGGTGAGATCTTCATCTATCTAGCAAATGTTAATAATAGATGCTTATGACCTGAGAAGCTTTTAAATGTATTGCCTGATGCTTAATAGGTGCCTATATTGCCTAATGCTTCCCAAGAATCAATGTTGAATAGATGCTCATGCTGTGCCATCCATCTGTTAAGTAAGGTTTAAATAAATGTATTTTGTCCATGTCCAGCATCTATTAACATTTGCTAGATAGATAAGAAAAAACTTGAGCAGCTATCTCCATAACATGGAAAATAAACATATGCAGCCAGCAGCAGTGTACCAGTTTGCTCCTTCACGCAAAAATGTTAGTGAATTTTTCTGTGCCAAAATGGTGCTTGGATTTCTCAGTTCATTGTTTACTTGACTAATGTGTGAAGATTAGAAAAGCCATATGGAGAAATGGATAGATAAAATCCAATCAGTGGAACAATCAGGAGAATAAGAAAGCAATGTGTCAACCTTTAAACCATTTTCCTCAGGATATTTCAGACTCGTTCGTTATTTTGAAATCATTCATGTGAACGTATTTTGAGTTATTACTCCCCCATCTAATATTTTGCGTAATTTTAAGACTGTCAGACCACCAGAAGGCTTTCCAGATTGTAGACAGTATATGTAAATAAGCTAAGCTCTAAAGTCTCAAAACAACTTCTTACAGGGGTTTGCATCCAGCATCCTTATGTTTATCTCACACACGACAAATGATTTTGAGACATCAGAACAGGTCTAGTTCACAGATAGACACCATGAGCTCCTCTGTCCAACTGGCCAAACAAAATTCTTAGGTAAGCAGGTCCATTTGTTTCATCTATAAGCAGAGAAAAACCCCAAAATTCCACACTTAATTTGGTGTTATTCAAGAAAATAGTATCAGACATATGCCTCAGTATCTCACTTAAATCCTATTTATTTGCTATGATGATCTATCATGCTCAGCAACTAACCAAAAGAAAGAAGAATTGTGCCAAAGACTCGTAGTAGGCTCAAAAAGTATACTGAACATAGAGATTTGGGAAATTGGAAAGGAAATCAATGTAATTACCTCATGCCCACGGCCGCCATACTTAAAATGACGGGGGAAGTAACGGAGAACGTAGCCGAGGCCATCGTCTCCGAGAAGAAGCTCTGGCGTGAGCTTCGGCCGGCTTCGCGGCACCTTCTTCGGCTTGTCCCCCGAAGGCTTGGAAGTATTACCGTAGCCCGGCTTCAACGAAAAGGATTTCGAAGAAGAGGAAGAGGGAATTGAATTGCCAGGATTCCCAGAATTAGGGTCGGAGTTAGGGTTAGGGTTCGAATCGGGGCAATCGCGAGACCAGTGGCCCGGACGGCCGCACTTGTAGCATCCTGTAGCCGCCGCCTTTGTCTTCTCCATTTCTCCCCACCCCTCGGTATCCTTTTTCGGGTTATCTGTAGCGTCGGGCCGCTTGCTCCTCTTTTTGGCGGGAAAACAGGGAGGGAATCATCACGATCTGGCCCACCTGGGCGCCAAACTTAAAAAATGAAAACTGAATTAAAGTAAAGTATAAAAGCTTCTAAAACAAAAGGACAAAAAAAAAAAAAAAAAGGAAAGTAGAATATGAAAAAAAAATTATGAGAAATATAATAAAATTTTAAAAGTAATTTATAACTTTGTCGTCAATTGTTTTGATAATATAATATATATATATTATTTATTTATTTTTTAAGTTTTCTCATCATATCAATGAAAACACTTTTTCATGAGTTACACTCTCAATTCTTTCTTCTTTTTTATCATTGTTCTTTCCAATCATCTAGTCAGTTCAATTGTAGACTTTGGTCTACTCTTATTATGTTTTGGGCTAAAAACATAATTTCATAATTTAAAACCATATATCTTGAGAAGGTTATGTAGAATTCTCTTCTACCTTGTCATTTACTACTTAAACATTTTCTTTTCTTTAATATAAAAATTAATTTTTTTGTATTTAAATTAATATCACACTTTCATTTCAAAAATAATTATTAAAATTATTTTTACTTTTTTCTATTTATTTATAAAAATATAACAATTTATTATTCATGCATTCGTTACAAAACAAAGTCATTCTCTTTTTCTTGCATTTTATATTAATGTTATTAACACCTTTTGCAACCACTAACTAGTTATACATTAATGTCTTTAAACTCTTTATCTTATATTTCTCTAGTAAGTGACAAGAATGTAATCTTCCCAAAAGATCAATTTCTCATTTGAAAGAAATCTAAAAAGGGAAGAGAGAGACAAAAAGCATGAAAAAGTTGCCTAACTCCTTCATCTCTACTTTAACTTGCCTCTTATGAAGAAGGTTAAGTCTTAAGCCCTCTTTGCATGCTCTACTTTAAACAACAAGAATGACCTCTATCACTTTTCCTTTCCATTTATCGTCATCAATCATCTTTAACCCCTTTACCATGGCTATTAATGATGATCCCAAACTTAAGGAACAAATTTTCCCTATTATCATTAACTTGTCCTATAAAAGGCCATTCCACTATGACCCACCAAAAAGTTTGTTATCAAGCTAGTCAAAGGTACAAATTCATTTTACTTAATTAAATCATAATCATAATTTGTTTGTTTTTTTCCTAGGTTTATGATTTTATATAAATTTAATCATTTAAGGGTTTTGCTTTATTACTTATTATTTAGTGGATATTGGGTCTAGATGTGTGATTGAAAGGAAGAGATAAACTCTCCTTTAATTTAAGACCAAAAGGAGAGAAAATCAAGGATTAAAATGGTGAGGAGGAAACTAAAAGAGAATAAAGAGAGTGTAGTGTGAAAAGAATGTTAGGATTTCAATTGTGAGTTGTGAGGTTAAGGAATCTCACATTAGAAGTAAAAGATGAGTAAATAATATATAAGTGGGAATGACTCATAAACTTATTACTTTAAAGTTTTGATTATGATATCATTTTTCAAAAGAACAAGAGTTCAAAATTAAAGAAAATTTTGAGCAAGGTTTAAGAAGTTTGATGTATTCATATGTAATCACAGTTTCAAGAGATGTGACATGGATTATTATTATTAATTTAAAAATTTTGACAATTGTTATATTATTTTGCTTTTATATGTAAATAATATACTTATTACAGGTTTTAGTATTTAAAAGATTAATAACTTGAAATGAGAATTGTTAAATGAATTTGTAATGAAAGATCTCAAAGTTACAAATCGTATTCTCAAGAAAAGAATTGTGAAGGGTAAAAAGACTAATACTTTGAAACTATCATAGACAACTTATATTAAAAAAAATGTTGAACTAATTCAAGATGTAGGAAGTAAAGTCAATTAGTGTTTCTTTGACAAATCACTTTAATCTTTCAAGGGAATAATCACCAAAGATATATAAGGAGTGCGAGTATATGTTAAGAGTTCCTAATATTATGGTAGTTAGTTGTCTTATGTACAGTATGATTTATACTAGACTTGGTATAACATGTGTAATAGAAGTTATAAGTAGGTATATGGTTAATTCCAATAAATAGCATTAGAAGGCTATCAAGTGAGTTTTATGTTATCTAAAGGGTAATACATATATAACACTATGTTTTAGCAAGAGCAATATGAACTTGTAAGACTTTGTTAATGCAAATTTTAATGGAGATATTAATAGTAAAAGAAACACAACATGTTATGTTTATACTTTATATGGTATTACTGCTAATTGGGTATCTTAACTACAAAAGATTGTGACTTTATCAATTATTGAAATTGAATATGTCATCATCACTAAAACTAATAAGGAATTAATTTAGTTGAAGAATTTCTTATAAGAACTAGGTAAGTTGTAAGGAAGTAGTGTTTTTTTTTTGTTATGATAGTCAAAATGCAATTTATCTTACAAAGAATCTTATATATCATACAAGAACAAAGTATATCTAATTAAAGTATCACTTTTTATGTAGTTTATTAGATAATGAGACATTGACTTTACAAAAAAAATATGCAGTATAAAGAATTTTGCTTATGCATTAACTAAGGGCTTGTTTAACTTGGTTGGGGCTTTTAATTTTTCACTTTTTTGTTTAATAAAAAAAATAGAAATCACATTAAGTTATTATTATCTAATTTTTAGTTTTCACTTAAAAACCATAAACACTTCTTTTTCTTAACAATAGGTATAAAAATGAATTTTTTACATTTATCAATATTGTATTTATAAAAAAAGTTAAAGATATACAAGTACAAGTATAAAAGTGCAACTAAGCACCCATTCTTTTTTACTTCTTTATCTTTCATATTTGTCACTAATTGGACCCACTTGAAAGTGCATAAGGTTGATCATTGTAATAAAATCCGATGAATATTTTGGGTGTCATACTTATAAAGAACAAGAATTCAATTATGATTTATACTACTACAAAATTAAATAAGATTACTAAAAGAAACTTAATTTTAACGAAAGTAATAAAATTGAATAATTGATAAACTAACAATACGAAGAAATTCGAGGTTCTTTCAATCAAATTAGGTACTAAAGTTATGAGATATCATCCAATAGGAGTAAATCATATTGGGTGTATATGGGTTCACAATTTAAAGGCTAATTTCCTTTTTCATAGCAAGTGTTCTTTGTTAAGTAACACTTGTCATACTTAATCTATATGCAATCTTTTATCAAACTCACACAAAAATAAATTAAATTCATTAAATACAAAAAATTGTGTAACATCACACAAACTTATTTATATGTTTATTTCAAAGTTTGTATATTTATTTATTTAGTATATGATTATATCTTATTTGTCAATCTTAACACAACCAAAAATTTACTTTTATGGTGATCAAGAATAAAAGTATCAATAAAATTTAAAATAAACAAATCAAATCTCAACTCTCATTAAATAATTTAATCAATCTAATGAATATAAATACCCTATATAAATTTAAGCAAACTAACCCTAAATTAGGATTTTAGTTATCCATTACAAAAATACTCAATATCTTTAAAATCATAATAGAAAGAAAGGAATAGGTAAAGAAAACTTTTGTGGAAATTGACACCTTCAGTAATCATGTTTAAGCCACTGCCTTTGACTTAAGTTGCTTTACCCTCTTTTAGAATCTTCTTCCCTCTTTTGATTTCAAAAATCTCTTTTTTTCTCCAACTTCCTTTGGGTCATTTATTGTTATAGTATTTATAAACCTCCCTTAAGATGACTAAACTATCCTCAAAATGTCCAAAAAAAAAAAAGCACGCAACGTTTTAAACAATACAACTAATAGTACTAGTTCAATCAATTTTATAGTATTACACATCTATTATTCAACCAATTCACCAATCAGCTAATAAACCGACGCCAATCTATCCTTCCAACAACAAACTAGTCCTTTAATTGATTCTATAACTTATCCATGCCTTCTCTTTTTTTTTATACTTTATAATAGGTTTAATTCATTATTTTTATTACTTCAATACTTCAATTCTTTACCTACAATACAAAATAATTGCAAATGAAGTAAAACCTACCAAAACCAATTATAATCGTATAACATCAAACTTAAAATTTCATATAAAATTTGTGCAATAAGAAGCCCTACACTTGACTCATTACTTATCCCCAAGTAATTGTCAATTATAAGTTAAATGTGTACAACATAACTTACATGAAATTCACCCAAGTTATACTTAGTCCAAACAACTCTTAAATTGATGCCTTATTCACATATAATGATAGTAACCTAAAAGTGTTATTTGACATGTTGCTTAACAATCTTATATCATTAACTTCCTTGTTCTTCACCTAATAATTAAATCATAATTAATGTGTAAGTGAAAACCTCTTAGTGTTTAATGCTTAATGAAAGTCACATAATACACCAATAACACATAATCTATCTTTGAGTCTTATAAGCATAAACTTATCATCTCTCTTTATTAATGCAGACACAGCGAAGCCGAAGATTAATAGATATTTTATTTTATTTATTTTACATTTTTTGTTTAGATAAATCATAGGTTACAACAATATTTTTCTCTAGGCAAAAACTTGCTTTTTGACCCTAATGTTATCATTTATTATAATAATATCTAATTATTACTTCACAAGTTAAGTACTAGAGTGCTTTACATACTCATAATTTAAGCCACCTTTTGACATGAAGATCAACATTTATGATACTAACTCCCAGTTACTTGTCACCTAAAATATTATAATAGATTCATTTATAACTATGACCGCATTTTTATTAAGATTTTTTTTTGGTCAAATTGTAGATTATATCCTTAACTAAGGTATGTCATGCAAAACTTTCATCTTAAAAGATGATCATGCACTTTTGGTTCTTTAAATAGATGCATTGCATTGAGAATCACATGAAATTCACTATAATGTTAAACATTAAGCATATAAAGATTCTTATAGTTAACTCAAAATTATTTTTTAAAACAAAATATTTTTAGTGGAGAACAATTCTACCATTAACCAATAAAGGCTAACTAATGTTAAATGACCAATAAATGTCAACATTGCCTACATTAGTATTATTATAGGTTTATAAGAGTTCCAGTTAAATAAAATTTAAGTGAATATCATGTCAACTTATGCATAATCAGGCAAAATTGTTAGAGAGTTAGAAAAAATTTACCCAAACTTGCCTTTTTCCTTACATTTAATCAACATTATCCACAATGTTGTTAATAAAGATAAAGTAAAGGAAAGGAAAACAAAACTTTGTAAGGTCAAATCGTGGATGGAAGAGGCAAATTATAATATTATTGTAGGTTGTTTACGACTCACACATTATAATAATTAGAAAAATTACTATTAAAAATAGGAACTGAAAAAGCATTATAGGGAAGAAAATTATCCATATCTAAAGCAGAGACATTATAAAGAAATGAAAGAAAATATATCATTATATCAAGCAATATGAGTAAATGTTCCTATGAAATAACACATAAAATAAGTAGATCTTAACAAATTCATATGAATTAGACAAAATAAATGATCAATGACTAAGATAGAGTAGCATAACATAAAGAAAAATGCAATCAATGAGACACAATGGTAGGAAATCACTAAAAGTCTCCCCTTGCTCTTAATACCATTAGAATCTCATCCATCTTCTTTTCTTGGGCATCCTTGCATCGAGCTTTCTCATTTAACTTCCTATTCTAAGCATTCATGCACCTCTTAAAATAAGAAAATAATTAAGAACCCAAAAAAGAGGAAGGACATACATGTGACTGTTTTAGTTCAATGGAATGCAAAGTCTTTTTAGCAGTAGTATCTTAAAAGTAGACCTTTAACTTAGCACCATCAAGAAGATCATTGTGACAAGCATTTACTCATTCATCAGTGGCAAGTGGTTCCAACACTGAGTTTCTCTAAGTACTATTAACTACAATAAAGCTAATATTATAAAGGGTATATGTGTCCAACACATTTATATTTGTAGTTTTCATTAAGTGATCATGATGCAAATCTACTTAAAAGTCCATAAACACCTTAGTTAAAACCAAAGGAAAGTAAAAAATTCCTTGTAAAACATTTAGATTTAACCATTTTGTGCATTTGCTAAACAATCTGATAACATTAAGACCATGCAACATCTTCCAAATAAGGTAGATATCACATTGTCGAATATCATTCAAGCCACTCACTTTTGGCATGATATTAAAGTTCAATAAGTAAATAAAGAGGGAATCGTGAATTTGAAGGCGTTTAATAAGGATGAGGGACCAACATTTATAATTAATCATCCAACAGTTTAATTTTCAATGAGCATATAATCCATTATAAGTGGGATCAAAGATAATTTTTAGGCCATGTGACTCAAAAGGTAATCTTACGTCAAGGACTCCTAACAAGGTGGCAAGATCCTCTTAATCAAGATTAATTTGGTCCCCCTTCACATAGGAATCAATCTTTTCCAAACCTATGGTCTCCTTCTTTTCAATATTTGAAAAAAAAAATTATTGTACCAAGTTAGAATAGTATATGTCTTGTAGCTCTAAAAATATGTACTCAACTAAAAATGTCAAATGTACTCCTTAGTTTAAATAAAGAGTTAATCTCATCATCGAGAGACTCTTTAACTATAATATTATTGGTTTGTTTGCTTGCAAACCATACAAAATTATCAATACGGTAAAATGAGAGCTATTGAATAGAGTTAAACCATTTGTTTTAACTTTGGAGGCTTCGCACCTAAAAGAGGCACCTTGACTACCTCCCTCTGTGTAATAACAAATCAAGTGAAAATAATGAGCAAAGAGAACTCCAAGGCCACATAATAGGCCAAAACCAACAAAAGAGAATCCAAATAAACTAATAATAAAGTAAAATTCTTTATCTTATTTTAAACTTTCAAACCCCTATATTATAAAACATGCCCAAGATAATGTAACTTTATTCATGGAGGAAAGCAAGAATAATGCAGACTCAAGTCATGCAAACATTAATCTATCTAAGATTTAAAGAAAAAATAACAATATGTACCTCAAATAAAGCAAACCCCTAATTAGTGGATAGTGACTAAGCCCCAAAATCAAACTTAAAAGTCTTCGAATCAATCTTCAATTGGAGTGTAAGACTTTTTGGGAAGGGTAATTGATTTATTAATAAAAGACTTTGGGAGTAATTGTTGTTGTATGGGGGAGGAAAGGTAGGGATTTGGGTAAGTGGTGGTGAAAGGGGAAGGAAAAGTCAATGAGAAGGTATATTTGGAATGTGGTGATCAAGGAAGGTAAATAAGTTGATTCAAACCAACTTTATGACTAGTTTACCAACTAATGCTAGTTTAGTCAAGATGAAAATCACCTTTTTTTTTTTTTTTTCAAAACTCACTGAACTATCACGAAACATTGAGCAAAATCAATTATTGATTCTAACTTAGTAACTTTCAACCATCATTATGATAAAATAGGCACAAAGGAATGTAGCACTAAGTGAAATGCATGCTTGAGACTTAGTAATCAATGAAAATGATTTATCAATGACAACTATTTGCACTTCCAATAAAAAAAAAATTCAACCAACATAATCTATATATATATATATATATATATTCCATTATTGGGTCCAATTCTTATACTATAAAAATATGCATAATATCAAATGCTTTATAAATAACAAAAAAAAAGGATAAGAAGCAAACTTTTGAATGACTAAAGGAATAATTACCCCTTGGCAAAATTGTGATTATGTCTTATACCTCCTTATGAACCTATAATAAAATATAAAATAAACAAAAAGTCGATTATATAAGGAAAGAAAAAGAAAACTTGGGTTACCTCCTAAGAAGCACATAATTTAATGTTTCTAATTAGACATTGACTTATAAAATCAATCAAGTAATATGATGGAGTGAATACCCTCCACCTCTTTCCATTCAAAGTAGTTCTTTAATCTTTACATATTGACAATGAAAGGTTTTTAATTATCTACTAGTATTTCAATTGCCCTATAAGGATAAACCTTAGTCACAACAAAAGGATCAGGCCATCTAGATTTGAACTTGCCTAGAAAGAGAAGAAGGCAAGAATTGAAAAATGAAACCTTTTGACCTCTATTGAACTCTCTCCTTTGGATGCACTTATCATTTCATGCCTTAGTCTTTTTTTTATAAATATGAGCATTTTCATAAAAGTCCCTTTGAATCTCCTCAAACTCATTAAGTTAAAGAAGTCTCCTCTTACTAAATAACTCTAAGTCAAAATTTAAGACTTTAATCACCTAATAAATTTGATGTTTTATCTCTACTAATAAATGAAAAGTTTTACCAAAAATTAGTTAGCAAGGAAACATGCCAAAAGGCATCTTTAAGGCTATTTTATGGACCCATAATATATCATCAAGCTTAATTGTCCAATCCTTTCAAGAAGAATTAATTTTTTTTTAAATCGACTTGATTTCTTTGGTTGAAATTTCCATTTATCCACTCATTTGCAGATGGTTAAGAGTACTTATTTTAAAGTGACACCCATACTTATTCAAGAGAGCTTCAAAGACCTAGTTTTTGAAGTGAATGACATTGTCACTAATGGTCCATCTTGGTACCCTAAAGTATGAAAAGATGTTCTTCTTTATAAACTTGATTACAACTTTAATAGTGTTATTGGGCAATGCTACAACTTCAACCCACTTAAAGACATAACTATGTCTACTAAAATGTAAAGATTTCCATAAGATGGTAGAAATAGTCCTATGAAATCTAGACCTTAGACATCAAATAACTTTACTTAAAGAATACCAAATTGAGGTATCTTTTAATGTCTTCCAATGTTGTCTGTCCTTTAGCATTTATCACATGCAAAAAAAAAAAAAACTTCTTGCATCTTGAAAAATTGTTGGCCAGAAAAATCCTAATTGAAGCACTTTAGCAATAGTTTTCTTAACCCCAAGATAACCTCTACATGGTAAAGAATGACAATGTGTGAGAATATTTGTCATTGCTTCATCAAGCACACATATTCTAATAATTTCATCAACATAATTCTTAAATAATAATGGGTCTTTCCACATATAATGCTTGATTTCTAAAAGGAGTTTCTTCTTTTGATGGTAAAAGAACTATGATGGAATGATGTTGCTTAACAAATAGTTTACATAGTTTGCATACCGAGGAGCTAGTTATTAAATGGCTACAAGTATTCATCTAAAAAATGATCATTGATAATACTTTCCACTTATTACTTTTATTACTTCAATCTAAAAAGGTGATTTACCACTAAATTTTTTTAGCTTTTATTGTCTTAGATATCTAAATCAAACTCTTAAAGAAGTAAAATCCATTAAATTAATCGTGACTTAACATCCTTTTTTGTCAATAAATACTTAATAATCAAGCAATTTGTATAGTTATGACCTTGTTTCCTACCGAATATACATATAATTTATCTAAAGTATAAATAATAATCAAGAGCTTATTTTTTATGGTTGCAAAATTCATTTGGGCATCATTCAGTAGTATATTAGCTTAATAAATCACATGTAACTATTTATCTTTTCTTTGCCTTAACACGACTCTCGTAGTATAATCATTATCATCACTTATTAATTTAAAAGGTAGACTCTAATTTGTAGTTATAATAATTGGTGTTAAAGTTAACTTATTCTTTAACCTACTAAAAACTTTCATGCACTCATCATTAAAGCAAAATGGTACAAAATGTTAATTTGTTTTAATAAATCAATGTAATATTAATGGCAAAGTAATTTTAAGAATTATTAATATTAATCAATAGTCATATAATATTAATTAAATATATAATTTATCTTTATATAAAAGTTATCATATCTTCTTATATAAAAGAATACACTTATTAGGTAATTTATAATTCTTAAAATAATATTAATTACATTAATTTATAAGTTTCATATTTATAAGAATTGTCATTAAATACAAATGAGTCAATAATTTTCAAAATGTTAATTTTAACTGCTAAGTACTAAAATGACACTTACATGACAACTAATATGACCAACTTAATTTATTCTGACTAGCTTTTGACGTCATAAGGCAAGTCAAAATTATTTGCATTGGCTTTTTCCTTCCACATTTGATTACTATCTCTTCCCATCTCTCTTATCTACTAGGAAACCAAACATTCAAAAAAGAATAAAATAAAAAAAAAACATAGTAAGTTTATGTGATTTACAACTAAAATATTTTTTTATTTAAGTAAGTTTATAAATTACTTAATAATTAGTTTATAAAGAATACACTTATTAGGTTTTTTTTTAATTGTATTAATTTTAATTGAACATATTAACTTAATAGTAAACTTAGCCCACTCTTTCTATCCCTGCACTCTTGAAGCTAACAACCAAATTTAACCAATACATTTGATTTTGAGGGATAGAAACGACCATTGTTGGATATCCCAAGGTGTTAACCTAATTATCATTTTGGTTTATCTAATCCATTTTGTTTGTTTATGTTAATCTTTTGTCTGAGTTGAAGGAGAGAAAGAAGCTCCAAAGACATTATAGTAATATTATGAAAAATAATGATGCAGAGGGAAGCAGGAAGCTGACCATCATTTAGAAACAAGGAAACTTAAAAAAAAAAAAAAAGAAATTGATAGAATAACATATAAATGCATTTTTCTATTTATGATTGATTTTTAAGATAAGCTTTTTAGATTATGTTTATTTCTAAAAAGTCAAAAGGAGTATTTTGCATCTCAACTAAATCTCATGTAATGTGAAGAATTAACAAAAAAAAAAAAAGAAGAAGAATTTAATTTATTGACATGCCCCGGGACACAGAGTATTGGTGACCACTTGGGCGACCCAAGTGATTTTATCTGTTCTTTTATTCCAACTCATTTTAGACATACACAATCCATCTTTTAAATGGAGCTCATTATGATTTTATGACCCTGTCTTAGTATTTCAAAACTCATTTCTTTGCTCGCATCTGTCAATGTTGTCTAATAAAACTTGAAAATTCTCACAAGCTGCACCAATTGAATTTACCAACACAGACACTCAATCTACATCGTCCATTTTCCACCTTATATACCAGTCTGACCCAACACAAACCTGATCTACAAAATTAACATTTTCGCATTCTTAAATGACTTACAACTCCTTTTGGATTAACTTCTCTAGATCGCAATTCCCCCCCCCCCCCACCCACTTTTTTTGGTACCCAAACTCCTTTTCTTTCGCTTCAATAATGCCATGATTGATTTTGCAGCCAACGTTTCCTGTAAAGTAAAATATTTCACATTGATTTTTTTCTCATTGATTATTATTATTGTAATTCTTTTTTTTTTTTTTACGTTAGATGTAATTTTAATGATCTTGTTCACCTCGATTTTTTTTTTTTTTTGTTAAGATCTCAAGATAAAAAGCTGCTATAGACATTTGACGTTGTAAAAAGCTCCACAATGGCAAAATGCCTCTACATGGAGACGAGAGTAAGTTTGAAGCTGATATGTACAAAAATTGATGACAATGGGTGTATTTTGCTTTAGTCAATCTAGATTTTAAGTGACTGTATTTTTCCACTACTTCTTGCTTTCACAAGGGTTTTTCTTTTTTTTTTTTCTGTTCGCGCGGTTCTTTTGTTTCTTTCACGAACATAATCTGAAAAAAGTTCTTTAATATAAATAATTTGTTGGAAGAATTTATAAATTAATGATGAAATTAAGCCACATTTTAGCCCCTATAATCTGGATGATTTTATTGCAAAAATGAAACTCAATTTTCTTTGATAACTTTTTTTTTATAAAAAGTAAGAAGCTTAAACACTAGTATTAATTTAATAAAGAAAACAACATGCGTATTAAATGCATTTTATAATTTACTACAACCAGTGTTATATATATTTCTGTACAAACTTATTTAAATATTTCTGCACTAGTGCGGATAAAATGGCTAATTTTATATTGTTTGCATTCTACTTAAATAATTGTGCATTAATCTAATCAAGCAATTTTGGTGTTACTCAATAAGAATATATTAGTATCAAATTGAATTGTATATTCAAATTAAATCATTAATAGTTGTTAGAAAATTTTCAAAAACTTAATTAAATTAACATAAAAGTAAAATCAGTTAAATTATTATCAATAATTACAGATCAAGTCAACTATATGTTGTTTAAGCCCATGGGCTATACATACAACAAAAAGCATCCAATATTGAGTGAGCTGCTAGGGCAGATTGGAAATGGTCTTTGCCCCAGGGAACATCCTCACTCTGCACATCTTTCCACTTAAAACAGATCATTGTTATTCTACAAAACATTTTTACTAAATTTTATTTACTAAGCAATCTGAAATATTATGTGAACGAATACTTCTGGAACTGTAATGTAGGCTCTCTCTCCACCTAAATGCATTGAGCTAGGGCTTCACCATGATATGTTACAATTGTCAATGCACCATATCACTTACATGCTAGAAATTTTAGTATTCTTATTAGTATTATTATTTCTAATGTGCCAAAATAAAAACATTATTATTATTATTATTTTATTTTTTATTTTTTGGGGGTTTAACATCAATCGTCGAGAAAATGACAGTACTTTAGTACTATAAAGTGGTTAATTCGGTGTTGATATATTCGGGATTTTTAACAATAGACTGAGGCGCTGGTGCTGGTCCTCCGTACAGCACAGACAGGACAGGATAGAAATGGAGTCATCGATCTCCAAACGACACTGCCGTCGCCTCGTATTTGATCGCCGTTATGGTTTGGTGTAAATTTCAGTCTCACCCCCCCCCTTCTCTCTCTCTCTCTCGCTCTCTCTCTCGATATATACATACATATATCCATTTATTCACACTCATGGAGACGAACAGTTGCTTTGAGTGAACAGGGATGAAGCAACTAAATTACTGTAACGCTGCTTCTGGTCTTGTAGGGTTGATGACTGGAAAGACCCATCAGAGGAAGCTCTAGCTGGGGGCCGTGGAATGTGAGTTTTAAGCTTTTCCCTCCCTCGCTCCGTCCCTGACGCCTCTGCTTGTATTCTTGCAAATAGCCCCCCACCCGCACTGCCCCCAGATCCATATCCGTTTTAAAGTATATGTCTTTATCAAAATAAGGGGTGTTACAATAATAACAAAGTTTTAATCTTAAATGTAATTGGAATCAGTTGCATGAATCCTTTCTCGTTGTACGAGAATCCAAGTATAAAATATTTAAACTCTGGTTCATTGATATAGGAATGCAAGTCCTAACCTTGTGTTCCTTCTTTGACTTGAGTTTTTCATTCTCTCTCAATAGGTTTTGCATACTGCCCCTTTCAAAAAGTTTCTTGAAGGCAGCTACAGAGTCGGTAATGTTGCTTTCGACTATACTCATGTTTGTTGTTTATCTAAGTTGTGCTCTACGATTTTGATTTAGTTTTCCTTTTACTTTTGATGGTGATTTGTCATGTTTTGTTAGTTACACAGATGATTTTTAATCGTTGTTGAATTCCTTGACTGAAAATGGAATTGCGTTTGGCTCATAAGAATTTGTATGACATCTACGCATTTTAATTTATTTACATTGATGGTGGGCTTTGGCTATATCATTTTGCTGATTTTGCTTTGCTGACCCGATTAACTATTTGGAAACTTTTGTTTGTTGGTCATAATGATTGGGTTTAATGTTCATTCTTGTCTTCTGATGCTTGTGCATGTCTTACAAGTCAATCTTATCATTACAGTAAAATCCACATTAGGCTGGAGAGGTTAACCCTTGATTACAGGCTAATGTTCCTGAACCAAGGAATGCTCCTTTAGGAAAGATAGTTGGAAAAAGCTTGTTTTAGGTGGGTTCAGCACATCCTGTGTAGACCTAGAGATGCACCATATTGAAGGCATGGCTCACCTAGACAGAAAAGAAAGAATAGAAGTGGGTCTTTAACTTGTCCTGAAGTAAACCAATTCCCAAAAATTTGGTCATTAATTTAATGTGAGTGAATTAGAAAATGTGTGTGTGTGTTTGAACCTATGGAATCACCAAGTAGTTTGGGTTTAAGGTTGAGTTGAGTAGAGCTGTTGGATGAGGTTCTATGTGTTTTTAAAGCATGAATGGGTGCTCATGAATCTAAACTTACTCTCAGTGGGAGATGGTTAAAAGGTTGAAGGGAGCCTTATACAGAGAGAGAAGGCTCAAAGGGAGGGAGATTGATCTTTTAATTTTTTTTTTCTTTTGCTTCGTGCATCTTTTGTTGCTGATCACTTGTGGCTTGAAAACAACAAAAGCAGTGTCTTTGATAAACTCTTTGTTTTCAATATTTCTAAAATGGCTGTGAAATCAATAACTAGTGTCACAGGCTAACTATAAAGCAAATGATTCTAATAAGCTTGCATGTCTGTGTTGGATACTGATGCCTGCCTGACATACCTCAGAACAGGTGCTAGACACCTGAAAACGTATTGGTGTAGACACCTTATTTTTATCAATTATCAAAAACACCTTGTGATTGATAGCAGTGGAATAGTTGGGCTTAGAGACTTGAATTTGGGTTTGAATGTTTGAAATTTGGAAGTTAATTACTCATAGGTTTTGAGTTGTCAAACTTGACCTTTGTGCACTTAAACTTTAATTTTTTGACTTATAGATGGGATTTTTAGTTGAGGTTAGTGGCAAATGAGACTAGACCTGTGAGGCTTTCAGACGCTAGATGGATTAATTGAGAGGCATGACCTTCTAAAGTCAAACTTCATGAATGAGCAGATTGCATTGAGTATGGTCTACTACTTTAGGAATAACTCCCAAATGAAATTGAATTAGAGTGCAAGCCTTCTATGTACAGAAACTAAACTTCATGAGCTTTCCAAGGGTATATGGCTGGCCCAATTTAGGGGTTAAATGAGTGAGATACAGACTACCAAAGTTGTACAAAAGAATTATAGTGCCCATATGGGCTGTCAATACATATTGCCAGTCCATTCCAGGCAAGCAGTACATTCTGCTGGCCCAGCCCAGGCTGGGAATACTTTCTGCCAGTCTAGGTCCATGTTTTCTGCTCTGTTTTGGGCTCCTACTCCAATAGAACATGTTTTTCTTGTCCAGTTTGGCCTGAAACTCTTCCAAACCTGTTCTAATCCCTTTTTTTTTCTCTCTACTTGGAGGACAACTTTCTAGGCATTTCATTTTGCTCTATAAAATAGATAACCCCTCTGTCAATCAAAATTCAAATAGGAGGTTTATAGTTTGAAAGTTCTGTTCTTGAGGAGACTTATCTTCTTAAGTTCCTTCCCCTCTTTCCAGCTATATGTTTCTGCTGCAAACGGTATCAAAACTCTCCGAAACTTCCTCCATCAATCCCTAGATTCATTTCCTTCAACCTATGATCAATTGAAGAGCTTTCCGTGAAGTTCTCAATTGCTTTTCCTTTTTCTTCTCTGATTTTGTTGTGATTTTCCCCTAGAGTTTCATATCAATTTCCTTTTGTTTCAATTGACTTGCTATCTATCTAAGCTCTCAATTGGTTTTTCTCTTTACTTCTTCAATTGCATTCTGATTTTTCTCAATTTTTCATGTTTGTTTCCTCTTTTTGGAAGCCTTTAAAACCATCACAAAAACTCCCAAGATGGTCCTAAATGAGCCTTAGGCATCCTCTAAATCCTCCTTTCTCAGCCACTAAACCGGCTCAACCTCATTAGCAATCTTTCCTCAGTTTGTCAGCATGTTATTGATGTATCCATGTGAGTTCTTGAGTTGTTTCCAGCAACTTTGCTCACTGTCCAGAATGTGATTTAAGGAGTTTCCTTGTCAATTGAGCGGAAATTTGCAGGGACTGGAAATATACTGGAATTCATAGAACATGGGCTAAATGGCTAAAAATGGAGATGTACAACTGAAGTTTTGTGTGACCACAAGATTCCCACTAAGAATGGTAAATTCTATGGAACATCAATTAGACTAGTGATGCCATACAGTAGTGAGGATTGAGCTGTCAAGAAACATCTACAAATTGAGTGTAACAGTGATGAGAATGCATAGATGGATGCATTTGCGGCCACTCTAGAAAGGATCAAATAAGAAATAAGGACTTAGTATCAATTGGATATAAATTGAGGGATTGGCGTTTGCATTGGTTTTGATATGTCTAATGCATACCAACAAATGCTTGTACACTTGGAACAATTAAATGTCACTTCAAACTTAGTTTATAATAGAGCGAAATGATGAGGAAAAATTTATGCTGCAGATCCCAATTGAACTTGAGATTAAGGCTTGTTGTTGCTGTATTTTCCATCCATAGATTGTCCCTTCCTATTAAGCTTATCTCCAATTTCATTACAGGTAAACATGGCAGCAAACTATGCGGTTAAAGTTTTTGAGAGGCCAGATCTTTTCTCTCCCCAGATGCTGCAGGCAAGCCTTGATAAGCCACTTAAGAAATTAATGTCTTCCATACAAAAAAACCAGACCTCAACTGTTTTTCCTTCAAAGGAAACCTTTCATTGAATATCACGGCTACCCCTTCCCATCTATAAGTTGAATCTAGAGAATCACAGATTTCCTTAAGCTCTTGGATTTCAACTGACAATGCACCTATTGTTGTGCATTTGTGGGCAAATGTATGAAATTTTACTGCTCATTTCCATCCTTGACGGCCATGTGCATCATTATGGCATGTACCCATAATGCTTTATTTGATTATTATCATTTACAATTCAGGAATTCTGAATTTTGCGAATTTTTGAGTTTTATGTTTGAAGGTTTGTGGATATTGATCTTCGTGAATGGAGCTAATTGGCATACAATAAACTACCAACTGAACTAGAAGAGACATGATAACTGACACGAACTGCAGTCTACATGCTTGATGAACTGGTTTGTGATATTACCCGGTGATAGGAGGATGCTTATTTAACAGTTCATATGCCTGGATTGTTGTATGGTATGCGGCATAGCTGATGCCAATGTGTAACCTGCTCGATTTTTAAGTTATAATGTTCAAAGTTATTATCTTTCAAGGCTAACTGGTTTTGAACTCGTTGATGCCTCCTTTTGCTCAACTTAATTCCTGCTGCATTGTAATAGGATAAAACTTATATCCATGACTAGGGGTACTCTCTTTCAAATTTCTTGAATTTCGTCCAATAATTTGCTAACCCTTAATAATCTCTATTGTTGGGGATCCATGCAAGCATTGATACCAAAATAATATTTTGAATATGAGTTATTTGAATTTTAAATTATTTTAATTTTAAGTTAGAATTAAATTATGAATTATTAATTTTTTATTTAAAATAAAATAAATTAAATTAAATTATAAATAAATTATATTAAATTAAATTATTTGAATTGCATTACTTTTTATCATCTTTAATTTCTCTTTCTTTCTCCCTTTTTTTTAACTTTTTTCTAAACAAAAGTTTACTTTGGGTATTAAATTTTAAATTTCAAATCATAAAAAGGTTATATTTTGAATAAGTTGGATTAATAATGTTATATGTTATTAAATTTCACAATAAATTTATTTATTTTAAAATATTTTTTAATAAATAATATTTTATTTGATAATATTAATTATCATTTTTTAAATGATAATACTTAAAAATTAACTAATAGATGATGATCGAAATGTAGAAAGTCATTATTTTCTAATTTAGTGTAGAAAATTGAGCAGATAGACTTGATAAGGTTGGATTCTTAAGAGAAATATAATTTTATAAAGAATTAGTGTTATTTCTTAATTTTAATTAAATTTAAAGTAAATAGGTGAAGAATAATTTTGTAAATAATTAATAAAATATAAATTTTTTAATCAACAAAAATCTTTAAATGGGTCTTAATATAATAATAATAATAATAATATTATTATTATTATTATTATTATAATAGTGGTGGTGGTGAAAAAAAAAGAGAAAAAGAAAAAGAAAAGAAAAGGTATAGGCGCCACCCAACGGTCTATTAATTTAAAATGGCGCCCAAGGTTTATTTCGCAACTCTCTCAGTGGCTGGCTCGTTCGCCTTTGAAATTTGAATACGGAAAACCTCTCCATTCTGCTGCATATTTTCTTGGGTTGTTTTGTTCCTTTTGATTTGATTGGAGCAAAGATTCATCCATTTTCATGGCCCCCGAGTCTTCGCCGCCGATGCCTGTTGCCGTTTGGCCGGCCGCGACATCTCCATCAACGCAGCGTTCTCCGCGGTCTCAACTCATGGAGGCCACGCTCGAGAAGGCTCGGCTTCTTCTCTTGAAACTGCGAGAACGTGAAAGCAGTGACGTCTCCGCTCGCGAGGCCTCCTGGAGATTGAAAATCTCCGTCCTAATGTCCATGAGATAAGCCCATTCCTTTATTGAATTCTACATTTCCTTTTCTTTTTCTTTCTTTTTTTTTTTAATACAAAATTATGTGTGCCTGATGATCATCATCATCCTCGTGATGATTAATTCTCATTGTTAGGGTTTTGAATTCTCAATTAAACGGTTTTTCCACTTTTACCTTTACCTTTTACTGTAAATGGATCACAGAACGTTGTGCTCTTTTTTCAGACAGTTGAGAATCCAATTTTTGACATATATATTAGTTTGGGTTTTTGTTGGGCATGGTAATATTTTCATTGATTTCAATTCATGTCAATCAATTGATTGGCATCGCATTCTGACAATATGCATTGAGCCACCGAATCAATAGTTGGAGGTGGTGTTTGGGCCTAGATTTTCAAAGTTGTGGTAATGGGAATTTTGAGCAAACTAGGTGATTCAGGATGATCCAAAAAGTGGGTTATGCCTTTGCAGAAATAAAAGTGTATATAGTCATGGCGTTTTGTGGGACTGTAAGCATTTGAGATGTAGAACTCCCATGATGATGCTGCTGGAGTTCGTCTGTCTTAAAAATTAATTGAAAGGTATGGCTTTGAGATTGCAGGAATCAAGAAGTTTGATATTTGTGTTACTGCAGTTATTTTCAATTCTGTAGACAATTTATGTGGGCCAAAAAGAAAAATTATATCTTTAAGGATGCTCCTTAGGTCTTTGCTTTCTTTTCCATTTATGGGTAGACGCTTGCTCGCCTCTTGATATGATGTGTCAAGAAACAAGAAAAGAAGGCAATTAGGATTTAGTTGTGAGCAACTCTTTCAGGAGCTCTTTTCTTGTCTCTTTCCTCTATCCCATCATGTAATTAGACCATCCATAGATAGTAGGTTTCATTCATTAGGACCTGCATTTAGGCGATTCATTCTGGTAGAAAGTTTTATTCTTTAAATGAGAAGTGTTCTTGATATATGTCTTTCCATAGTGTTAATTAGTATCTATCTTTGTTGACCACTTTTTCCTTTTGAATATACTTTCATGGACTGCTCTACATGATCAATGGTATCAAATCAGATTCTGACCTCTGGTACTGCTAAAGAACAGACATTCATCTATTCTTTTGTGGATGATTTTCTTAGTGCACGTGCCGATGGAAGTCTTGTCCCGTATCATCATTCTGCTTCAGGAACTGAAAACCCTGGAGAGGGCATTGGCCCACCACTTGTTGGTCTGAATTTTCCCAACACCTCACACATTCTCCCAACAGGTTCTTGGTCTTAGTCAATCCAATTATGGTGACACTGCCCATGCATGGAATGAGGATGCGTTGGTCCTTCTCGGTAATAACTGATGTGGGTTTGCCAAAGAATGGAATTGGTTTTCCAAAGTGTATATATCATGCCGTGAAAAGGATACATTCATGCGTTGGAGATTGGATCCAGGAAAGTAAAAACAGGGTTCGTGGTAGTAAGCACATGTTTTTTATTTTAACGCTTGTCTTCAAGGACAATATTTGTTTCTGATTTTGCTGTATCAAAAAAGGAAAATGTATTTAATTGTTTCCAGAAAAACCATATCCTTACTTACAGCGCCAACAAAAAGCTACTTTGACATTATCCTTCACTGCATTGTAATCAATCTTGGATTATTACAAACAGTGTTGTGAATTGTGATTTTTTGGAAGTTTTATTTTCATTGCTCAGTGATAAGTTTTATATCTATATCTATATATATATAAGGAAACTTGGGCAACAAAATCACAGAGAAGGGTGTGTCATTTTGGGCCAACAAATAGAATAGAGCTTCTGTTTGAAGAGATTCAATTGTAGAAGTAGTGAATCGCTGGACTCCACTCTCTTATTATATAGTCTATCCTGGTAGGATTCGGAAGGGCCAAGGTGGCCGATTTATTCCTTCTCCATTGGTTACTTGGTCTTTATACTTCTGGATCAAAGTCTGCTTCGGACAAACCTGACCACCGGTTTGGCAAGTGTCCATTCCAGCCTCAATACTGGGAGCTTGGACCTGGACTTCTTGGCAAACAAATGCTTAAATGTAACTTTATTGGTTAATCATTATTTTAATTGGCTGCAAGCAGTTGCTTTGACTTTAAAGTGAGTTGCGCGGGAAAATAATCAAATAAAATCATATGATGTTGCAACAAAAGTATGAAAACGATATTGTGTTTGAAGCATATCATTAAGAATAATTTTTATTTTTTATAGATAAATTATCAATCAATTTATAATAATTAATTTTTCAGAATACAACAAATTTTTCTATTAACATTTACTTCAAATAATAAGGGTGCAGACGACCCTGCCATTGCCTTGTACTTTATGGTCGTTTTGCCTGGGTTACATAGTGTCTCCATCCATCCATTCATTTATTTACATACCCGCACACAAACAGGTGAACTGACTGAAAAGGAAAGACTTCATTGATTTAATGCAATGCTGCTCTTGCAGGATTAATGACTCTGGAGGAACCCCTCTGAGCATGTTCTATGTGGTGTCCATGGAATGTCAATTTTCTCTCTCTGTCACGGGTGCCTGTGTTTGGCTCTTGCAAATGACCCCCCCCTCAAAACTCTAACAAAAGTCACGGGGTGTAAGAAGATACTTTATCTCTGCTGAAATAAAAGGTGGGCAAAGTTGTGTTTTTTTCCTGCATTTTTCAACAACTGATATACATTCATTCTGGTCCACTTGAACTAGTCTAGTGGCAGTCAGAATTTTGAAAATTGAATCGGACCAATTGGTCTGACTAATAAAATTAAGAATAAGTATAACATTCAGTCTAATTAGGACAGTGAAACAAAAAGAACCGAAAAGCGGTCAGAAATAGATGAATCAGACCAATTGAACTGCAAATCGTTAAATTGATTTCGATCCTTCTAGTTTGGTTGGAAAACTTTTTGACGATGTTGCACATATAGAAAAAATTAAACAACTCAATGTTCCTCAAGGGACTCGAACCCAACTGATAAGGAAGTCAACAAAGGACTTCCACTATTGCACTTGGCATTATTTCTCTCCTCCTCCTCGTTATATTTATTGTATATCTCTCCATTATCATTCCTTATTTTTAAAAATTATTTACATTATTTATTTATTTTTACTCTTTTATCCTAGACTATTATGCTTCTTATATTAAAATATTATATTAAAAAAAAACATAAAATTTATTTTAAGTGAAAGTATATAAATTATAATATTTTTTTCACTTAATTTATTTAACTTAAAATTTTTTACATCCTTTACTCCAATATATTAATTAATTTTTAATATTATTATATATTAAATTATAAAATACATAGAATTAAAGTTTTCAAATATAATATTATGATATTTATATTTTGTATATTATTATATTTTAGTAACCAATATATTCATATAATGAATATAAATACTAAATTTTTTATATATTTAATATTAAATATCAATTTTATTAATTTACTTCTAATTAAATTAGTTAAATTAAGTAAATGTAAACTTGTAAATTTTTTAATTTAATAATTAGTTCAATTCTTAAAATTTCAATAATAACCCATAATAGTAGAACATTACTATTTGAAATCAAATCAAACTAACTGCAACCCACACAAAGGTGGAACTTGAGGTTGAGACTCTCTTGGTACGAGGGCTTCAGCTTTTGCATCTAGGGTAAAAGCCTTATGGACAACAAGTGAACAGGAAAGTTTAATTCCAAGTTCAGCAATTCCCTAAGAAAGATCCACAACGAACAACCATGTATTCTTTTTTGTATTTGAATTATTCATTCTTTCCTTCTAAGTGTTTCTAATAGGTTTTGTGTACAGTTCCTCGCAAAAAGTTTCTTGAAGGCAGCAACAGTGTCAATAATGTTGCTTTCTTGTCAGTACACATTTTTACAGTTTATCTAAACTTGTGCTTTATTTCTTTGATTTAGTATTTGTTTGTAAATTTACTTTTAATGATGCTCTTTTGTGTTTTCACTCGACCATCAATCGGAATAGAAAACTGAATCACTCGATTATGAGTTTTAATAATAAATCACCGATCCCACTAATGGCATCCATTGAGTTAATAATATTTAATATTTTTTCATAATAAATATCTCTATATTGTGTATCTCTAAGAACTTGGAATGAATATAGACATTTTTCCTTTAATTATAGGAATAAAGTTGTATTTATTTATTTGATTTTTTTATAACAAATTAATCATTTAAATATAAAATATAACATATATTTTCATCTATTAAAAATCAAATAATTTTAATTAAATACAAAATTTATGATATTTTAGATAATTTAACATGATATTTGAGTATTTTTTAAACTAAAATGTTTTGGTATGAAATTTGAAAATAAAAAACACAAACTAGAAAACATGCAAAACTCCATCCAAGTTGACTGGTTTGATTACTAGGACGATTGAGTTAATCCGATCAAAAGCCTATGGGCTTTTTCCAAAAATGGCCCAACTTGTGGTCTGATTATTCGCCTGCAGGTTATAAATGGGCTTGGAAAATATCAGTATTTACAACAAATACAGATAAAATGTGTAATAAACAAAACAAAAATATACGAGAAGATATCCAAAAAGTGTAATAACAGTTTTAATATCCACAAAACGTGACAAAACACGTAACAAAGTAGAAAAATAAATAAATATGAAATTAATTAAATACAAATACATCAATATATGATTATTACTGTTATTGTATTTTATTTTCAAATCTTGTTGCACATACAGACAATTATTTATGGGAAATTTTAAATTTTAAAATTTTATTTTTTTCTATCATATGGCTCTCAGAGCCATGTTATTGATCTAGGACATAACTAACTAATCATACAAGTAATCAAGCTTATTATCAATTATATTCTTAAAAGAAAGCGAAGGTGGGAGTCTTGTATAAGTGAAGGTAGTAAAAGGTACAGAAAGCTCAAACACTAGGGAGAATATACAAAAAAAAAGTGGTCATATTCCTAAACATTTATAATTTTTATAATTATATCTTAATTATTTTACTTTTTATTTAAATCTTATATTTTTTAACTTTGTTACAAATTTATTTTTTTTTATAAATATATGTTAACTAAAGAAAAATGATTATTTGATTGCTTTTGTTAAAAAAGAATAAATTTATAATAAACTTAAAAAAATATAATATTTGAATGAAAATATAAAAAATTTTAAAGTTAAATTATAAAAATATATAAAAATTTAAGACTAATTTTTTTTCCATATTTCTAAATATAAGTATAAAAACCTAAATTAATTTTTGTTAGTAACAACTTGGAATGGTAAAAATATTCAAATAATTGTAAGTAAAAAATTAGTATTATATTGTTGTATGATCCTAATTCTCATTATTGATATTGAAATTCGGCCATTAAGTTGATCATTGCGGATTAGGCACCAATATTTTTAAAAAGTTACATATCCATATTAAACAAAATAGTCATTTCTCACTTTAGATACCTTAAAATATGATACACAAAAAATAAAATAAAAATAATTTAAACACACATGTGAGATTTGTCTAATTAATATGTCTATAAACAAAATGCATATCTTAGCTCATTTTTCTTAATTATAGGCTCATACTCATTTTCCTAACAATAAACCTATGGTCAATCTCCCAACATTAGGTCCATGCTTAACTACCTTATGCTCACTCTCCCTAACATATTTTATATATACTTATGCTCGGTATTAATTCCTTATCAATACCATTCTTCTACTTTCTCACTTTCCTTATTCAATGATATCTATAATATATAATAAATTTATATTTCATAATTCTAATTCTACTTCATTCCCTAAATATTATCTCAATATCAAAAGTCCTAAACATTTATATTAAAACCTAATACATTTTTGTTATAACTTCCTCCAAATCAATGATACCATTATACTCAATATAATACTTTATTCTTTTTCTCTTATCCTTTATCATGTACTTAATTAAATCACAAAATTCATAGTTAGTTCTGAACTCCCTAAACCCTTAATGAGTGGTTTGTAATTTTTTCAATTGATTGTTTTATAGAAGACAACTAGTGAAAAAAAAAATTTGGTAAATTTGTTCTCTCAAATCTTTTCCTTTTTTATATATAAATTACGTAAGTTAATTAATCGAGACTAGGATTTTTTTACTACTGAATTTTAACCATAGAGAGAGAGAGAGAGAGAGAGAGAGAGAGAGAGAGAGAGAGAGAGAGAGAGAAGGTTATCTATCACATCAACTTTAAATTTTGACTTATATAAGCCAAGTTGTCACAAATGCAATTAAGTTTGATTGGAATAAGTAGGATTGGCTACATCACTTGCCATATAAGTATCATTTTAGGACTTAATTCCCAAATTAAGCTGGTTAATAGTATTAATCTTATTTAATTTTTTTTCTTTAAGGATAATAATCTTATTTCAACTTTTATTTTTGGTTACTCAAGTAAACTTATTCCATAAAATAATCATATTTATTTTTAATATTCTTATCTTATTAAATCCTTTTTTTATGTTATGCAAATTATAATTATTGACTAAGTTGTACTAATCCCCCACCTATTTTTTGTCATTATTAATTAGCTTGTGATTGATGTGGTCATCTTTTCATGCTTATGAATTCTTAATAAAGATTTGGAGTATTATATTGTAATTTTTCTTGATAATTTCTATTATTTGCATCCCGTTTAATTTTTTTCCATTTACAATCCAATTATTTTGAGTTTTCATAATATTTAATATTGTGTTAAGTTGTGATTTAAGAGTCAGAGACTAGTATTATTCATTAGAGTTGTTTTATTATGAATTAAATAATATTAATTATTGTGAATTAAAAGTTGGAGGTTGATTGATGATTTGACTTTAAATTGTTTATGTTAACATTTTGGATTATGTTGTCATGAATTTGGTTTTAGTATTAGGTTAAGGATGATATTATGCATGCCCTACTTTGAAGCATAGGATGATATTAACTTTTATTGGTTTGTATTTTTTTTTTCTTACTAGTATTTATTCTTAAAATAATTCTTACAAAGTATTAAAATGTCAATATTAGAACAACCCCTTTCAAAAGTTTTACAAATTTGATTGAATGACATTAGCATATATGTTGTAGGTTGTAATTTTTTTAATATAGGCTTGAGTCTTTACTAATGAGGAAAAAAACAAATTCATTCAATTAGCTTTGACTTTTAATATTTAAAAGTAGTCATATTTTCTAGTACAATTAATTAGGATATTTTTATTGGAACTTCTTGATTCCATATTTGAGTTCGAGTGACCTTATTCTCCAATCCTAGTCTTTTGGCTCTCTTTTAACCCAAAAATAAATAAAATAAAATAAAGAAAACCTAACAATGACTAAATCATTGTTTCTTCCATATATTATTTCACATTATTTTTCTTTTTTTTTTAATTTCTTGTCTTTTAACTAACATCATTAACGAAGTTGTTAAGAGCAAAATATTTCTTATGCATTTTTTTTGGAATGGGCACATATTAAGCCCTTTTATACTATCTTGTTTTTTGCACTTCAGATTTTAATTAGTCATCAAATATTGAAATCAATGATACTACAATCGAGTTTAAAGGTTTAAAATAATTTATCTTATGAACATTCTTAAAAAAAAAAAGTTCAATTTTGCTTATTTCTTTATATCAATATAATTGATTTGGTAAATCAAAAATTGTTAAAAAAAAGAGAGAAAGATTTCTTTTATACAGTTATATATATATATATATATATATATATATATATATATATTGTTTATCTTAAATTTGAAAGAAAAATTATTAGAAATTTAATACTAGCATATTATCTTTTAATTATTGATTATGGTACAAATATTTATATGTGAAAGTTTTTACTGATTTATACTTAAGAAATATTCACATAATTAATTTATTATGTGCAAAAGTTAAAATTAAATAAGAAAAAGTCTCTCATATATCTAAAATTTTCATTCTAAATATCATAATTATGAAATTGAAAGTAATTTTATCAACATGAATACATTAAAATTAAATACCTTTTGATGATGTCTTATTTTGTTTTGAGTATCTAAGAGTTAGTCCTTGAACAATTTAGTTCATAATTCTCTTTTATAAAAATTAATCAATAATGACTACATTAATAATATAAACTAGTAGAAAGTTGAGGTGGAATGTGACTGTATAAAACTTGGAAAGGTATCATTTCTATGATTGAGTGAAAATTGGTATTTTATCGCCATTTTGCCAAATATAACTATTTAGTCCATTGAGTTGATTTCATAAATATTATACACCTTAAATGGTTCTTTAGTTAATCGTTTAAATTTTTACTCTAATCATTTGATTAGAAATGGTAAGTAGAGCTTAAATGGATATCAATTCCCAACATTATAAAAAGTTCTTATTAAAAGTTAAGGTCTTGTGATTTGGTTAATCCATAAGTATAGCTAAAGGTTTTAAATTGCAACATTTTTTATTGAAAGTCTAATAATTGTATTTAGGCCAATAATAAAATTAAAAATAAAATACTCTTTATTAAGGTTAAGGTTACTTTATTTTACTTGATCTTTTAATTCCTTAAAATGTTACTAGTAGTTTACCATTATCCTTTCTCACATTAGTTTGTTGAATTCCACTATGATTTCCATTAAGCTTTTCTTTCTAAACCTTATGTATGCTTCCTTTACAAATTTTTCCCATGTTTAAGGTGATCCAATAACTAACCCTTGAACTAGACCTTTGACTTATCATTAACATACATCATACATGTCTTCATCCTCTACTTTTTTACCACTCACCTACAAATGAAAGAACTAATTACATTTAGCAACCCATTCTCACAAGTTAACTCCTTCAAAGTAAAAGAGTGTCATTAGAAAGACATATGGTTGTGTTTGCCTCATTATTTTCCCCTTTAATTGCATTTCATGCTCCCTCATTACAAGCATAATCTTTGTGTAAAGGTAATGACTATGTATTGTCTTAAGTTTCTCCTTGGTCAACATGATTTATAGCTTTCGAGCTTAACATCTCCATTAACTAAAAGAAGTCTCTTACTGGCATATTTGCTCTTGTAAACTTTGGATTCACTCACCAAAATTTTTCATAACTTATCTTTTTTAGGTGCTAAGATGATCTCGCCATTACTATCCCTTTATTCTTCCTTACTAGTTTGCTTAGGTATTTATGAGAATTGAGCTTGCTCTGATACCAGATTGTTATTACTTTAAATCAATTGGAGTGTTTTGACTAAAAGAGAGAGAGAGAGAGAGAGAGAGAGAGAGAGAGAGAGGGTTAAGAGAGAGTGAGTGAGTTAGGGAGCAAGGAAGTGAGAGAAATCAGAATATTTGTATTCCTTTTCTTGTTTGTTATGATAAACTAACAAGATACTTAATATCTCTCTTCTTACAAATTAACGATAGAAATTAAAAGATGAAAATGTTGGTGACACCTCAGTATTACTATTAACCCATTCCTATCTAACTACAACTAGACTTTAACAAACTTTAAACCAAAGTTAGGCTAACCCAATACCAGGCCTAAAACCCTTTATATTTTTTTTATTTACTTATACTTATTAATTATCAATAACTCAACCTTAACATTTTAACATAATATTTAACAAATGGAAATGATTGTTGTAATTGAAAATCATAGGACTCATAAAGTTTTATTAAAAGCAAAAGAAAAAAAAAACCTAAGAAGTTGACATGTAAAAATATTAAACTACCACAAACTAAAATATATTTAACTTATTAAAAATTTTTGTAATTTTTCAATATTGTTCTTGGGATCTTTAAGAGCCCTTTATTTTTCTTGACTTTTAGATTTCTTTTTTTGTCACAATCATTTTCTTGAAATTATTTCCATACCAAGTTCAATTTTCTCATTGATTATCACATAAATTAAAAGGAAAAAAAATTGCAATATTATAATAAAATACTTAAAATCTCTTAATATAATTAACTTATTAGAGAAGTAAAGAAGATAGCATTCGTATATATGCATACTACTTGGCAATGACATGTAAAATAGGTTATGTTATGCTTGGTATGATTTTTTTTTTTTTGGAGGTCTTATTGTTTTGTGTTATTTTTTGGCATAACTCACTTATCTTTCATGTCATGTCATATCATTTTAATTACTTAGATAATGAGTTTGACATAATTTATAAGGTTAAGCATTATGGGTTAGTGTCATGTCATGCTTTGAAAAATTCTCATGCTTAGTTTGTGTCATGTCTGGATCAATTCTTATCTTTAGTTTGTATCATGTATGGTTGCAACGTTTAAGAGAATAACGAATTTTCTTACTTTTAAAATTAAAATAGTAAATTGATACACCATAAATAAACATACAAATATACAACTTAATTAGAATGCCAAAAAACTCAAATTTTTTATCAAATTTGAAGTTTAAAATACATTACAAATGTAAAATTTTTGGATTTAATGCAAAAATATAAATAAATCACTTTGACACAAATTCTAATTAGTAAAATTTAAATTTGAATTGAAATTATTATAGTTGAGTTTGTCCACTTTCAAATGTCTTTTACAATAAAACTTACCTTTATCATAATAATATAATACTTGATATACTTTTATTAATCTACATCTATAATTAATTTTTTCATAAACAACAACATAAGGTAATCAAGAGTTATCCTAGGCATAAATCACGAGGTAAGGGATTTCATTGTAATCTAAGCACTACCCCTTATTATTCATGGTAGGTCATACCATGATACAATCCAAAACAAATAATCACAATCTAACAAAAAAAAAAAAAAAAGAGTGCATTATAGACAAATCTTGAGAGTATAAAACTCTTTGGGAGAGAGAGCATAGGTCAATTCTCTTTATACGAAAATAACATGATTAACTCATTGAAAGTACTTCATATAGGATTTTAACTCTTTAATTTTAGTTAGGTGATTGGTGTAAATTTTTGCTAAATTGCACTTTAATTTCTAAACTTTTAAATATCATATATTTGACTCCAAAACTTTTCAAAATATTTTTAATCAAGACCAATTTAATCTATTTATTTATTTAGTTTACCAATTACTCTTATGATTGCAAACTATTAGAATTTTAAATTGTTAGCAATGAAATATATAATAATTTCAAAGGATTAGATAATTTATAATTTATTATTAATTTTTTAATTATTTAATTTATATGCTTAAATTAAAATTAATTTATAATAATTTGTCATCATTACCCAAATGTCAAAAATATTAAAGTTGTTTGATTCAACTTATCAATGTATACTCTTTTTTTTTTTTTGTGTAAATCAATTCATTCTTTGTACTAATATTCTAATTACATATCCAATATGAAATTTGTATTTATTTAATATTTTATTTAATTATGTTAGTTCTTAAATACAAAAAGAAGATCATAACTTCTTATAAATCTTCCTTTCACCTTAGCCAAGTGTTCATTAAATTAATACTTGTTAAAAATTTCCCATCATTACTTTATGATAACGAATCCATTATCAATCACTTAATCATCTTTATATAATTCATAACATGTCTAATGTTCACTCTTAAAAGCATTTTTTCAGTAAAACAGTCTAAAAATTAAATAAAAAAAACATCAATTTTAGTTATGTCAAATTTAATAGTCACTTATACAAATATCACATTACAAAACTTCTTAAACATACAAATAATATTCCATCCAAAGATTTTCAAAGTGACCAATTTAGTGAATTTATTTATCTAATAAACACCTACATAATTGATCAAATATTTTCATTCTTTAGTTTGTGTGAATAAAGAAACATAAAAAATGTTACTATCATTACTCCATCAATGTCTATCTCAATTTTCTATGCCAATTAATATTTAAGAATATACTTTTCATACAATAAATACCTCATAATTATCATCTTATTACAATTATCTTTGTAAATTATATTGATGTGATAAATTTTATTTTAAATTTTTTTTAATAATCATAGTGTATATAAAACAATTAAAAAAAAAGAATGCCTTTTGTTAATTGATCATATGCTTGCATGAATGGCCCAATCCCCGTCCCATGTAAGCAAGGATTTCCAACTAATGATTCCAGTAGCAATATGTCGGCATTTATGGCTAGAGAGGAATAGGAGAGTAATCAAGAATAGCTCAAGAGATGGTAAACAGGTGGTTTAACGGATTCTCTTCAATATATGTGTGTGGGGAAGAACTTTCAACCTGATTGATGTTACCACAATATAATGAATGATTAACAAATGTCTGAGTTTGAATAGTGATTAGAGTTAACATTTCTCTTTTGCTTCTAATATTGTACTCCTGCTTGGTGTATCCATACAAGTAGTGGCCATGTTTTTATAAATGGCTGTTGCTCCATTTCTTGTACACATTTATATTAATTTTTGCATTTATATATACTAATCTTCATTCATAAAAAAATTTCACCAATAAAAAAGCAGCAGGTTAGCATAATATTCAAGTGTCAATACTGGCCACACCACAAAAACACAATCCAGTTATATAAAATCAGCAACATTCTTATACCTTTGGATAGAAACCCAGCGAAGGAACCCCGAAAGCTACACCAACCCATATCAACCCAACTATACAAAAAGAAACGTTCATTATACCCCATGCACCTCCACTTCATCCATGCCAGTATCTAAACTTCTCGCCCTTAGCTCCACACCAACACCCCCCCCCCCATGCGCTCCCACATATCCAAGCACCCAATTCCCTTTCCCTTTCCCTTTCCCTTTCCTTCCATCTTCGCCAATCAATCCGAAAAGTGGCTGCTACCATTTTTTTCTATGCACAAACATGACATCTATTTGATTTCTTACAACTATATTCCTAATGTCGTGGAAAGTGGAGGTACACCGTCACAGTCTCAACTCCTCCCCGTTTAATCAGATTTGCATTTGAAATCTATCTGTACTATTAAACCATCTGCTCGTATCCACGACCTCGAGAAGAACACCTCAATTGCCTTCTTAACCGCTAACTGATCTGCTAAGTTTGAAGCAACCACTCCCTCCCACCTAAAAACATAGATCTCATCACCCTGTCACTCCTCAATAATGGTATGTTTGAAGTATCAAATATGTACAAAAGTCACTAGCCAACCGACTTCTAAGACATACAATAACATATATAGCATGATTAATCAATATTGTGATATGGCACTAGATACCTTCATAAGAGATTCTAGCATAAATTTGGCCCATCAATTAATCCTACGCCAATCAGATGAAATGTTAACAGTCCAATTTTAGGTGTTACAAAGTTTTCTTTGTCTTTTCTTTTGGTGTAATGTCCTATAAAATTTTCACTGTGTTAGGTTTCTAACATTTTTCTCTTACAGTTCCTACTTTCCAAAGAAATTTATGGATATCTTAGGGTACTTGCTACGCTCACGTACTTTTGCTGTGAATGTAGTACATATATGATTTGTCTTAACAATCTATTTTACTATTATTATTATTATTATTTAAATTTCAATTAAGTCTTTACATCGATTTTTTTACTTTTCCTTACATTTGACGTTAAGTTCACTTGACTCAAATTAGAAAATTCCACAAACTGTACCAATGACAATAATGCATTTACTTTCTTACTTCATTGAAGTTTAGTTTAGGCATGTCACCATTCAGAAATTCAAGTCATAGTCTCAGAGAATCTAAATGAGGCCCACGATGTTGAAATATCGTTCTAAGATGTTGAAATATCGTGCAAGCATATGAGGGTGCCAATGTGAATTTATTTAAAAAGGTTGTCCCACATGTTGTCCTGCAAAATTATCTAACGAAAATTAATTAATAAAAACTTAATGCATAGGGACTCCTCATGACAGAACATGACGAGAAAATTTCAAGACACGAAGGTTCCTGAACTGTTCTATGTTTTAAGTACCAGAAAATAAAGTAAACAGGAAAATGTCGCGGCTAAAGTAAATATCCAAAATATGAAATTGAGGAGCATCCAGGTACAATTGAATGGAAGCCAGAAGAGAGAAAAGGGAAACTGCAGCTGTCTCTATCACTTCATCTCCCTGAGACAACACGCCATGCATCTCTTAATAAAGAAGTTACATTCCCTATAAACAGGCAGAATTTGAAATTAGAGCAAAGGGTACCTAATTCTCTTAGAGCAACGAAAAAACACTTAATTTGTAAGGTAAAATATGATTAGACGTACTGCAATGGTGACATTTTTGAGGTGTAACCCTAGGTGACATGCAGCACTAAAGAACAATAATAAAAATAAATCAAGTCGAAATGGTACGTATAAATCTATGGATATATGTAATATGGAAAAAAAATGGAAAGCCGCTTGGCTTAGCAAAGGATATATATATATATATATTGTGTGTATATCTAATTCAAATATTTACAGCGGTAGAAGGTTTCCTTATCTTATTAGCATGTTAAATTGTTATTTCTGAGAGAGGTCTTTTTTTGACGTTCTGCCTTCAAAGCAAGTGGTACCACATCCACCGATCCCTGTCTGTACATAAGTCAATGTTTTTGGTTTTCATTCTATGGTTTGGAAAGGAAGAAAAAAACGATGCGCGGACAAAATTGAAAAAATTAAAAGAAAAGTCGAAAAGATCATGCAAAACAGAACCTTGTAGACTTAATATAATTAGTTCATTCTAACTACTTGTCTAATGTTTATGCTTATACCGAAACTAACGTGGGTACTAATCCTAATATATTAGATCCTCTGCTAGAAAAGAAAAGACATTTTGTTTGAGCATCCAAGAACTAGCACTCGTGACTCTGCCACATGTACATGTGTAGACTCATTTGTATCCGCAGAGAGAGACACAGAGAGAGAGAGAGATGGCTGAAAACATATGCACCGTATAAAAGGAAAAAACAGGTAGAGAAAATAGAAACAAAAAGACGAAGAAAAAAACAAAACCCATATGGAGACCATCTCATCTCATGACTGCCCCCCATGCAAAGTAACTGTGTCAGAGAGACAGCAAAACACAGAAATTTTTATTTTATTCCCTTTTGAAGTCCCGAATGAATAGTATGATAAACAAACAAAAAAAATTAAGAACACACATTTACCAAGGGAATGGGAATCAGTAAAACAAAAGAACAAAAAAAAATAAAAAAAAAATCATCGTAGTAGTTCAGTTAGTTTTTGGTTACGTACCTGTACTTTCTCTCATCAATTTCCTCACTGAAAGTTCCCATCTCCACCAAAAGATTGGCTTGTCGGCGCAGCAGCAATATTTCTCTCTGAATCCAAGGAAGAAGAGGCCATATCTATGCCACGCTGCTGCTTCTCTCTTTGTTGTGAAAACCCTCCACTACTCATGCTTCTCACTATCTGTCCAACCCCAAGAAAGTCTCTTGTCAACCTATCGGACCCACCAATGCCCATGTTGAGAGTTTGGTTCAACTTTGCTTCGTCCATGTTGCCATAGCTGGGGCCCTGGTGGGGTTGCTTTTCTCCATCCAGACCGGTCCTGTTGGAATTGTATCCCGCTGCGGCATAAGGGTTTTCTGCTGCATGCCCAGCTGTAGAACCAAAAATGGAGGAATTGCCAGTTGCAAAGGAGTTCATCAAGTCATTCAGGTTGCCCACATTTTCGCCGAAAATGCCACCGCCAAATTTAGTAGCACTCGAGGAAGAGCTTCCAAAGCTTCTTAGCAGTGAGGCATTGCTTGATGTTGAACCCATTTGAG